>CM062816.1:1518942304-1519426809 GCA_031772625.1 Pinus tabuliformis
ATCCCGGGTTAGATTTTGTATTCATTAATAAGAGGTTCTTTCCTTGATATCTTATGTCTAAATGTATTGGTTTATATGTGGATTCTATGGCTAATGTATCCTTGATATTTATGTTGTTATCACGCTGGTTATAAGCATGTATTATTAGAATGATGATGTATGGATCTCCTCATGTTTTGATTTGTAAATGAATGAATAATGTATCTATGACCTAATAGATGATAATGTAGCTAATGATATAAGGGACCAATGCTTCTTAGCAATTCTCAGATAAGTATGAGACCCTATGCTTAGATATGTTGTTTTCTCCTGTAGGTTACACATTTGTGATATTTTTGATGAAATGTCTGTCATGGTTAGTAGGGGTCCAGTCAAGCCCTTGTTCAAGTAATTGAATTTGTATCATCATCTCATTGTTATCTTTTTGTTTTGAAGGTGTCATTTAGTTTTGGGCAATGACCTATGCTTTGGGCCTAAAAAAGTGGCTCAAATCCTAGGGATGTAGGCACAACATTGGGTAGAAAAGTCCTTGGACGCTTGCATACCATGCCATGGGAGCGTCTAGAGCCCTCTGGACACATGCATGCCAATATCAAGGGAGCACCCTAGAGTTAAAAGGTCTAAAATCTCAGTGGGACCCATGGGCTGGTTACCTGAGAGGTTGGAATGGTTTCTGGGAGTCCTGTTTCTGATGTGGAAGATCTGTATGGTGTGTTTCCATCGATTCCACCTCCTTAAAGTTACCTAGGAGGTTGAATCCCATCATAGTAGCCTCTCGTCACATGTTTACCCCGATTGGCGAGTTACTTGGGTAGATGTGGGAGGAGGGTGCTATAGCGTGGTATTAGAGCATGATTCACCTCTCAGATTGGATGGGTGGTGTGTTGGTCATGCATTCATGTTGGTTGCATATGTGTTCCTTATGCTTGTAGTCCATGTGCTTATTGCATATGCATGGTGTTGATCATGGTTGTAGTGGTGTCGCCATGTGAAGGTTGATGGTGTTGTTGTGGGATGTGTTGTTATGAGTGTGTTAGAGTCGGTCTGGTCAGCCCTCCGTCAGAGATCAAAACTCTTTGTGCATTTCAATTTTAGGTGTCCCACTCCATTCACTCAGCTGCATTTCACTAGGGACATGCCATGATCTGACGGAGAAAGTCATGCTAGTCATTTTCCCTCATGTCTGGCCCCTGCTGGCTCAGGTCTTTGTCCATAATCACTGAAGTTCATGACAGTCAAGGTCTGGTCCTATTACAGGACAAAGTCATTTTTATGTTTGGGTCTAGGAATTCATCAATTTGGTCTTTGAAACATGTCCGGAACAAGCCATGCAGGCCAGAGGGAGGCCCTTATACAACTATGGTTCAGAGAGCTTCATCGTCACGTGGATAGACTTCGACTCTTCTTCAAAACTCTGTTTTGAAGAAAAGTCAAACAAGGTCATTTATGACAAATTTTTTTCCAAAAATCACCAGTTGACTTTTCAGATGCAGTTATGATTCACATGGCCAAATGCTCTGTCATACAGTCCCTGCAAAGAGGTGCCGAAAATTTCATCATTTGAGCCAAAATGTCAAAGGGAAAGTGAAAATCAGTGTGTTTTAAAGGTCAATGAAAAAGTGTAACACACAACATTAGAAAATGGGTTTTCAAAGAGGCAAAAATCAAACCCATCTCCTCCAAGGCTATAAATACATGTTTTGACCCAAATCAAAGGCATTGTGCTCTTGCAAGACTTGGAGAATGCATTTCAAAGGTGTGAGTGTGAGGTTAGAGAGCTTGAGTGAGCGGAAGCAGGTTTTGGGAGCACGCGGCGCATATAGCCAGGAGCGCAGCGCACTCACCGGGTGCGGCACACACGCAGCCAGCCCGCCGTTGAAATATTGCACAGGCGTGGTGCATACAAGGTGCGCGACGCATACAGTCCAGCGGCCAAGAAACGGTGCCAAACCACTTCAAACTTCGGGGAAGGCTATCAAATTGAGAGGTAAGCCTTATGACATCGCCTGCTCATCAAGTTTTGTCAAGGATATGGTGTTTGTGAGGAGGTTGAATTCACCCAAAACGCACAATGTCACCCATGAGAAAATCAACAAGAAAACGAAGGTTGAGGTTGTAAACTTGTGTTGATATTGCCAAGGCTTCACTCCACTCACCTATTCCCCTCACCCATCATTTTTCCCATCCTCCCTTGTCATTTTTCCTAAACCCCTACCCTAAGTCACTACCCAAACCCTCTCCCTTTTCCTCCACTGTTGGGTTAATGCAAAATCACCATAGGACTAGCTCATTGGGCAAACAAAGCTGTTGGAAGAGGGGTGTATGGCCGAAGAATCAGAGAAGCAAACTATTAGGATTGGCTTAAGGTGTTTTCATAGTGCGCGGTGCACACACCAAAGAGTGCGACACACTCATTGTGCACGGCGCACACACCAAAGAGTGCGACGCACTCATTGTGTGCGGCGCACACAGGGCCCGCCCACTGTGTAAATATAACACTGGCACGATGCATACCCGGCGCGCGGCGCACTGGGTAGAGCATGTGGCGCACAGAAATACAAGGCCCATAAGCCATCCAATCGGCCTAAAAAATTTTGAATGCTCACCAAATTTGAAAGGTAGGCCACCTACCTCAGTTCTTGCACCAAAATTGAAAGGGATAGCATGGTTGTAGGGGTAGAAATCAATTGCAATTTTTTTTTGTAAAGCAAACAAAAGGGAAACAAAGAAATCATTGATCCTAGGGTTTATGCTATAGTGACAGGGCTGCCTATATATTTCAAACCCTACCCCATCAACCCCATACCCAAACTACCCCTAAATCCCTGATAAATCTCTCCCTTTAAACCCCTATTCCTATTTCATCACTCCCCTCCTAATACTCCCCGTTTTATTGTCCCCTTGGTGGCAGATTTTCAGAGCAACTACCAGCTTCATTGGAATTCAAGGGCAACATAAAATTCAGGGTACAAACAATAGTAATGGCATCAGAAGTTTCATCAGAGTATGAGGAGGAGACCCACAGTGACATAGCTTCGGGAGAAAGGGCCCAAAGGAGACATCACCGGAGTGGCAGACATCTTAGAGATGAGCCAAACACCCTCACCGAGTTGCAGGCATGCCCTCTTGCTATGTCTTGCTTCCAGCACTTAGCATGTTTCGAATTTTGTCAGAGGGTGGCAAATGTCAGAGTTCATCATGAGTTGGCCCGACTTTTTGCACTTCACCTACATGGAGGATAGTCTATCTTGGCTGGGGTCACTTTCACATTGACACCCGAGACCATATCAGTGGCAACAGGCATACCCAACATTGGAGAGCAGTGGCATAAAAAGAAAAAGGTGGAGAGGCATCATTATGAGCCTTACATCAAAGACAGCTGTTTGAGCCACCTCACGAGAGTTTTTCCGTTTAGATTTCTGAAAGATGAGTATGCCCCACTCATGAAATTGATCATGAAGTACTTCAGTTGTGAGGGGAGGTTTTCTCGCCTCTATGCCTATCACATCAGGTTACTCATGCACTTTACCAGGGTGCGGATGATGAACCTCCCATTCTTCATCTACGGGAACATAGAGAGGATGAGAAATTTCATGCAGCACAAGACCCCTCGACAACAGCTCAACAGTGTGTATCACTTTGCCCTTATCCGGATTTTGGTAGACCATCAGTTGGGATTGCAGGGTATTGCTTGGGAGGACTTCATCTCCCATGAATTCTTCAGCGCTCCACAGGTGGTTTCAGAGGCAGAGCATGAGGTGGGGGGCCCATCTCATCAGTATGAGCGACAAGAGACTGCCACTACGCCAGTATATATCACCTATCAGAAAGGCAGTAGACCCTTATTTGAACCAGCAAAGCGAGTGTTATCTCCACCCAGGGTGGAAGGGGCCTCGCTTCCGACATCGGCATCACAGGAGCAGGGCAGAGGTAAGGAGCCAGTGCATGATGAGGGGCCTTCAGGGGAACGAGAGACAGAATTCGTTCTCATCAAGGATGATGAGACAGATGTAGAACCTACAAATGCTAAGCTTGGAGAGATCATTCAGGAGCAGCAATCAGTGATTGAGAATTTATCCCTGGACTTGGAGAGGGCCAAGTGGAACGTGAAATATCTGGAGCAGAGGAACAAGCAACTTGAGGATCGGCTAGCTGAGATAGAGTTGCAAATGATCAAGGAAAACCAGCAACACATCATGGCAGCACAAGGCAGAACTATGGAGCAAAGAGATGAGGACCAGGAGTCTGTGTTAGAGAAAGTGAACGTTCACTTGGAGCAGCGGTTGGATAAGGCTAACAGGGAAAAAGACATGCTGAGGCGCATGACTCACCACTACATGGCCCGAAACATGAGCTCCAAAGCAAGAATCAGGAGCCTAAGGGAAAAATTGAGGAAAGCAACAAAAGAGGCAAAGGAGGCAAAAGAGAAAGATAGACTTCGAATCTTGGCTGAGGCTTCCTTGGCACAAAATAGCACTTCATAGGGAACATCCAGCCCAAGTTTCAAAAAATTTGGGGAAATTTTGGTCACTTGGAAAATTTTTGGGTAAAAAACAGGGATTTCCTCCCTGTGCGCCATGCCACTGGCGCGATGCTAAATTTCTAGGGCTCCAAATGAGAAATGGCTTGTAGATTTGGATTCAGCATCAAAAATTATGACTACTGGTGTCCGAGCAAGAGATTTGGGCAAGATCTGGGTCTCCTAAAGGTCAAAAAACACCCAAAAATGGCCTTTCTGCCACTTTTTTGACAGACAGAAAGCAGTCTTGGGAGAATGGAGATTTGGAGGGGAAAATGAGAACCAAATTTGAAAATTCTAGTTGGTTTAGAAAGTAGACAGGACAGGCTTTCTAGCAAGCCCACTTGGGCACATTTTGGACACCTGCAAGTGCCCCAAAACAGGTCCCAAAGTAGCGCGACGCACAGGAAAAATGGCGCGGCGCACAGAGGAAAAAATTGTCAATTTGCTTCCGTTTCACGAAATTTCGGGTCGCGACTTCTCCAAGTGGGCCCGCTCATCTACACTTCGGTTTTTTGGCACCAAAGGCGGCATTTAAAGAGTTTTTTCTCCAGATGGACTTCTATCCAAGTGGCGAAGGAAGGCAAACGGCCACCCAAAGCCAAATGTCATGTTTGCAACGCTGCACCTGTAGCTGATGGTTGGCTCTCCATATCCATTTCGCAATGATTCGAGTAACTCCCCAACCCTTGGGAATTCTGTCTCTTCCTCACAAATTCTATATATTGTATGCAAGTTATTTTCAAAGGGTTGGCTGGCTTGTAACTTCTGGGAGACTGTGGGAAAGAAACTCTGTTTCTTCACTGTGTATTTTTGACAGAGAATTAATGAAAGGCAGCAGCTTTGTTTCATGAGATTCTTGTGGTTGTGAGTGTAACAAATGTATTTTTTATGTGTTCATATGTATTTAGTTATGTTTCATAATTCATTTCATGCTCATTTCCAGTGAAATTTTCTAAGTGAGATTAGGTAGAATCCAATTTTTATTGCTGTGCCTGTGGGAAAATTTCATGTTTCAGTGTTATTCTTCCGTTGAAAAGGATTCATGTCACTATGCCCTTTTCACTTTCTTCAGCA
Organism: Pinus tabuliformis; assembly: GCA_031772625.1. Taxonomy (NCBI): domain Eukaryota; kingdom Viridiplantae; phylum Streptophyta; class Pinopsida; order Pinales; family Pinaceae; genus Pinus; species Pinus tabuliformis. The sequence goes on from CM062816.1 coordinate 1,518,947,901, forward strand.
ATCTATTCATGCCATGGTACCTCAAACTAAATTGTTACATTTTCCGCCTACCTTGCCTCACGGAATAATCTGTGCCTTCATATTCAATTCTCTGTTCTTTGCTGAGCGCCGGTCCCATAACATCCCAGAAGCTCGGTCATTCATAAAATTGTTTCTAGAATCCCTATTCACTTACTAGCCTAAGGTAAACATTGTATTGTAAGTCATCTCAGACCGTTTTCGATCATTTATTCACTGAGCGTGACTCGGAGAGAGCCCTCTCCTGCTCTGGTAGGGCTAGCTACCAGACTGAGCGTGGTTTGTGGTTACCCTAATTTTTGCCTTCCTTCAGCCTGAGGCAGATTTAGGTGCTAACATAGTGGCGACTCCACTGGGGACGAGTTGAAATCAAATCCCCTTGTTTCACAATAATTCTGAGCTTCTGGATGATAAGCTTAGGATTGGAAAGGCTGAGTAAGTTGGTCGTGTCCTGTGATTTTTCTCAATAGCACGCTGGCTTCGAGGCGATATACTAGAGCCAATCCAGACCCGGATCCTCCTCATATTTACGAAAACCCAAATTTGATCCCAAGACTCCTTCGTCAAGAAAGCACCATAACTCCCATGTTCAAATCCCATTCATGTCCCAACATTTTTGAGTATCTTGAAGAGCTTGAGTTTGACGAATGATTTGAGATATCACTGTTTGAGTCTAAATCCGAAAGGGCTGTTGATTATACTGTCCCCAATCTGAAATTTCTTGTAGACCTCGAAACAGAAAGAGGCAATAGATTAATTGATAATTACATTGCAACCCAGCCCCAAACTCCAATTGCAAGCCCCTTGCAAACTGTGCACACTCCTCCAACACCTCCAAGGCCAAATCCACCGAAAATGATGGCTGCCCGTTTCGCACCCCTTGTTCTGCCCCAAGTCGTAGATGACATGCCACCGGATTATCAAAGTAAAATCCCGTTTTTTGATGGCACTCCTAATAGCATTACTGCTCAACAACATGTAGACAAAATTGCAGACTTTTACGAACTTCATGAGATTGATGCAGAGAACGTGGCAATGAGGCTATTTGTACAGACATTTACAGGTGATTAAGGAAATGGTTCAGAGGTTTGACGGCTGCAAGTATCACTACCTTGGCTGAACTACAAAGACAATTTTTGAACCGGTGGGAAGTGAAAAAGAATCCCCTTCAAATTCTGGCCGAGTATGAACAAATCAAACGGAATGCCGGTGAGTCGGTCCAAGATTATTGTGTTAGATTTAATGCAGTCTACAACGAAATTCCAGACCATCTAAAGCCACCTGTGGGACTAGCGATGATGAAGTTTCCAGATGGTTTTGATGCTGACATGGCGTACCAATTAAGAGAGAGAGAACCGGCTACAATGGAAGACATGCAGAAAATTGCGGTCAGCGTTGAGGCAAATCTGCTGTCCAAAAGAGCTAGAGCGAAAGCAGAGAAGAAAACCACTGTGAAAGAAGAATCTTCTTCAATGGATCAGCTTCTCAAAAAGGTAGAGCAGATGCTTGAAAGGGTAAAACTTGACAAGCCAGAGCCACAAGTTAGGAATCCTAACTTTCATGGCCAACAGCAGCCACAATATAGAATAAGACAAAGAGATCAGCGAACTCAAGAGCAGACAGCACAACAGCCGGTACAAACACCTTTGCAGCAGAATTTTGTGCATGGACCAGAGTCAGATGAGGACGGGAATGTAATAGGTGAAGAAAACCATCTCTTTACTCCAGATGAGATGCCTACTTACATTACCGAAGAGGAAGAATGTGCAATGAATTCAACTGCACACCAAGACACTGATTTTATTCTAGCTAGCGACACTGTGTTGGAAGAAGAATCAGAAGAATATCAAAGGGGGTATATGAATGCTTTGTTTGCACAACAACAACGATATTCTCTTAGAAACAGAGATGTGCTAGCCAAACCAATTCAAAAAAAGAAGGAGGGTGAAACAACAAAAAATGATTCATCAACGACACAAAGAAAAGGAAAGGAGGCAGTTGGTTCGGAGAGCAGCAAATCAAAATCAGCAGAACAATCACAGCAACCAGCCACATCAAAAGAGAAGGAAAGGAAAGAGATCCTAGTCAAAGAGGTAGAAAGAACTCCTGCTTTTAGCCTAGAGAATGAGATTTCTAAGTTAAAGGTATCCATCCCCTTGACTGAAATAATGAAGAACAACAGTTATAGAGGAAAAATTTCTAAAATGTTGAATTTGGACCCAATGTCCGACATGGTAAATGTAGAAGATGATCAGCCTGAAATGATTTTTGGACCAGCAATGAATGGTGAGTCTCCCGATAGCGATGTGCCACCCTTCTATATTAGTTTACGATTGCATGATTTTGTGCTACATAATGCCATGTTCGATTTCGGAGCTTCTCACAATCTCATGCCCAAGGCTATCATGGATAATCTTGGTCTGGACATCACCCGGCAGTATCATGACCTCTATTCATTTGATTCCAGTAGAGTAAGGTGTATAGGACTCATCAAAGACTTAGTTGTGAGTTTGGATCAGCTTCCTATGAAAAATGTATTGATGGATGTGGTGGTAGCAGATATTCCTCCAAGGTTTGGCATGCTTCTTTCCAGGTCTTGGGTAGCGAAATTGAAAGGGACACTACAGCTGGATTTCTCCTATGCAACAATCCCGGTGTTTGGACAAATGAGGAAGTTATATCGGGAACAAAAAATGAAATATATGATCACAAGCAAGGAGAAACCAATAAATCATCCTATTAACTATGTACATACAAATTTAGAGTCTTTTGTTTTGTTTTCAGATAGTTTAAATGAGATAGATAGTTAGATAGTAGAAGCAGACGACATACTGGAAATAGCAGAAAATTTCAGAGAAATTTTGAAGAAAGAAAGACAAGAAAAGCAGGAAAATGTTGGGCAATCAGCTGAAAGTACTGGACAACAAGCAGACAAGGCACGGCAAACAGATTTCCAGCACTTACAAGAGGAGGAAGAAGGCTTGTGGACCATGGATTTCGATGGAGCAGTGGGGAATGATGGTGCTGGAATTGGAATTTGGGTATGCAGTCCCTTCTCCGCCCCAAACAAAGTGCCTAGCAGTGTGAGGGTTTGCTCTTACAAGCTGGCCTTTGAATGTTCAAATAATGAAGCTGAGTATGAAGCTCTGATTGCTGGCCTGAAGATTCTTAGAAAGCTGAATGCAAAAAGGATTTCGGTATATGGCGATTCTGAGTTGGTAATAAAATAGGTCAGAGGTGAGTATCAAGCAAAACATCCTAGGATGCGGGCCTATTGTAATGTAGTTTTAGACATCTTGAAGCTATTTTCAGAATACACCTTGACATGTGTGCCACGTATACAAAATAGTATTGCTGATGCTCTTGCCAAGGCAGCGAGCAGCTTGAAGATCCCCATGAACTCCAGCAATAAATTTGAAATCCATGTCAAGCATCGTCCAACCATTCCAGACAATCAGCGATATTGGCAAGTGTTTCAAGATGATGAGGAGATTAAGGATTTTCTGCTCAACAAAGGCAAGTTCAAAGAAACCTCAATTGATGTGGAAAACGATGAGGGCAAAGGGAATGGTACAGATGAAGTGCAAATCAATCAAATGGACGTATTACAGCTGAAGAATAACATCATTCCTAAAGGCTTGATACCCCTAGAGGAATTTTTTGATCAGGATGATGTAGCCCACAAGCCAACATTGCAGCCAACGGAGAAAGGTGTAGAAGAAGTCAACATCGGTATAATAGCCAATCCAAAGTTGGTGAAATTGTCTAAAGCATTACCGCCAAAGATCAAGGACAAATACATCAGTTTGATGGCTTCATTTGCAGATGTGTTTGCTTGGGATTATTCTGATTTAAAGACCTATGATACAAATGTTATTCAGCACAGAATACCCATCAAGCCCAACCAAAAACCATTTAGACAAAAGCTGAGAAGGATAAATCCAAAGTTGCTACCATCTATCGAAAATGAGGTAAATAGGTTGTACAAGTCAGGTATCATTGTGCCTATCAGATTTTCAGATTGGATATCTAACTTAGTGCCTGTACGCAAGAAGACCGGTGAGATCCGCTTATGCATTGATTTCAAAAATCTAAATAAGGTCTCATTGAAGGACAACTATCCACTGCCCAAGATGGACCATATACTTCAGCGAGTAGTGGGGGCATCTCGTATGTCACTACTTGATGGTTATTCCGGATATAACCAAATTTCTGTCCATGAAGATGATAGAGACAAGACAACATTCACCACTCCATGGGGAACCTTTCACTATGCCAAGATTCCCTTCGGTTTAAAGAATGCAGGTGCCACATTTCAACGGGCAATGGACTTGGCTTTTGCAAATGAGAAGGATGTGTTTTTGGTGGTGTACTTGGATGATTTGACGGTATTTTCCAAATCTGATGAAGAGCACATGCATCACCTAAAAATTGTCTTTCAAAAATGCAGGAAATATGGTCTATCGCTGAATCCTAAGAAGAGCTTGTTCGCCATGGAGGAAGGAAAATTACTTGGGCACATCATTTCAAAGGATGGCATTCGTATAGACCTAGCACATGTGCAAGCAATTCAACAAATCGATCTGCCCAGGAACAAAAAGGAAATACAATCATTCAATGGTAAGATGAATTTTCTGTGTCGTTTTGTGCCTAATCTTGCAGAACACTTAAGAGAAATGACCAACATGCTTAAGAAGGACAGCCATGTGAAATGGATGTATGAGGCGGTAAAATCTTTCAACTTGGTCAAATTGGCCCTTTCTTCAGCTCCAGTTCTAGTCAACCCGGACTACACTCAGGATTTCATATTGTTTTCATTTGCTTCTGAGCACACTATGGCAGCGGTATTATTACAGAAGAGAGATGATCATGAAAGACCCATTGCATTCTTCAGCAGGGCTATAAGGGATGCAGCTTTAAAGTACAACATCATTGAGAAGCAAGCCCTGGCATTGGTGAAGGCATTGAAGGATTTCCGAGTGTATATCCTACATTCTCACATTCTGGCCCATGTTCCTAATACTGCTATAAAAGATGTTTTAGTGCAGACCGATCCGGAAGGGAGAAGAGGCAAATGGATCACAGCCTTGCTAGAATATGATGTGGAGATAAAGCCTACAAAGCTGGTCAAAGGACAGGGGTTGGCGAAGCTAATGGCCGAGTCAAACTTGCATGCATTGGACATAAATCTGATCGCTGCCATGTCCGATGAGAATGAGGAAGGAACATCAATTCAGGTATTCGAAATGTTTGCTTTGTCCCCATGATATTCGGATATAATATATGTGCTGAAAAATCTATCACCATCGCCCGGCATGACTAGAAACAAAGCGAGAACACTCAAATTGAAGGCTGCCAAGTTTTGTATTTTGAATTCCGCACTGTATTGGAAAGATCCCGGTGGCATTTTGTTAAATTGTTTGGTGGAAGAGGAGGCAAAGAAATTCATGGAGGATTTCCACGGAGGAGAGTGTGGAGGTCATCTTTTTTGGAAGTCAACAGCGAACAAAATTTTGAGAGCAGGGTACTATTGGCCTACTTTGTTTGCTGATGTGCATAAGATGGTCAAGCGCTGTCATAAATGTCAGATTTTCGAAGGAAAACAGAAATTACAGCCTTTGCCACTTAAGCCTATTAAGGTGAGAACTCCCTTCCAGCAGTGGGGGTTGGATTTCATTGGGGAAATTCATCTCGCCTCTTCTGGACAGCATAGATGTATCCTTACAGTGAACACTATTTCACAAACTGGATTGAGGCAGCCCCTACCAGACAAGCCACAGACACGGTAATCATCTCATTTCTTGAAAATAACATCTTGTCTCGCTTTGGTTGTCCAAACAAATTAATCACTGATAATGCAACAACTTTCAAATCGAAAAGGATGGTAGAATTTTGTCATAAATATCACATAATTTTGGGTCATTCAATTTCCTATCATCCGCAAGGCAATGGGTTGGCGGAATCTTCGAATAAATCTTTGGTCAACATCATCAAGAAGCTGTTGGAAATAAATAAGAAGAGTTGGAACAAGAGGTTGGTCCATGCGCTTTGGGCAGATCGGATCAGTCAGAAAAAGTCTATTGGTATGTCACCGTTTGAGCTTGTTTATGGAGTTGACACAGTATTCCCCGCCACTCTTGCTGCCCCGGTGGTCAGACTTCTTCAGGAGGCCAGCAGTGAAGAAGATCCCATGCAGAGAAGGCTGAATCAAATGATCCACTTGCAGCAAACAAGAGAAGAAGTTTTCAAGAACACATCCAAGTTGCAGGAGAAGATAAAGAAAATCTATGACAGAAAAGCAAAAGCAGATAAATTTCAGTTGGATGATGTGGTGCTGAAGTGGGATGCAAGGAATGAAGAGAAAGGCAAGCACGGAAAGTTCGAAAATCTATGGAAAGGTCCTTTCAAAATTGCAGCATATAGGGGTCAGAATGCCTTTCTTCTGAAGGAAATGAACGAGGAAGATTGTCCTGGAGGGCCGATCAATGGTCGGCTGCTCAAGCGGTATCACTGCTGATCTATTAATGCTACTTCCACTGTCATTGTAAATACCATTTTTATTTCAGTTTGGTTTCAGTCTGTAAAGTTAGTTTTTGAGTTATTTCAATGTCAAGTAGAGCCAATTTCTTGGTCATTTCAGTTTCATAAATAAGTCAGAGTCCTGTGCTGTTTATCGAAATGATGACTCCATAGCCCAATGGACAAAAGGCACTATCTAGCTCCTCCAGAGATCTGCTGTTCTTGGCACCTCCAAGGAGCTACCATCCCCCATTGGAGCCAATGTTAGAGTCGGTCTGGTCAGCCCTCCGTTAGAGATCAAAACTCTTTGTGCATTTCAATTTTAGGTGTCCCGCTCCATTCACTCAGCTGCATTTTGCTAGGGACATGCCATGATCTGACGGAGAAAGTCATGCTAGTCATTTTCCCTCATGTCTGGCCCCTGCTGGCTCAGGTCTTTGTCCATAATCACTGAAGTTCATGACAGTCAAGGTCTGGTCCTATTATAGGACCAAGTCATTTTTATGTTTGGGTCTAGGAATTCATCAATTTGGTCTTTGAAACATGTCCGGAAAAATCCATGCAGGCCAGAGGGAGGCCCTTATACAACTATGGTTCAGAGAGCTTCACCATCACGTGGATAGACTTTGACTCTTCTTCAAAACTCTGTTTTGAAGAAAAGTCAAACAAGGTCATTTATGACAAATTTTTTTCCAAAAATCACCAGTTGACTTTTCAGATGCAGTTATGATTCACATGGCCAAATGCTTTGTCATACAGTCCCTGCAAAGAGGTGCCGAAAATTTCATCATTTGAGCCAAAATGTCAAAGGGAAAGTGAAAATTAGTGTGTTTTAAAGGTCAATGAAAAAGTGTAACACACAACATTAGAAAATGGGTTTTCAAAGAGGAAAAAATCAAACCCATCTCCTCCAAGGCTATAAATACATGTTTTGACCCAAATCAAAGGCATTGTGCTCTTGCAAGACTTGGAGAACGCATTTCAAAGGTGTGAGTGTGAGGTTAGAGAGCTTGAGTGAGTGGAAGTAGGTTTTGGGAGCGCGCGGTGCATATAGGCGCGACACACACGCAGCCAGCCTGCCGTTGAAATATTGCACAGGCGTGGTGCATACAAGGCGCGCGGCGCACTGGGAATTTCGTGCGGCGCATACAGTCCAGTGGCCAAGAAACGGTGCCAAACCACTTCAAACTTCGGGGAAGGCTATCAAATTGAGAGGTAAGCCTTATGACATTTCCTGCTCATCAAGTTTTGTCAAGGATATGGTGTTTGTGAGGAGGTTGAATTCACCCAAAATGCACAATGTCACCCATGAGAAAATCAACAAGAAAATGAAGGCTGAGGTTGTAAACTTGTGTTGATATTGCCAAGGCTTCACTCCACTCCCCTATTCCCCTCAACCATCATTTTTCCCATCCTCCCTTGTCATTTTTCCTAAACCCCTACCCTAAGTCACTACCCAAACCCTCTCCCTTTTGCTCCATTGTTGGGTTAATGCAAAATCACCATAGGACCATCTCATTGGGCAAACAAAGCTGTTGGAAGAGGGCTGTATGGCCGAAGAATCAGAGAATCAAACTATTAGGATTGGCTTAAGGTGTTTTCATAGTGCGCGACGCACACACCAAAGAGTGCGGCGCACTCATTGTGCGCGGCGCACATAGGGCCCGCCCACTGTGTAAATATAACACTGGCCCAGCACATACTCGGCGCACGGCGCACTGGGCAGAGCGCGCGGCGCACAGAAATACAAGGCCCAGAAACCATCCAATCTGCCTAAAAAATTTTGAATGCTCACCAAATTTGAAAGGTAGGCCACCTACCTCAGTTCTTGCACCAAAATTGAAAGGGATAGCATGGTTGTAGGGGTAGAAATCAAATGCAATTTTTTTTTGTAAAGCAAACAAAAGGGAAACAAAGAAATCATTGATCCTAGGGTTTATGCTACAGTGACAGTGCTGCCTATATATTTCAAACCCTACCCCATCAACCCCATACCCAAACTACCCCTAAATCCCTGATAAATCTCTCCCTTTAAACCCCTATTCCTATTTCATCACTCCCCTCCTAATACTCCCCGTTTTATTGTCCCCTTGGTGGTAGATTTTTAGAGCAACTACCAGCTTCATTGGAATTCAAGGGCAACATAAAATTTAGGGTACAAACAACAGTAATGGCATCAGAAGTTTCATCAGAGTATGAGGAGGAGACCCATAGTGACACAGCTTCGGGAGAAAGGGCCCAAAGGAGACATCACGTAAGTGGCAGACATCTTAGAGACGAGCCAAACACCCTCACCGAGTTGCAGGCATGCCCTCTTGCTATGTCTTGCTTCCAGCACTTAGCATGTTTCGAATTTTGTCAGAGGGTGGCAAATGTCAGAGTTCATCATGAGTTGGTCCGACTTTTTGCACTTCACCTACATGGAGGACAGTCTATCTTAGCTGGGGTCACTTTCACATTGACACCCGAGACCATATCAGTGGCAACAGGCATACCCAACATTGGAGAGCAGTGGCATAAAAAGAAAAAGGTGGAGAGGCATCATTATGAGCCTTACATCAAAGCCAGCTGTTTGAGCCACCTCACGAGAGTTTTTCCGTTTAGATTTCTGAAAGATGAGTATGCCCCGCTCATGAAATTGATCATGAAGTACTTCAGTTGAGAGGGGAGGTTTTCTCACCTCTATGCCTATCACATCAGGTTACTCATGCTCTTTACCAGGGTGTGGATGATGAACCTCCCATTCTTCATCTGCGGGAACATAGAGAGGATGAGAAATTTCATGCAGCACAAGACCCCTCGACAACAACTCAACAGTGTGTATCACTTTGCCCTTATCCGGATTTTGGCAGACCATCAGTTGGGATTGCAGGGTATTGCTTGGGAGGACTTCATCTCCCGTGACTTCTTCAGTGCTCCACAGGTGGTTTCAGAGGCAGAGCATGAGGTGGGGGGCCCATCTCATCAGTATGAGCGACATGAGACTGCCACTATGCCAATTTATATCACCTATCAGAAAGGCAGTAGACCCTTATTTGCAGCAGTAAAGCGAGTTTTATCTCCACCCAGGGTGGAAGGGGCCTCGCTTCTAACATCGGCATCACAGGAGCAGGGCAGAGGTAAGGAGTCAGTGCATGATGAGGGGCCTTCAGGTGAGCCATCAGGTGAACGAGAGACAGAATTCGTTCTCCTCCAGGATGATGAGACAGATGCAGAACCTACAAATGTTGAGCTTGGAGAGATCATTCAGGAGCAGCAATCAGTGATTGAGAACTTATCCCTGGACTTGGAGAGGGCCAATTGGAACGTGAAATATCTGGAGTAGAGGAACAAGCAACTTGAGGATCGACTAGTCGAGATAGAGTTGCAAATGATCAAGGAAAACCGGCAACACATCATGGCAGCACAAGGCAGACCTATGGAGCAAAGAGATGAGGACCGGGAGTATGTGTTAGAGAAAGTGAACGTTCACTTGGAGCAGTGGTTGGATAAGGCTAACAGGGAAAAAGACATGCTGAGGCACATGACTCACCACTACATGGCCCGAAACATGAGCTCCAAAGCAAGAATCAGGAGCCTAAAGGCAAAATTGAGCAAAGCAACAAAAGAGGCAAAGGAGGCAAAGGAGGCAAAGGAGCAAGATCGGCTTTGAATCTTGGCTGAGGCTTCCTTGGCACAGCATAGCACTTCATAGGGAACATCCAGCCCAAATTTCAAAAAATTTGGGGAAATTTTGGTCACTTGGCAAATTTTTGGGTAAAAAATAGGGATTTCCGCCCTGTGCGTACGCTAAATTTCTAGGGCTCCAAATGAGAAATGGCTTGCAAATTTGGATTCAGCATCAAAAATTATGACTATTGGTGTCCGGGAAAGAGATTTGGGTAAGATCTGGGTCTCCTAAAGGTCAAAAAACACCCAAAAATGGCCTCTCTGCCACTTTTTTGAAACATAGAAAGTAGTCTTAGGAGAATGGAGATTTGGAGGGGCAAATGAGCACCAAATTTGAAAATTCCAGTTGGGTTAGAAAGTAGATAGGACAGGATTTCTAGCAAGCCCACTTGGGCACATTTTGGACACCTGAAAGTGCCCCAAAACAGGTCCCAAAGTAGCGCGACGCATAGAAAAAATGGCGCGGCGCACAGAGGAAAAAATTTGCCAATTTGCTTCCGTTTCGCGAAATTTCGGGTCGCGACTTCTCCAAGTGGGCCCACTCATCTACACTTAGGTTTTTTGGCACCAAAGGCAGCATTTAAAGAGTTTTTTCTCTAGATGGGCTTCTATTCAAGTGGCGAAGGAAGGCAAACGGTCACCCAAAACCTAATGTCATGTTTGCAACGCTGCACCTGTAGCTGATGGTTGGCTCTCCATCTCCATTTCACAATGATTCGAGTAACTCCCCAACCCTTGGGAATTCTATCTCTTCCTCACACATTCTATATATTGTATGCAAGTTATTTGCAAAGGGTTGGCTAGCTTGTAACTTCTGGGAGACTGTGGGAAAGAAACTCTGTTTCTTCACTGTGTATTTTTGACAGAGAATTAATGAAAGGCAGCAACTTTGTTTCATGAGATTCTTGTGGTTGTGAGTGTAACAAATGTATTTTTTATGTGTTCATATGTATTTAGTTATGTTTCATAATTCATTTCATGCTCATTTCCAGTGAAATTTTCTAAGTGAGATTAGGTAGAATCCAATTTTTATTGCTGTGCCTGTGGGAAAATTTCATGTTTCAGTGTTATTCTTCCATTGAAAAGGATTCATGTCACTATGCCCTTTTCACTTTCTTCAGCAATCTATTCATGCCGTGGTACCTCAAACTAAATTTTTACATTTTCCGCTTATCTTGCCTCACGGAATAATCTGTGCCTTCATCTTCAATTCTCTGTTCTTTGCTGAGCGCCGGTCCCATAACATCCCAGAAGCTTGGTCATTCATAAAATTGTTTCCAGAATCCCTATTCACTTACTAGCCTAAGGTAAACATTGTATTGTAAGTCATCTCAGACCGCTTTCAATCATTTATTCACTGAGCGTGACTCGGAGAGAGCCCTCTCCTGCTCTGGTAGGGCTAGCTACCAGACTGAGCGTGGTTTGTGGTTACCCTAATTTTTGCCTTCCTTCAGCCTGAGGCAGATTTAGGTGCTAACAGAGTGTATGGCTATATATGCATTTGTTATGTATGTCAGTGTCTATATGTTGTTATGCATGCATTTTCATGGTGAAGTTTGTTGTGCATAAGGTCATTGTATGCATTTTAGGTCATCATGATGATATTGGTATGTTATGATGCTAATGTGTTGGCTGAGATAGAGTAGGAGATGCAAATCATTAAAGTGAAGTTGCAACATTGGACCTCGAGGCAAGAGCATGTCGTCATATAAGTTTGTATGTTGGGCATGCATGTATGTAGGTTAAGGATTGTTATATGCATTATGGTTATGTGTATGCCTTTCATTCTATTGATGTTATGGTTACATACATGATAGATGCTAGTTGATTAGTGTAGTCATATGCACATGTGTTAGATAGTCATGAATGATAGTAACATGTGGTTGTATGCATTGCTATTGTTGTTTTATGTTAGATAACTTGATGATTATGTTATATGTTGTTGATGAGCATGATATATAACTTGTTGTTGTTATATGCTAGTAACTTGATGATTAGGGTTATTGCACTAATATCTTGATGTTATATGTATCATGCTAATTGGATTGACCTATGCAGATGATTATGGTTATGACATTCAGGTATGAGTTAATATATTGTGATATTATGTGATACTAATCTAGACTGATTGTGTATATGTGATTGTTATGCATGAATGAAAATCGTTTACGAGTTATGATGTGAACATGTTAGCTAGTTATTGTTATGGACATCATGACATTATTTATGTTTGAGTTGATGTGTTGTGAAGTTTTATTGTGCTAATATAGATTAATTGTGCAGAAAAGATAGCCTCGACTGAGATACATTAAGGTATGAGCTTGCTTATGTCGTCTATTTGGTTTATCTAGCATGTTATGCTTACAAGTTATCTGAATGTTTGATTAATTGCATGATACGAGTATGTGTCTGAAAGATTGTATGAATGAATGGTCTTATTTTATGATGGTTTTACTAATACATATGTGTTGAGACAACTTATATGTACTTGAGTGTAAGTAGGTGATAATTGAAGCATTATGTATTATGACTTTTGAATGTGAGTTGATTGTTGAGTATGACATGTTTGTTAGTCTTGGTAAAGGTTGATTTCAAATTCATAGACATGATTCCTTGATTTGTGGAACATGTGACTGACATGTGTAAACAATTGTAGGAAAACATGCTTGGTATTAGCGTGACAAGGTAACAATTGATATGTTTACATAACTACCAGTTGGGTGATGTGACCGTACATAGTAAGACTCGATTGCAACAAGGTAAAAGGTAGAAGAAAGGAATTGGGCAAGAATTCCTTTGGATATGTTCGAAAACCCTAATTCCAAACGACTGCGTGCTTTGCATACATGAAATCTTCTTAACCTTGATTTTGTCTGACATTATGTGGATATGTGCTATAGTCATGAACATGTATTTTACAGGTATATCAGCTAGTTTCCAGTTATGGATGGATTCATCAAGGGAATTTGAGTCCCTTGAGAGATGGAATGGATGTGTTTAGTTACAAGGCAATGTGCTTGGCATAACAAGGTAAGGTAACTAGTATGTTGTTATGTTTACTTATGCACTGACAATTATGTGTTATGGCAGTATGATACAAAGAATTGCATGGCAAAGAAATTGCCATGGAATCTTGAAGAAGGCTCAGGTTGAGCTTTCCATTGGAAGCATTAGGAACCCATGGGGACTGAGTCATGGTGTTTGTTGCTAGTCTTGTGATTTCGGTGTTTTATGCGTTGCTAGTGTTTGATTTGCAGTTCTATTTGTGTATAATGCATGATCATGCCACTTTGTTTGCGGTGTCATATTTTTATTGATTTTCATGGTTTCCTTTTGGTTTGTTTCTTGTATTTCCTTTTATATTTTGAGTCTAGGGAATTGGTTGGGAAAAAAGGAAAGTCAATGGAGCTCGGGGAGATCTGTTTGGTACCCGACAGCTAAGGAAAGACCTGGATGAAGCTCGGTGCATGTTGTGCATGGATAAAAGGAGTTCTCTTAACCTTGACCTTATGATATTTGGTAATTATGTTGTGATCATGTCTACGCTAATGTTTATATATATGCATGTATATATGTATGTATGTTGTTTTTTGACAAGATCATGATTGTTTTATGTTGATGTTTATATATATATATATATACCGTTGTGTGACAGGGTCATCAGGAATCGTTCTTGTGGAGGAATGATTGCTATGTAGGTGAATGGCATGAAGAGATTCTTGGTCTTACGAGGAATCAAGTGGGAAGAGTAGTCATAACAAATATATGAGGTCAATATCTTATGGATATGAATTGATATTGTATGCTTGTATTATGCCTATGTTTATGTTATGACAGGTAACGTTGAGGGATACATCAACGAAATGAAAGTAGTGTGTTATGCGGCATGTTGAGACAAGCATGGATAAGACACTGGAAGCAAGGTTGCTTGGTAGAGACAGTGTGGTTTTGGATGTGTGGTACTACTATTATGCATATGTTGTATATGTTGTACATGTTACATTCGTGATGTTGTGTGCATGTGGTGTTGTGTGCGTGTGGTGTTGTGTGCATGTTATACATGTGGTGATATGTACATATGGTGTTGTGTGCATGATTGTACAAGCGGTGCTGTGAGCATGTGATGCCGTGTATATGTTGTACATGTGGTGCTATGTGCAGGTGGTGCTGTGTACATGTTATGCATGTGGTGCTGTGTACATGTGGTGTCATGTACATGTCATGCATGTGGTGCTGTGTATGTCTGGCGTTGTGTACACATAGTACATGTGGTATGATGTTCATGTGGCATTGTGTACACGTTGTGCAAGTGGTGTTGTGTACATGTGATGTTGTGCACATATTGTGCAGGTGGTGCGGTGTACATGTGGTACTGTGCACATGTTGTACATGTGGTACTGGTGTACATGTGGTTTGTGTGCATGTCGTACATGCTGTGTTGTGGGCATGCGGTACTATGTATGTGCATTGTGTAGTTGATGTATTGTGACGTATGTATTCATTGTGTTGTACTCTGTGTACGTATTTGTGTTGTGTTGTACACTGGGTGTAGGTGTATGTGTGGTATGTCAGGTGTAGGTGCATGTATTTCATGGTGTTGTATGTCGTGTGTGGTTGTATGTGTGTAATGCACACTATGTGTATGTGCACATGGTTGAGGAGAAGACACTGTGTGTTTGTCGGGTGTGGCAATCGATCTGGTTTGTGTACGAAATAAAGACAAAGGTAGAAGCTAAGGATTGATTAAAGGATAAGTATCAGTATTTTATTTCAGTTTTATTATGCATGTGATCTATGATTCTGGTTTATGATGGTTACATGTGATTTATGATTTTGATATATGATGGTTGTGTTTACATGATGATTTGGTCAAAGATGTTAGTTTGACTTGTGACAGGAAGCGAATAGAATTGCAAGTATACCTTGTTGATGGGCGACCAATGACGTATGATTTGAAGTTATTTAAATTTATTTTGAATCTAATGGAAATTATGTGCCTGGTACAAGAAAGCATGAAATGTTCAGTTAGTTAGTTGAAACTAACGACAAGCATTAGCAACAACAACAAAAGGAATTGGAACATGCAGCGATATGCTGGTAAAGCACTTCAGGAGTAGGGCCATTGTGGGAAATTGGTACCAATAGTGTCCATTGATTTCCATGAGAATGCTATCACCGGTATGATGGCTTGAGGCAGGTATATGCCTTGGTTGTTTGATCTTTCGATGCGATAAATCCTTGCCAAGGGATGGATTTCCCGGGATAGGGGATGTCGGGGAACTTGGAAGGTGAGTGACTACACGAAAGGGGTGACCAGATTGCCAGAGGGACTATGTAGCAGAGAAGGGAAGGTCGGGGATGGATTTTTTTTTGTCATTAACACTACTAAATGGAATCAAATGCACATTGGGAGTGCGCCTTGGAACAATGAGTTGATAAATGTTCACTGAGAGGACAAGTGGCACTAAATTGTAGCGCTAGACATTGGATGCAACTTTGACTTGGACAATGGATTTTGTAATTCTTGGGAAGGAGGTGAATCTTGGTATTACTTTTGAGGGTGGAGGTGTAAGCCTCTAGATTCCCTTATTGCTGATGCAGGCATTATATCCTTTTATTTGTTGGTTTAGAAAATGTACATATGTGTACATGTGGTTATTGTAAATACCATAATGAGATATGTTATAAAGCTCTAGTATGCGGTATGTTGTCATGTTTTCTATAGTGGTCATTGTAAATACTGCAACGAGTTGGGTTATAAAGCTCCATAGGTAGTATGTTTTGTTTTCAGCAATTTTTTGGGTTATAGGTGTCATTAAACACCGAGAACTATGTTCCCCCAAGGGGGAGGGTTCTATAACAACGCTGGTGAAAATTCCATGTAATAAAAGTTCATAAAGGCAAAATAATAACCACGGTTGGTGGGACACTCACTCCAAGCTGAAATTTGGGAAATACATCGTAATGTGGGTGTTCATTTGGTTTATTATGGCTAAGGAAATTGGAAAAGACAATGACTAAGGCTTTGGAAAGGCAAAATGATATTTTTGGCACATTTATTTATGAAAATAATGGAAATTAGGAGAAAAGGAAGGTGGAAGGTCACAAGTTGCATGTGAGGAGGAAAATGAAGGAAAATAATTGAAAATGAAGAAAATAGAGGCTCAATTTATAAAAAGGCTTCTGAGGATCAATTTGTACCTTTTGTCAGTTCAGTTTTGGAGCTCTCTCATTATTCTCTCTCTCTCACTCTTGGACACTTAGATTTTTCTTAGAGCACTTTGGCATTAGATCAAGAAAGGAAAAGAAGGCAAGAGGGAGGAGGAAAAGAAGGCAAGAGGAAGGAAGCATCAAGCAAGGAAGAGCAGGATCAAGCAACTACAATAGGATTCTTTGTAGGTATCGATTTGCATGTGTGTTTTCCTTGCTAGATTTGGCATGCATGGTATTGCATGTGGTTATTTTTCTGTTATGGCATGGGTTTTTTCTAGGTGTGACAATGTTTTCAGCTTATCCTTTCCATGGTGTGATGGGGTTCTCATGTTTTTGTTGAGTTGGATTGCCGGATGGATTCGAAGCTGAGTGAGGTGAATCTTTGAATGATAGAACACCTGACCTAGTGACCCCTGAACCAGACTGTGGGTTGCGGTAAAGCCAAACTTTGTGTTGCTTCAGTGGGCCTAGGAATCCTCGATGGTTAATGGCACAATATATGATAAAGCCTAGAGGTTGTTTCCCTTTATTAGGCCTAGGAATCCTTGCTAGTGAATGGAGGGATATACGTTAAATCCTTGAGGTTGGTGTCTCAGTTTAGGGCCTAGTGATCCTTGGACCAAACTCTAGATTGCAGTAAAGCCTGAGATACTAGGAGACAAGAAAATTCCTCATGGTGTAGGCGGAGAAATACGGTGGCATCCATGATTGTTTGGCCTACTAATCTGGTGGAGATCATGGTAAAGCTTGTTATTACATGTTTATTGTGTTGGCCTAGTGATCTGGGATGGATTACGGTAAAACCTGGTTTCTATTGATGAGTGTGAGGCGATTTAGCCCTAGGATGCCCTTGTTGGTTCTTTTGGTTTGAGTCCCACATTCATGCTTGGAATATGGCACAGGGGTGAATGACTAAAGAGAGAATTGGTTCAACCATTCTATGGTCGGGTGGAATGTGGTAGTCTCATCTCGGGTTGGATTTTGCATTCATTAATAAGAGGTTCTTTCCTTGATATATTATGTAAAAATGTACTGGTTTATATGTGGATTCTATGGCTGATGTATCCTTGATATTTTTGTTGTTATCATGTTGGTTATAAGCATGTATTATGACAATGATGATGTATGACTCTCCTCATGTTTTGATTTGTAAATTAATGAACAATGTATCTATGACCTAATAGATGATAATGTAGCTAATGATATAAGGGACCAATGCTTCTTAGCGATTATCAGATAAGTATGAGACCCCTATGCTCAGATCTTTTGTTTACTCCTGTAGATTACATATTTGTGATATGTTTGACGAAATGCCTATCATGGTTAGTAGGGGTCCAGTCAAGCCCTTGTTTAAGTAATTGCATTTGTATCATCATTCCACTATTATCTTTCTATTCTAAAGGTGTCATTTAGTTCTGGGCAGTGACTTGGGCTCTGGGAAAAAGTGGCTCAAATTCTGAGGACACGGACACAACACTGGACAAAAAAGTCCCCGGATGCTGGCATACCATTCTGTGGGAGCATCCAGAGCCCTCTAGATGCATGCATGGCCATATCAAGGGAGCATCTGAGAGCTAAATGGTCTAAAATCTTAGTGGTACCTAGGGGCTAGTTACTTGAGAGGTTGGAATGTTTCCTGGGAGTCATGTTGCTGATGTGGAAGGTCTGTATGGTGTGTTTCCGTCGATTCCACTTAATTAAGGTCACCTAGGAGGTTGAATCCCATCATAGTAGCCTCTCGTCACATGTTTACCGTGGTTTTCCAGTTACTTGGGTAGATGTGGGAGGGGTGTTACATATTAGATTGCACTCCACGCATGAAAAGTATATGGGCATGCTCTCATTATACGGTTACACATTAGACAACACTAACACAGACTGCACTTCCATGTACTGTCGAGTATATTTTGAAAGTCCACCATAGGTTACTATCCTCACCATAGGTAGCAAAGTCAACTGCCTTGTACACTGTGATACACAAACACATCATTCATGGAGATTTCCTGCTTGTACGTAAATTCTTGGTTTTCTAAGGTTGTATATTGTAGTTCACAGTTTCTTAGTAAACCTTTATGCCTAGTTTACCCTCT
Source organism: Pinus tabuliformis (assembly GCA_031772625.1). Classification (NCBI taxonomy): domain Eukaryota; kingdom Viridiplantae; phylum Streptophyta; class Pinopsida; order Pinales; family Pinaceae; genus Pinus; species Pinus tabuliformis. The sequence goes on from CM062816.1 coordinate 1,518,966,410, forward strand.
TTGATTTATTTTTTGTGTCAATTATTAAAATTTATTAATCCACCATGGAATAATAAGACCCTTTAACCTGTCATTCACATAGAATGCAAAATAAGCCTCCTCTTCCACCAGAGGCAACTCCTTGTCATCGTCATAAGCATAGTAAAACGCAGAATACTGAATCTAGTACTCCAGGGGCTATTACTTATGGTCCTCCATCTGAGATAGATCACCCAGATTCATCTTTTCCAATGAGTACGGAGCCCAAGATTACCTCTCCATTGGATGGTAACTCTGACATAATTGATATCGAAGCACCTGAAATCTCTTTACCTGAAGTTATTGAACTTTACTTTCCTGAGAAAGAGTCAACTCAACCCGAGGTTATACAACATGAGGTAACTCAACCATCTTCACCTATCACTTCAGGACCTTCTAATTCTCTTCCATTGTCTCAGACACAACCTCAAACTATATATCTTGGACCTGATGGTGAACCTCTTCCACTTGGTCTTGTGAGTATCGAAGAGATTCCACGGGAAGAGCCTCGACCCTTCTCTCATTTTCAAGTAGGGACTCATTTTTATTACACCCCTCCTTTTCCATCCCCTCATACTCCATTTCAACCTCCTTTGTTTGATTCTTTTCCTTTCAACACACCTATGATTTTCTCTTGGCAATCGTCTTTGGGATTAACCATGACTGAGTCTTCTTTGGTTCCCAGCCTATATCTTCTACTATGGATGAGACAAGATGATTTGCAACCTCATCCATGTTTGTAACCACACCAAAGGCACATTTATATGGTGGGTTGTTCATCCCTCCTAGTTACCAATCCTTGTTTGGTACCTTTTATGGTATAGCATCTAGTCCATGGGCCTCTCCCATGACATCTACATTTGGAATTCCGCCTGGCATTTCGTTAATGAGTGCTACATAGTATTCTCCTCTTCCTGCATCTACACCTATAGTTCAGTAGTAGAATTTCCCTTATGTTAGTGGATATGGTTATTTATAACAACCCAATCCATCTCCTATTGGGAACGCTCCATTTGGAGGGCAGTTGCCTCTATATTAAACTCCTCTTTCGGTATGGGGGAAATTTGTTGTAGGTTAATTTCTGTTAAAATTGGAAACCAGGGCAAAACTTCATGTGGGTCATCTTATTCATGGCTAATAATATTTTTATTAGATTCCTCTCGTCGAGAGGTGTAGGATTGATATAAAGATCATCCAATTCCGATAAGTATTCATGGAGATATGAATTTATTTTGATTATGGAATTATTATCAAGCCGACCTACAACTCATGTAGGCTCAGAAGCCCAACAGTCGCATCTATTCACCCACCAACGTTGTGTATAAATATAAGAGGACTTTTCCTCATTTAGACTCACTCATCTCATCACATCTCTCTCTCTCTACTGCGCAGATATGAGTCTCTTCTCTACTGCGCTGAAACGGGTCTCTCTCTCTCTCACACATGTGAAGCTGGAAGCTGTTGAATTTGAAGCTGAAACTGCAGAAGTAAAGATTGACTTGCGTGGCCTAGAAGATCTCCTCTTTGGAATTGTGCTGTAGGTTCATCTGAACCTCCTTTGAAAGCCGCAACTTTTGGTGGTGGAATGAAGTCAATCCGACGAACGGTTTGCAAGATATCGACTGCCCTAGTTTGAAACCGGAAACTGCTGAAACTGAAGCTACAACTGCAGAAGTAAAGATTGACTTGCGTGGCCTAGAATATCTCCTCTTTGGAACTACACTGTAGGTTTATCTGAACCTCCTTTAAAAGCTGCAACTTTTGGTGGTGGAATGAAGTCAATCCGACGAACGGTTTGCAAGATATCGACTGCCCTAGTTTGAAGCCGGAAACTGCTGAAACTGAAGCTGCAACTGCAGAAGTAAAGATTGACTTGCGTGGCCTAGAAGATATCCTCATCTGAACTGCGCTGTAGGTTCATCTAAACCTCCTCTGGAAGCTGAAACTTTTGGTGGTGGAATGAAGTCAATCCGACTGTCGGTTTGTGAGATATGGTCTGCCCTAGTTTGATAATGAAGCCGCTCATGCTGATGCTACTGATCTAGGGTTTGCTACTGCTGATATGAATCAGATTTATTGTACTATTTCTCTCTGCTGAATTATTGAAGATAAAAGAAGATTTGATCAAAGGTTTTCCCCACACATTGTGGGGTTTGTCCCTGGCTAGCCGCCACATCTTGTGTCTCTTGTCTTGGCTTGTTTTCTGTCGATCGTTTAATGTTCTATCTGCACTTTAATTTATGTACATGTGATTGCTAATCGATGGAATATAATAAGAAAAAGAAGTAAACTGTTATAAGCATAGAACATACCATAACTTAACATGGTATCAGAGCTGAGGTGAAGACAAAGCCCGAGCAATCATTGAAGAGAAGATTGGCAAGGCTATCCTAAAAGAACTATGGGGTCCTCAACACTCTTTCCTGCCGAAGACAAGCTCCGTGAGAAAGCTGACTATCAAGGATGGAAGATGTCTATCGATCTAACCCTTGAAGATCAAGGAGTGCTGGACCATGTAAGAGGCAATATTGTTGAGCCTTCATCAAATGCATCTGCTGCTGCCTGGAACAAATGGAAAAATGGAGAAGTCAAAACAAAGAAGATCATCCGAGACTCTATCGACAAGCGCTTGGTGGCTTACATCTCTGATCTAGACACCTCCAAGGAAATCTACGACAGACTGGTGAGTTTATTTAAAGTTAATTATGCAAATCAAGTTTTGTTTCTTAGAAATAAGCTGAGGGAAATCAAGAAGGGTAAAGATGAAAGTATGCAAGCATACTTCTTAAGAATCACTGAGATCAAGAACGATCTCCTATCTATTGGGGAAACTATTACTGACAGAGAAATGGCACTCACAACTCTTGAAGGATTACCATCTGAATGGTATGTGTTCAGGACTACTCTTCTGAACTATAATGTAATTCCTAGTTTCAAGGAATTAATGGCTAGATGCATTCAAGAAGAAACAAGGGAAGAAGTGTAAGAAATGCCCATGCCTAAAGGTCCTCCTGCTGCCTTTTCTTTTCATGCAAAGAAAAGAAATAATTCCGGGACTAAATCAAAAGGAAAGGCTGGACCTAAGGCTAGAAGAAAATGACGATGTTACATTTGCGATAAAGCAAGTCACTATGCAAGGGAGTGCCCTGATAGAAAGGACTCTCTAGGACGATGATCAAAATACCTCTGATGGCAATCAAAGGAATGACAAATTCAACAGCAAAGGTAAGAGGAGAGATGGGAATCAAGGAAGAGGACAAGAATTCAAGAAGGCTAGAAATTCCAGGATGTATTAAATGCACCTGACCTAAAAAAGAACCTAGTGTCCATCTCGGGAATGGAAGACAAAGGCTACAAGGTAACCTTCAGCGATGGCAAGGTATGTATATGGAAAAATAATGTTAAAGATGCCTTTACTCTTGGGTTTAGTGTTGATTCATTATATCAGGTCGATGGAAGTTTGCTAGGTGTCATGTCTTATGACACATATCTTCAGTCCGAACTTTGGCATTAGAGGCTTTCCCCCCTTCATTATAAAGCTATACTCGGTGTAAGACAAATGGTGATAGGGATGCCCGAATTCTGAATAGAGAATGAAGGTGTATGTCCAGGATGTGCTGAAGGAAAGCTCAAAAGGGGACCATTCCCCCTCAAGCCAAAGCAAGACCTCTGATATATTACAATTGGTTCACTCAGGCATACCTGAGGTTGGCATTAAGAGGGAGACTACTACACCACATACTCCTGAGCAGAATGGTGTGGTGGGAAGGAAGAACCGCACGATGATGGAAGCTGTCTGGGCCATGCTACATGATCAAAGACTTCTGATGTTTCTATGGGCTGAAACTACAATCACCGTCGTATATGTACAAAATTGATGCCCTCATCAAGCATTGGGTTCCAAGACTCCTAAAGAAAAGTTCACCGCAAGGTGAACAATCTTTCGACTTTGAGGAGCTCTCAAGAAGCCAACACCAGGGAACCGAAAGAAAAGGATGATGAATCAATGCTTGATGTAGAAGAACCCATGGATCTGATAGATTCTCATCCACATGAGCCTTCCTCTTCTAGGAAGAGGCCTTCATGGCTTAGGGGGATACTTGATGATGCTAAAGGACATGCTGCACCCCGAGAAACCTTTTGTGAAAGTAAGAAACCTAATAGGTATCAGAGATACCTAACCATCATGAACACGATCATACAAAATGAGCCATCATCATTCGCAGATGTCGTCAAGCATTAACTATGGAAGGGTGCTATGACCATAGAATATGAGTCTATTATGGAGAATGATGTCTAGGAAGTAGTTCCCAGACCCAGGGCAAGACAGTTGTTACTTCCAAATGGATTTACTTTATGTACATCATGCAGCAGATGGAAGTATGGAAAAGTATAAGGCTCGTTTTGTTGCTCATGGTTTCTCCCAGAAGGAAGGTATAGACTATGATGAGATATTTGCACCTTTTTCAGATATACGACCATCCGCTCGATCATAGCCCTTGCCGCTTCACAAGGATGGAACCTACATCAGATGGATGTCAAGACTACGTTCTTGCATGGCTCGATCAAAGAAGAGGTCTACGTGGAGCAACCCGAAGGATTTGAGATTTATGATCAAAAATCTCATGTATACAGGTTGAAGAAAGCTCTCTATGGGCTGAAGCAAGCACCCCGAGCATGGTATGAGAGGATCGATAGCTACTTGATGAAGCTGGGATTCACTAGGAGTGAAGCCGATCCTAACCTTTACTTTAAGGTTGAAGATGACAAGCCTCTCATACTGGTATTGTATGTGGATGACCTCTTTCTAACAGGTGCAGACCCTCTCATTCACAAATGTAAGAGGGAGCTGGCCTCTGAATTTGAAATGAAAGACCTAGGACTGATGCACTACTTCCTAGGACTTGAAGTATGGCAGAAGCCAAGGGAAATTTTCCTATCTCAAGGGATATATGTGGTAAAGATATTGGAAAGATTTGGTATGATGGACTGCAAGCCTGTGACTACCTCGAGGATCTTAACTTTTAGAAGTTATATGGTAGTGATGTTGGACCAGATTTGGGAAATGCCTCTGAGTTTCATAAACTCATTCGCATTGATGTTCTTGGTGAACCTCCGTCCGAACATATTTTTTGCAGTTAGCATTGTGAGCTCATATTTGGTTGAGCCTCACTGGATTGATGCCAGGAATCTTCTGAGATGTCTTCAGGACACAATCTCTCATGGATTAAGATACACTGCCGGAGATGTAAGACTACTTGGATATACTGATGTTGATTGGGCAGGAAGTGTGGTGGACTGTAAGAGCACTTCTGGGTGTTGTTTCACCTTGGGATCTGCTTCAATATCCTGGATGAGCAGGAAGAAGAAGTCGGTGGATTTGAGCACCGCCGAAGCAGGATATATTGTTGCTAGCATAACCTCGTGTGAGGTAGTCTGGTTGCGAAAGCTCTTCAGTGAGCTGTTTGGATTTACATTGGATACCACTGTGATTCTCTATAACAACTAGAGGTGGGATTCGATTATTGAGGAATCCCATATTTGTCGATTGCTCCAGCAGATAGACATCATCTTGGATATGGTAAGTTGATGAGCAAGGAGGCTCCATCGCATTAAGATGATGTACAAGTTGATACACCTTGTCAAAGCCCCAAGGAAAGATCTAATCTGTGATTTTCCCAAACGACTTGGAGTCGGTAAGAAACCCTTGTACAAGGGTCCTGCATGTTGCATACATTGAGCTCTGAGGGGTTGCGGTTATTACTGGAGCAACATACGACCACAGGGTGACTCACCCTCCCCTGGTGGTTCACACTGGAACAAGATGATTCACTCTCTTGTGGGACAAGATGATTCGCTCTCTTGTGGAACAGGATGATTCGCTCTCCTGTGTAGTAGGATGATTAGTTCTCCTGTGAGGCCTGGATTGATGTGTTCTCCATGATGATTGTAGTAGGATTGATGTGTTCTCCTGTGAGGCCTGGATCGATGTGTTCTCCATGGCAGCCTGGATTGATGTGTTCTCCATGGCAATTGTAGCAGGATTGATGTGTTCTCCTGTGAGGCCTGGATTGATGTGTTCTCCATGGCAATTGTAACAGGATTGATGTGTTCTCTTGTGAGGACAGGATTGATTAGTTCTCCTGTCGAGGCATCCTACCCATGCAGTTTGGGACTCATGGGAAGTACCTCTCATCTGATCAATGAGCAGGGAAATGAAGTTAGGGACCATAGTAGTACCGATGGACGCATCGTTGTAACTACCATACTCCCTACGCTAGGATGACCTCCATTGATCTGGGATCAATGATACTGGTCTGGGACCAGTGGTAGGAGTTGTACCATACTATGACGCTGACTTCGGGTCAGTTGAGACTGGTCTGGGATCAGTGGTACATACTCTGAGACTGACTTTGAGTCAATGGAGGATGATATTGGTCTGGGACCATTGGAGTTGTACTCACTATGACGCTGACTTTGGGTTGGTTGAGACTGGTCTGGGACCATTGGAGTTGTACTCACTATGACACTGACTTTGGGTTGGTTGAGACTGGTCTGGGACCAGTGGTACATACTCTGAGACTGACTTTGAGTCAGTATGATACATCCTCGATCATTTCTTCTTCTTCATAATTCAGACAAAAGCAGAGTAGAACAGAACAATGCAAGAGCAGAGCAGAATAGAACAAAACAGTATAGATCAGTGTAGGGCAAAACAAGACAAAGCAGATCAGGCAAAATAGAGTAGAGCAGGGCAAGGGTCAGGCTGTACAAGGTAGTGCATTTGATGGATGAATAGTAACGACCGATAGACAGATTGTAGATGAAGTTCTCCATGGTTGAGAGGGAGTGTTAAAATTGGCAACCAGGGAAAAACTTCATGTGGGTCATCTTATTCATGGCTAATAATATTTTTATTAGATTCCTCTCGTCGAGAGGTGTAGGATTGATATAAAGATCATCCAATTCCGATAAGTATTCATGGAGATATGAATTTATTTTGATTATGGAATTATTATCAAGCCGACCTACAACTCATGTAGGCTCAGAAGCCCAACAGTCGCATCTATTCACCCACCAACGTTGTGTATAAATATAAGAGGACTTTTCCTCATTTAGACTCACTCATCTCATCACATCTCTCTCTCTCTCTACTGCGCATATATGAGTCTCTTCTCTACTGCACTGAAATGGGTCTCTCTCTCTCTCACACATGTGAAGCCGGAAGCTGTTGAATTTGAAGCTGTAACTGCAGAAGTAAAGATTGACTTGCGTGGCCTAGAATATCTCCTCTTTGGAACTGCATTGTAGGTTCATCTGAACCTCCTTTGAAATCCGCAACTTTTGGTGGTGGAATGAAGTCAATCCGACGAACAGTTTGCAAGATATCGACTGCCCTAGTTTGAAGCCGGAAACTGCTGAAACTGAAGCTGCAACTGCAGAAGTAAAGATTGACTTGCGTGGCCTAGAAGATATCCTCTTTGGAACTGCACTGTAGGTTCATCTGAACCTCCTTTGAAAGCCGCAACTTTTGGTGGTGGAATGAAGTCAATCCGACGAACGGTTTGCAAGATATCGACTGCCCTAGTTTGAAGCCGGAAACTGCTGAAACTGAAGCTGCAAATGCAGAAGTAAAGATTGACTTGCGTGGCCTATAAGATCTCCTCATATGAACTGCGCTGTAGGTTCATCTGAACCTCCTCTGGAAGCCGAAACTTTTGGTGGTGGAATGAAGTCAATCCGACTATCGGTTTGTGAGATATGGTCTGCCCTAGTTTGATAATGAAGCCGCTAACGCTGATGCTACTGATCTAGGGTTTGCTACTGCTGATATGAATCAGATTTATTGTACTATTTCTCTCTGCTGAATTATTGAAGATAAAAGAAGATTTGATCAAAGGGTTTCCCCACACATTGTGGGGTTTGTCCCTGGCTAGCTGCCACATCTTGTGTCTCTTGTCTTGGCTTGTTTTCTGTCAATCGTTTAATGTTCTATCTACATTTTACTTTATGTACATGTGATTGCTAATCGGTGGAATATAATAAGAAAAAGAAGTAAACTGTTATAAGCATAGAACATACCATAACTTAACAATTTCCATCTCCTCAAATTAGTGCTTAACCTAAAATGAGTCCTCCTTATTCTGGAATGACTGCTAGTGTTTGGCAAACTCCTATTTTCATTCAACCTGGTTCAGTTGTGGCTTAATATTTCTCTTCTCAACCTGTTCCATCTACCCTTCATGGTTTTTCTCAACAACCCATGTCTCAACCTATCCAAAATCAAATTAATAGGAGCTGACCTTTACAAGCTGTACCTTTAACTCAACCCATTCCACCAGTATATGGCACATCTCAACCCATGAATACCCAACCTCTTCAAGGAAACTTACAGTCACAATAGTTTGGGCAGGCCATACCTCAAGCTCAGATGGGTTAGAATGTGTATGGTATGGAACATGCACAATCACAACCGAATCCACATTATGTTGGTATGATGCAAAACCCCACGAGGCAACCATATCCACCATATAAAGGTATCCCTCAGATTTTTTACGATCAACAAGTCCAAACTCGGTCATTCCAACCTTTGAAAGGTCATCTTGGAACTGGACATTAGGGTTTTGTGTATACTGTCTATCAAGATCCTCCCTATCTCGAGACACAAATACCTATTTCTTAGAATATTCCTTCTTATCTAGGATATTCTCCATCGAAGCTTAATAGGAAGTTTCCATTTGTGGCAACTCTCGAATTGCCGGATTTGACCAGGCTCACCAACGATCCCATTTCTCATTCTCCTTCATGGTCAGTTATTCCTACCAAATTGCCTTATGATATTCCTAAATTCAATGGAAATCCTAGAGAATACCCTTCCACACATATAATGACATATCATTTGTGGTGTTCTTCGAACTCCCTCAATGATGATTCTGTTCGTTTGCATCTTTTCCAGTGTACACTCACTAATACGACAACTAAATGGTACATAGAATTACCTCGAGCTTCGTTTGATAACTTTAGCACCTTAGCTACTACATTCCTAACACATTTCCAGTTACCCATCAGATATGAGATTGGAACAAAACTCTTAACCAATTTCAAATAGAGTAAGGTCACTCAAATTTATGATCATATTCACGAGTGGCGATGCCATCGTCGTTTACTTAAGAATTTCATTCATGATCAATTGTTATCTAAATGGTTCATAAAGTATTTGTTTCCATCTATTACATAATATGTAGCCAAAGGTAGAGTCATAACCGAAGAAAATCTAATATCTTGCGCCCAATACTTGGATCTTATTTATACGCAATCTGACACATTGTATGATAAGATACCTAATGCTCTGTGACCTACTGATACTATTTCTCAAACTCCTGGTAAAGAATCACATGCTACTGATGGCGTGATTGGTTCTACCAGCCAACAGTTGATGAGTAAACCATCTATTTAACCTCTTGTTGTCACTGCTCAAAACCCTCCTTCCACGCCTGCAACTTCTAATTATGAGATTTATACCGTTCAATCATCTAAAGGAAAATCTCTACAACCAGGAAGTAAGAAGAAAGGAAAAGGAAAGAAGAAGAAAGACAATGCTCCGCAGGATAAAGAAAATAATTAGTCTCCTGAAGAGAAGAGGCAACCTTGTTACCCATGTCCAATTTGTAACGAGGGGAATTTCACTCCTGATTGTCCGCACCGGGCAAATGTGAATCAATTCCTTAAATCCTTTGCTACACCTGCTGTGTTGACAGACCCATTCTCAAATCATGAGACCAGTTTGGTTGGTTGGGTCTCTACTTCCTCTAATTCAGTTTTAATGCTTTCATCTACTAAGCCTAAAAAACGATATTTTGGTGGCTACCCAAAGTAAGGACTATGGTAATATGAATCCTCTAAACAGTCAGACTATTGATCAACCTACTAGTTCGATTGCATCTCCATCGAACTCTACTCCAAATGTCGTACCTGCTGAATTAAAAATTAATCCACCCAAGGGTCTTATTCATAAATCGACATTCAACCCTTGCACAAGAGTTGCTCAAAATTATAAAATAGTTGAGGACCTGACTCAAGCCCCATCATATATGTCCACTCTTGAGGTTTTGAAAAATTTCCCCACCTAAAAGAAGGCTTTGCTCTTGGAAATTGGATGTACTGACCCTTCAAATTCCAACCTAGTAGTTTTTAACCATGAGGATCATACACCTCGAATTCCAGCTCAACTAGCCTTCATGATCCAGGTTGTTGTACATGTTTAAAATATTCATCATTCCATTGTAGATGAAGGTTCCTTAACTTGTATTATGTCCCTGTCTTGCTGGAAGGCTATTGGTTCTCCCCAATTGTGCTAGTTACCAACCACTTTGAAAGCTTTTGATGGAAGAACTTACAAACCGTGTGGGATTTTGAATTCTCTACATGTATAATGAGGTGGCAAGAATGCAATAGTATAAGTCAAAGTTATCGACATACCTCTAGATTATAATCTTCTATTGGGTCATGCGTGGGTCTATGCCATGCATGCAGTTGTTTCCACATACTTTTGAATGATCACTTTTCCTCATAAAGGTAGTATCGTAGCCATCAATCAACTCACTTTCTTTGCCACTGATTCTTTAGTTATAGGAGCTACCCCTCTCATGGTGGAAACCCCTCACCGGTATCAACGTGTTGGAGTTGGAATGCTTAAGGATTCCTATATCATGGGAACCTTTTCACTTCCTCCTCCCTAATTGCCCGATAAATCCACTTTGGTGGCCTATATTAATATGATTTATTCTTGTACTAATCCATTTGATCCATGGGTAGTGCCATATAAATCTAATATTGATAGTTTTGGTGACCGTATGTCGCTCAACCCCGTTGAGCAATATTACAAAGCCATCCATTCAGCTTGCGCAACCTATTCTGATCCTTCCTCTTCAATCAATTGGGTTGATCATTATTTAGATTATGGCATGTCTTCTAATCCTTTCTCTCATATGTTTTCCATTGATGGGAGAATCATAGAGATCATGATGCCATATGATGCACCAAGGGATGATCATCATCGCCATTCCTCCTTGCCAGATTCCTTCGAGGATGATCTTAATGAACTTTATTGACCTAATATTGTTGAGTTATCTACAAATTCTGCAACCATTTATGATGTCAATCTTGAGAATAACTTGTCGAACATTGAAGAGACCATCCCTCTAGACATTGTCGAAAACATACATATCGTTGCGTCTTGCTTTCCAGATGAGGTCAAGAATTATAAAGCCCTATTCTAGAAATTCATAGATGTTTTTGCCTGGTCTTATAAAGAAATTCTTGGTATCGATCCAAACATCCTTGTGCATGAGATTAAAACCAATCTTGATGCTAAACCAGTGCGGAAACGCCTTCACCTTATTCATCCCAAGAAGGCCGTTGAAGTTGAAAAACTTATATGAGCTGGTTTCATCTATCTTGTGCCTTTATCTGATTGGGTGTCTAATATTTTTCATGTTATGAAAAATAGGGAACAATCTGCGTGTGCATCAATTATTAGGACATAAATCATGCTTGTTCGAAGGACAACTATCCCACCTCTTTCATCGACCAGATCGTTGATGATTCTGTCAGTTGTGAGATATTTTCATTTATTGATGGTTTCTCCGGCTATAATAAAATCAACATTCTCCTGGCAGACCAACATAAGACTTCATTCATTTGTCCTTGGGGCACATTTGCGTACAAAAAATCCCTTTCAGATTAAAGAATGCTAGGGCTACATTCTAGAGGGCCATGAATTACACCTTCCATGACATCAAACATATTGTGCAACTTATTTAGATGATTTTCCTGCTCATTCACGACATCGGGCTGATCACCTATTGCATCTTAGGGCCATCTTTTTTTGATGTAGACATTATAACATTCGACTCAATCCACACAAATGTATCTTCGGTCGTCTTCTAAGATTTGTTGTATCAAAATAAGGAATTTGTATTGATCCTTTGAAAGTTGAAGTGATCATTGATCTGCCTGCTCCTTTTTCCATCCTTCAGATTCAACGAATCTAAGGGAAGGATAACTTTCTTCAGAGGTTCATTCCCAATTACGTCGAACTAACAAAAGGATTTACTCACTTGCTAAAGAAAGGGGTCCTATTCCATTGGGATGACGCTCCTCAAAAAACATTCGATGCCCTAAAATCGTTCAAGCATATTTATAATACCCCCCTGGTTACCAACGCGATTATTTCATGTATCTTGTCACTACAAGTACTACAATTTATATGGTATTGGTTCATGAAGATGATGTAGGAACTGAACATCCTATTTATTACTTGAGTCAGAATCTCAATGATACCGAAGTCAAGTACACTCATGTCGAGAAGTTAGCTTTAACATTTATTCAAAGGTTTCACCATTACATCCTACTATGTAAAACTATGGTTTTTTTGGATTACAACCCCATGACGTACATCCTCTCCCGACAATTACTGGGGGTAAAATACTCCAAGTGGATTGTCATCCTACAAGAGTTCGATTTGGAATTTGTAAAATCCAAGTCAAAGAAATCCTTAGTTTTTGCTAAATTAATTTGCGAACTTCCTAATTCTGAAGCTCAAATGACATCTAGTGATTCTATTCCAGATGAGTCATTATTTCTGATTTCGTCATCTGACCCGTGGTATGGAGACATTCTCATATATCTCTAGACCCAGAATTTCTGGTTTGATACCTCTCGCTCTGATCAGTGATGTATCCTATATCAAGCAAAACATTATATTATAATCGGTGACACTATTTATTGCCAGGGTATTGATACAATTTTTTGAAGGAGCCTCACCCATGAGGAGGTTGATAAATTCTTAAATGAATTCCATTTGGGGGCATGTGGCGGTCATTTATCTGGATATGCCACCACATAGAAGATCCTACGTGCTGGTTACTTTTGGCCTACCATATTTCACGACTGTATCCTCGTTGTCCATAAGTGTCATGCATGCCATATTTTTTTATCAAAAGCTCTGTGCCCCACCCACTCCTTTGCATCTTGTTATTTTCATTGGTCCTTTTGTGAAATGGGGCATTGATTTCATGACATGTAACCCTCACTCAGCTGGGGGGCATGGCTATATCATCGTAGCGGTTGATTATTTTACCAAATGGGTCGAGGCGATGCCTACATATAACAATACTAGTGAAACAACTGCTTTATTTTTCTTTAACCATGTCATTGCGCGGTTTGGTGTTCCGCAAGCTATAGTTACAGACCATGGAAAACATTTTTACAATCACATGATGTTTGAATTAACTGCCAAGCTGGGACTTTCCCATGAAAGTTCCACTCCCTACTACCCTCAAGCAAATGGGAAAGTTGAGGTGATTAATAAAGTTCTTAAAACAATGCTTCAACATATGATAGGGGTCCATAAATCAAACTTGCATCTCATTCTTTATGCGGCTTTGTGGGCATACCGAACTTTTGTTAGGACTATTACTGGATTTACACCTTTCCATTTGGTCAATGGTCTAGAAGCAATCCTTCCAATTGAATGTGAAATTTCATCCCTCAAAATTGTTGTCGAACTTTTGCAGAAGAGGAACGTCTCTTACATATGACGTGCTTAGATGAAACCCGAAGAGATGCCTCTATGGCTAAAGAAGCCCATAATAAACGTATCAAGGCGCAATATGACAAGAGTGTCAAGCCCCATGTCTTCTTAGAAGGAGACATCATTCTGTTATATGATCAAGAGTCCGATAAATTAGGATTGGGGAAGTTCGAGCCAATGTGGCTGGGTCCATGTATTGTCAAACATGTTCTTGCTAAAGGGGAATATGATTTAGTTGATTTTGATGGATTTCCCTTGGTGCAACCTAGAAATGGGTTGTTCCTTAAGAAATACTATGCTTGATTTTTGCAGAGTGCACTGTGTACGTACTATATATAGGCATGATTGAGTGTGTTTGCAGTGTGTTCCCTAAGAGTTTCCTAGGTTTTTGTTAATTCTGTTTACATTTGGTTTACAAATATCAACATCTCTCGAACCATATGTTGGTTATGCTAATGGTGCTAGTCGTAGTACTCAGAACCTCTCTTCCACAGCTTGGGCCATATTTGCTCCTATTGGTGAGTTAGTGAGTTTACAAGGCATTTGTATTATTATCTTTACAAATAACACCACTCAACATAACGTAGTGATCAAACTGTTGTCTGATGCTATTTCACTTGGTATCCACCGTATAGTCATCAAACTTGACTCATAGCTTGTAGTACTACAATTGACTAATGTCTATTCAGTTATAAGTCCAACTATGTTTTTCATGTTCATGAGGGTTCACCTTTTGGAAATATATTTTGATTTTAGCCAGTATTAACTCATTTCTAAAAATATAAATATGTTGACAAATGCACTTTCTAATCATGTTTTAGATAAAGATTTACGACACATGTAAATTAATTCAATACACATCACATCACATTGAAATAAAATAATAGAACCATAAGAAACATTGAAGATATATCGTTTTGCATATATATATATATATATATATATATATATATATATATATATCTATATATATATATATATATATATATATATATATATATATCTATATATATATATATATATATATATATATATATATATATATATCAAAGTTTTGGTTTTACAAAATTTGTGCCTGAGACACATGTGGCCACACAGCCTAAAATATACATGCGACCAAAATATGGCTATAAGCCTCCTAGTAGACTAATCATAGTGCTCATGGTAGCCTGCCACTATGTGAGCCATCTTGCACAAAAGCCGGCTGATACAACCAAGCACACCAATAGTATGTCACTGTAGTCACATAGGGAGATCGTCAACCCTAGTCTCAACTATATCATGGGTCAACCCCTCCATATGATGCTCAACCTTGACCACATTGAGATCCTGTAGTACCTATCATCCTACTGCAGGCACCTGTACCGCTGCTGGTGCCTGTTATGGGTCTCTTGCATGATAAAGATAAGAAGGGCCCACTATTCGAATGGGTCTAATATTTGCATGTGTACAAATTAGTAGTTTAGTGTCATATACATAAAAAATCACAAAAAAATGTAAAACTTAAAAATACAAAAAATGGTCAAAATGTCTTATCTATGGCACCCCATTGCTCGCTATTAGGAAGCATGAGCTTTGGGTCTCTACAAAAATCAATCCCTGCATATGGATAGTCCTATATGATGATAATCTACGTGTGCAACCAACTGAAGAATATAGGTATGAAGCTCATTGACGAAGGACCTACATGCCTAGACATGAGATCCACCCATCTCCTCATCCGTGGGATTCTAAAATCTGAGGGCTCGAGAGTGAAATGTTGTGGCTTGAGCAATGGAGTTCGCTCTAGAGAAAAAGAGATCAGAATCAAACCATAGCCAAAGTTTTTTAACCATCCATCTTTTGCTTTAGTGAGTTGTTATTTCATGTTTACCAATACCCCTTCACTCCAATTGAATACTGTAGGCTCTAGACATTCTAGAGCATACTACATATGTGACTTATTTGCAACATGGAGAGATGCACTATTGACCAATCTGACAATAAGGAACAAGATTGTTATTAAAGGAAAACATTTGATGTTGATTTTTCCATCCTTAGTTGGTTGGGATCTTGGTCAACAATGTGTACTGACATAATCTTTGACTGTTTCTCCACCACTCCTTGAACCAGACAAAGAGACGGGGGCACCTCACCTTGAAATACTGGTCAAGAAATATATGACTTCTACCTGTATTTCCAGTGTGTATGCACCAAGTCTGAATGTTGTTGCCTGAACATCCCATGCATGAACAAGATACCTCAATAACTTTATTTTCTACCTCATACCACGAAGCCAAAAGAATTTTAAGAGCCCACAATATCTTAAACTTGGATTGTGGCAGGATCATTACTTGAAGTCAAATATTATTCTTCATGTTCTCTTTCCCTCCATATAAAGGCCATTTTGTTCCAATATACAGATGCAACATCACAAGGAGAATCATGAAGATGAATTTCATGCAAAAAACTGGTGAAAATTTGAGGAAAACAAGAAAAACCAAGTTGGGGATTGCACCCAACGCACCCTCCTAAGGAAACAGTGTGTTGCAGTGCTAGCCCTAGTGTATTTTCCTCCTAATCAACGCACCTTTCGACCTTTTAGGGGTGCGTTGGATCTAGGGCGAGGAATTAGAGCCATAGGGGCCTCAAAACCTTGAAAAATGTGCATGAAGTCACAAAATGGAACCATGAAAAGAAAGATAAAGGTTCTAGCTCCTACCTGGAAGTGATGACACTTGAAATGATCCACTAGATTAGTCACAAGAAACTGCAGAATATTGCGGGAAAAAACACTCAAAACTCACTCTCCAAGAGGTAATCGTGAAATGATAAAAATGAGCCTACCTTTTGCCTATTTTATGGTCATTTTCATCATTATTTTATTAGTGTTTTGACCCAAATGTGACTTAATTTTATCAAGAAACAAGTATTTTTAATATTTTGGTGGTGTTTTGAGTAGGATGACAACTGTTTTAATGAATTTGACGATGTATCAGTTGAAACAAACCATTTTGACCAAGAAGCATAGTTTTATCACTTTTTCGGGCTCTATAAACCTACAAAAAAGGAACCCCCCTGTTGGCTCTTAGAATTACTCTCGCCTTTACAACTTTTCTCACTTCTTTCTCTTGTTTTTCCATAAAAGATAGATCCCCATCATTGATAAATGATAGATTTTGTCTCAAGGTCCATGGAGGACATTAAATGATTACCATGTTATAATTTTATGTTTTTGCTATTTGAAATAAGTTTGTGCAATTTAGCTATGGAATGTAGCCCATTCTGTAGCTAACTGTGTGTTCCGTAGCTACTTCCATGGTTAAATAGGTTACAAGTGTCAAACGAGGAAACTAGCCACATGGGCATCTCTGGAATGGTCACAACATGGATCCTATCCTAGTCAACCAACCCAAATCGACAAAGAAGCTAGCTCAAGACCACAGTCAAAGGTGGAGTCAAACGAGGAAACCTGACAACAATAGGACTCTGTGTCCTTTCTTCGTGGCTATTTAATAAATCCGACAACTTTTGTTGTAGCATTTACTTGAACCAGCCACCGATCATAATAGTTTCACGGAACTACCTTGCTGACTTAAAGTCACCTGTAGCTAATCACCCATTCACACAGATTTGTTGTAATACGTGGACCACCTGTAGCTAAATTCTCTCAAAAGACAATTAGGAGTTTTTCTTTAAATATCAGTTGTAAAGAACTGAGAAGGAGTTCAAATTTCTTCATGTGTTAAGCTCAGACTTACTACTCTGTAATTTTGAAACTTATTTTCCTGTTAATGATATGAAGCCGTGTTTGACCAAGTGATCATTTGAAAGAGTATCTTCAGCTAGTTAGCAGCTCAACTCAATCAGTTGCAGAGGGCCCTTGCACTGAAAGAGGTTTTTCTTTTGTTATTTTGTTTACTGTTCAGTTTAGTTTCATTATTTATTTTAGTAGTATTTGTAGTTTAGGTTGATTTCCTGTAGTTGTTTCATTTCAATTTTGCCTGTAATTGTTTCCTTTGAATTTTGTTTAGTAGCATAATGATAGACTTCGATGGTGCAATCTTGTTTTTTCTATCTATTTCATAAATGGAAACTTGTTTTGCTTTAACAGGGTAAGGTGGAAAAGTAACAAGAATGTATTGTTGATTAGTTTACTTACTGATTGTTTCCTCTGTTATTTACTTTCTAGTTCAGATTGCTAATACACTGTGTGGATAAATGTTTTTCTTGGTCACCATTTCAAGTTGATATCTATCCTAGACTAAATGGTTAAATATTCATTTTACACAAGGATTGTAATCACTTAGTTGCTCCCTATATATTTGATTTAGTTCTTTAAATTGTAAAGTACAGTAAGTTGTTTGTTTGCCATCTCAAGAAAGTTATCTTTCCAAAATTGGAGGCTTGGACAACTAAAAGTGCTTTAGTTAGTTTCATTCTCTGTAATTATTTCAATTTGCCTTACAAATTCACCTCTTAATATTTGACTTAGGAATAGAAGACAAGGTAGGATAGATACTCTATTTTTTTTCTCCCTTCCTTTAACTTAGATTTTGATTAGTTCACCTTTAAAGAAATTTAGATTCAGTTCCCTCATATTCCAGGCTGTACATCAGTAGGAATTAAGGAAACCGCCCAAAACAAAACAATATAAAAACATATACAAAACGACAAAGTAAGAAGGGTTAATTAGCACAAACAATGCACTACACTTCATCAACTTATGATACCCGGATTGATAATTTATGTAGAGCAATTTAGGACACTAAATTGACTAGACATTTTGGCATCGTTGCCGGGGAAGTGTAACTAGGTAGCCTTATCTCTTACATTCAAAAAAAAAAAAATGACATGCATATAGAAAGAGACTCTAGGGGTAGATTTATAGCTAGGGGCAGAAGTTCAATTCCTACAACACCACCTACTCCACCAAGAACAAGAAAATATATACCTCCATCCCAAACTCATACTCCCAGCCATAGGACTCCTGAAATTCCAGGGGCAGAAATCCAGTCAAAAGAATCTCCTACTTCATCTACCAAGTCAGTCCTAGGGGAGAAAAATCTTGAATCTCCAACAGCAGGGATAGCCTTTTTCACCTCCACAGGAGAACACATTCTAGTTGAAGAATTAGGAATACCTGGTGAGGAAGAAGAAGTAGAACCTCTCTCCCATATCCCATTAATAGAAGAACTAGAAGAGGAGAAAGTAACCTTGCAGGTTGAACCCTATACTGACCCTGAAGAAACTATAATGGCAGAAGAAGAACAAGATGGAGAATTCACACTGTTTGGAGGAGGGGGTAGAGGAAGAGGTAGAGGAAATAATGGAGAAGGTAGAGGAAATAATGGAGGAGGTAGAGGAAATAGGGAAATAGATAATTCTTTTGGATTCCCTATAGTGGATGAGGAAACAAATGCCACAATGAAAAATATCTCACCTTCTGTCCTCCCAAACTTCTATGGGTTGAAAAGTGAGGATCCTGAAACATTCTTATTTGAGTTTGAAGTCTTGTGCAGAACTTATGACTATCTAGAAGACTCTCAAAAACTTAAATTGTTTCCTTCAATAATGAAAGGAGCTGCTTTGAAGTGGTTCATGGGGTTAGTCACTCAGTCCATTAGAACATGGAATGACATGAAAAAAACGTTTTTGGATAGGTATTTGGATTATTGCATGCCTACCAATCACAAAGATGAAGTGTTCAAAATGATGCAAAGAGAGGATGAAAACTTAGAAGATTTGATTGAGAGATTCAACTATAATTTGAAAAGAGCAAAGATGAACAATTTAGATGAAGAAACCTTGAAAGCTCTTTTATTAAAAGCCATTAGAGATGAGTGGATAGATATCCTTAACATGATGGGGAAGGGAGATATCTCTCAACTTCCATTAAATGATATAGGAGAATTGTGTGTTCATCTCTCAAGAGGGAAATCTAAAACTGGGAAAGGGCCAAGAGATCCTTCTCTTGTTAGAGTAAACAAATCTACAACGAGATCTGTAAGTAGGGAAGAAATTGGTAATATGCTTGATGAACTTAAAACTGACATTCTTGGGAGCCTTAGTGAGCAATTAGACACCCTTAAAATACAAAACAAGCAGAAAACCGAGGCTGATGCTTTAGCCATTTTTTTATCAAAAATGCAGAAAAAAAACATGCTCTAAGGGAATGCCCTTTAGATGCAAAAATTGTAGAAACTTGTATGAATTTCTCAAAAAGCCATGAGACCAAGGGTTGTCCTTCAATCCTAGGACTAAAGGTTGTCTTTCAAGAGGAAACAGTACCAAATTCTACAGAACCTCTTTGTTTTGTTGCTAGAAGCCCTTGATAGGGGCCAAAAAATCAGGGTTTTAACAATCAAATGTATCTCCAGCTCCCACCAAACTGGAATTCTTGGCAGCAACCTTGGCCTCAACCTCAATCTCAATCTCAATCTTGGGCACAAGGAGTACAAAATCCTTATGGGAGATTTTCTCAATATTACCAATATCCTCCATCATATCAGAATTATCCTCCCCCACACATTCCACAACAAAATCAGCAACCACAACTTCAAAATCAGAACCCTCAACTTTCATTACCATTTCCACAACAAATTCCACAACAAAACCTACAACAAAACCAAAGTCCTCAACTCTTACTACCATTTCAGTAGAAACCAAATCAGTTACCTACCCAACCATTACCAAACCCCAACAATAAAAATCCTTAGAATGCTTATATGGTAGAAGGACAACAATTCCCAACTTATATGATTATTTCTCTAGATCTTAATGATGTTCAACTGAGATCTGGTAGGATATTAGAAAAGGAAAGACCTTCTGTAGTTATTCAGGAACAAGACAGTTCTGAGGAAGATTCTTTAAAAGTCAATAAAAGTTTTGAGGGAACATCCCTCCAAAACCAAAACATTGGAAAAGAAAAACAAAAAGAATCAGTGAACACACCTCCTATCATTGAGCAACCCACATCTACTTCTACACCTCCCTTTCTTGAAAGACTACAAATTGATAGAGGGGTAGAAAAACAGATCTTGTTGCCCAACTATGATTTTCTAGATGAATTGAAGAATTTCTGTATCAAAATCCCTTTGCTACAAGCCATTAGAGAAATTCCAATTCCAGCCAAAACAATAAAGGAGTTGAGCATAAAAAAACCAGGAAGAAAAGCAAAAGAAACAAAAAGAATTCACCTCGTAGGAAAAATAGTAGACATAATGATGGGAAAAATTGCCATACAAAAATATGTGGATCTAGGATGTCCAATTGTGAAAACACATATCAATGGAGTTGAAATTCAAAATACATTGATTGACTTAGGGGTAGCAATAAACATCATGAGTAACAAACTATGGAGCAGCTTAAGCTTCCCAATCTTCTCTACACACCTACCTTACTGCAACTAGCAGATAGATTAGTAATCAAACTAGATGGTGTGTTAGAAGATATTTCAGTATCCTTAGATTCTTGGGAATATCCTGTTGATTTCATGATCTTAACTCCCAAGAACAATCTAGGAGGACATCCACTCATATTAGGAAGACCTTAGCTGGCCATAGTTGATGCTTTTATTAGCTGTAGATATGGTGACATGTATATTTCTCACGGTAATTCAACAAAGAAATTTACCCTATATCCTACAGCAAAAACAATCACAGAAATAGATGACAAAGAATGGATTGATGATGAAGATGATATTCAACCTCTCTTTACTATTTCAGAAATTAGTGAAGATAGTCAAATTTTAAATACATTGGAAAATTTTGAATCATCTTCAGAATATGACCATGAGCAATTTCAAGAAAAATCTAATGTTGAATATTTTTCATCTAGGCAGATGTCTCTCTATTCTATGGAAGAGTTTGGTAGCTCTACAATTGAAATCTTTCCAGGTAGGACATTGAACATAAACAAAAACTTGGAGAAACTACAACAAGAAGAGCTAATCAAAACATTACAAAAACATTCTGCTGCATTTGCATGGGAATATACCGACATGAAAGGCATTGATCCTAAGACTTGTATCCATCACATCTATATTGAGGAAAATTGTAGACCTATCAGACAACCTCAGAGAAGGATGAATCCAAATCTTAGAGAGATTGTGAAAGAAGAGCTCCAAAAATTACTGAATGTAAACTTCATTTACCCAATTTCAGATAGCCAATGGGTTTCTCCTTTGGTAATTGTGCCTAAAAAGAATGGTAAATGGAGGGTGTGCATTGATTACCGAGAATTGAATAAAGCAACCCTTAAAGATCATTTTCCTTTGCCTTTTATAGATCAAGTGTTAGATACATTAGTAGGTAAGAAGTATTTCTCATTCTTGGATGGTTTTAGTGGTTATAATCAAATTCAGGTAGCACCTAAAGATCAGGATAAGACCACATTTACTTGTCCATGGGGAACTTATGCCTACCGAGTACTTCCTTTTGGGTTATGTAATGCACCTGCAACATTCCAAAGAGAAGTACTAGGAATTTTTTCTGATTTGATACATGATTGTGTAGAGGTATATATGGATGATTTTACAGTCTATGGAAATACATTTGAAGAAGCTTTGGAAAATTTGGAAAAAGTTCTTAAAAGATGTAAGGAAACAAACCTTTCACTAAGCCATGAAAAATGTTTTATGATGTTTACAAAAGGTATTGTTTTAGGACATCACATTTCAGGAGATGGGATTAAAGTTGACAAATCTAAAGTTGAAGTCATCTCTAAATTATCAATTCCAAATTGCCAAAAGGATGTTAGAAGTTTTCTGGGATTTACAGGATACTATAGAAGATTTATAGAAAACTTCACTAAAATAGCATCCCCACTCTTCAAATTTCTTACCAAAGATTGTGAATTCAATTGGAATTCTGATTGCCAGTTGGCATTTGAAACCTTGAAAACAAAATTTTTTGAAGCACCCATTTTAAGAGGTCCAAATTGGAAACTCCCTTTCCATATTTCAATAGATGCTTCAGATATAGCTCTGGGAGCTGTACTGGAACAAAAATATTTGATTCCTTATGCCATTTACTATACAAGTAAGAATTTGACCCCCAGTAAGTTAAATGATATTGTGACTGAGAAGGAATTTTTAGCTGTTGTTCATGCAATTAACAAGTTTAGACACTATATAACAGGCTATGAAACCTTTGTGCATACAGATCACTCTGCAATTAGATATTTGATGAATAAACCTATTACTAATGGCAGAGTTACAAGATGGCTTTTACTCTTGCAAGAATTCAACATTACTATGTTAGATAGGCCTGGAAAACAAAAAACAATTGCTGATTTCTTGTCCAGAATTCAGAATATCAAAGAAGATTCTCTGGTTGAAGATAAGTTTCCTGATGAATATCTTTTTGTAGTAACTACTCAAACTCCTTGGTTTGCAGATATTGCTAACTATTTAGTCACAAGGAAGTTACCTTCACATTTGTTTCCTAGAGAAAAAAGAAAAATTATTCAGGTAAGTGCAAGATATTCATGGATCACTAACGAATTGTATAAAACAGGTCCAGATCTTATGATCATAAGGTGTGTCAGGGAAGATGAAATGCCCGAGATTCTTAAGGCATGTCATGATGAGCCATGTGGTGGGCACTTTGCTGACAAAAGGACAACCTATAAAATCCTTTCTTTAGGATATTATTGGCCATCCATTTTCAAGGATGCTAAAGAATATGTCAGGAGATGTGACAGCTGCCAAAGGGTAGGGAAACCTGCTCCCTCAAATGAAATGCCATTACAAACTCAGGTACTCATCGAACCTTTTGAAAAGTGGGCCTTAGATTTTGTTGGGCCAATTAATCCTCCATCTAAGCAGAAAAAGTATATATTGGTATGCACTGATTATGTCACTAAATGGGTAGAGGCCAAAGCATTACCTTTTGCTAATGAAAAATCTGTAGTTAATTTCCTTTTTGAGGACATCTTTACTCGCTTTGGTGTTCCAAGAGAAATTGTGACAGATCAGGGAGAAGCATGCTTTTGATATTACAAAAATTTATTACCTATGAGGGAAGATTCAAATGTATGCATGTTTACCATATACGTTTATTGATGAACTTTCTAGACAATGGAAACATCAACCTCCCTTTCTTCCTTCTAAACAGTCTAAGGAGAATGGCTTCAAATGTACAAAAGAAAATAGAATTTCTGGAGACAACCATGTACCATCATGGGTTGGTCAAAATCCTGGTTGAATATCATCTGAAGAGAATAGGGGACACCTGGGAAAACTTTCTGATAAGAAACCATTTCCAAGAGGCACTAGAATCTCCTAAAAAAGATAGTGTCAGAAAGAGTAGGAGAAAGAAGACTAATCTCACCATTCAAAGAAACCCTGAGCCTTCAGTACAGAAAAATGATGAAGAAGAACCAATCTCTGAAAAATTAATAGAGATCAGAAAGAAAATCAAGCAGAGGAAGAAGATAAAACATAAAGCTGGTGGAATTACTGAGAACACACCTGAATCTCCATTACAACCAGATGATGAACAACCAATCTCTAAAAAATTGACAGAGATTAGGAGACAAATCAAGGGTGCAAATGAGGAGAACATAAAACTCCTACAACTTAGAAGAAGCTCTAGGCTCAGAGGAATGGTAAAGAAGGTATCATCAAAGGAAACAGAGTTCATCAATCTGGAAGGAGAAACCCCAATATCATCTCCTGAAAATATTCCATTTACATACAGTCCTCAAAACTCTCCTAGACAGTATTTTGAAGGCAGCCCCAGCAAAGGATCCCTAGGCATAGATCCAATACAACAACAAATTTATGATTACATAGAATCACTAGAAAAGAAAAATTCCTCAAGGGATCCAGGTTCCTCAGCCAATCCAGAACAACCTGTCAATCCTCAAGAACCTCTGGCTGACTCGCTCAAACAAGAAATCTATGAGTTGGAGATATTGAACAGGCATATTAAGAAAGAAAATGAAGCCCTAAAGGAACAAAGCAAATTGGATAAATCCATTCATGACAATACAATACTGCACCTAGGTCTATGGTACAAGAAAAATAGGAAGTTGAAGAGGAAGAATAGAAACTTGAACAAGACAATGATCAACCTTAAATATAGACTTCTCATGAAGAAACCAAGGATGGTTGTCACTTCAAAGAAGAGCAAGAGAAGAAAGTTAGATGTACTGGCAGAGGTATCTGAGCAGATGCAATAGGAAAGAAGAGTTCACAGTTTTGGCAAAATTGCATGGGGACATGCAATGATTTTGTAGTGGGGGTATGTTGGCTCTCAGAATTACTCTCCCCTTTACAACTTTTCTCACTTCTTTCTCTTGTTTTTCCATAAAAGATAGATCCCCATCACTGATAAATGATAGATTTTGTCTCAAGGAAGACATTAAATGATTAACATGTTATACTTTTATGTTTTTTCTATTTGAAATAAGTTTTTGCAATTTAGCTACAGAACGTAGCCCATTCTGTAGCTAACCGTGTGTTTCGTAGCTACTTCCATGGTTGAACAGGTTACAGGTGTCAAATGAGGAAACCAACCACATGGGCATCTCTGGAATGGTCACGACATGGATCCTATCCTAGTCAACCAGCCCAAATCGACAAAGAAGCCAGCTCAAGACCACAGTCAAAGGTGGAGTCAAATGAGGAAACCCGGGAGCAATAGGACTCTGTGTCCATTCTTCGTGGCTATTTAATAAATCCGACAACTTTTGTTGTAGCATTTACTTGAACCAGCCACTGGTGATAACAGTTTCACACAACTACCTTGCTGACTTAAAGTCACCTGTAGCTGATCACCCATTCACGTAGATCTGTTGTAATACGTGGACCACCTGTAGCTAAATTCTCTCAAAAGACAATTAGGAGTTTTTCTTTAAATATCAGTTGTAAAGAACTGAGAAGGAGTTCGAATTTCTTCATGTGTTAAGCTCAGACTTACTGCTCTGTAATTTTGAAACTTATTTTCCTGTTAATGATATGAAGCCATGTTTGATCAAGTGATCATTTGAAAGAGTATCTTCAGCTAGTTAGCAGCTCAATTCAATCAGTTGCAGAGGGCTCCTGCACTGAAAGAGGTTTTTCGTTTGTTATTTTGTTTACTGTTCAGTTTAGTTTCATTATTTATTTTAGTAGTATTTGTACTTTAGGTTGATTTCCTGTAGTTGTTTCATTTCAATTCTGCCTGTAATTGTTTCCTTTGAATTTTTTTCAGTAGCATAATGATAGACTTTGATGGTGCAGTCTTGTTTTTTCTATCTATTTCATAAATGGAAACTTGTTTTTCTTTAACAGGGTAAGGTGGAAAAGTAACAAGAATGTATTGTTGATTAGTTTACTTACTGATTGTTTCCTCTGTTATTTACTTTCTAGTTTAGATTGCTAATACACTATGTGGATAAATGTTTTTCTTGGTCACCATTTCAAGTTGATATCTATCCTAGACTAAATGGTTAAATATTCATTTCACACAAGGATTGTAATCACTTAGTTGCTCCCTGTATATTTGATTTAGTTCTTTAAATTGTAAAGTACAGTAAGTTGTTTGTTTTCCATCTCAAGAAAGTTATCTTTCCAAAATTGGAGGCTTGGACAACTAAAAGTGCTTTAGTTAGTTTCATTCTCTGTAATTATTTCAATTTGCCTTACAAATTCACCTCTTAATCTTTGACTTAGGAATAGAAGACAAGGTAGGATAGATACTCTGTTTTTTTTCTCCCTTCCTTTAACTTAGATTTTGATTAGTTCACCTTTAAAGAAATTTAGATTCAGTTCCCTCATAATCCAGACTGTACATCATTAGGAATTAAGGAAACCCCCCAAAACAAAACAATATAAAAACATATACAAAACAACGAAGTAAGAAGGGTTACTTAGCACAAACAGTGCACTACACTTCATCAGCTTATGATACCCGGATTGATAATTTATGTAGAGCAATTTAGGACACTAAATTGACCAGACACCCCCTGGAGTCCTCTTTCAGCTCCTTTGAGACCCAAAATATAAAAAGGTTGTCGAGCACTTGTCTTTTCGAGCTCGTTAAAGTAAATGAAAAGATGTCTACTTAGTATAAGTTTAACCATTTTCTGGACTGAGATAGACTAGCTAGAAAAAAAGGAATACCTTAGTCAAACATGGCTAATAGGTTCTCCTTAGTATTTCTTTCTACCTTTTTGGACTCAAGAGACTATTTATGAAAAGGGACATTTGGAGGTTTGTTTGAATTTTTTTTTTCGCCTCTTTTTCAAACTCTTTAAACATGAAAAATATGTCGATTTAGACCTTCGCAGGACTCGTTAAAACATCAAATAATGATGGACTTGTCGAACATGATGGGACCAAACCAATCATTCTCAGGGTTCGTTAAACATAATCAGAGGGATTCATCGAAAGGATAAACTTATAGATCAAGCATATGTTATCCTCCTCAACACTAGTAGAAAATGACTAATTAGTTACTAAAAAAATGACAAAATTTGCATATAAACAGAAATTTTTCAGTTGGTGATCAATAGTAGCTAATTTATAGTATCTTATAATGCGACCAACTTTTAGTCATTTTTAGCGTAGTCGTTAATTGGATGTATCAGTTTTATCATCTAGTAGTATATTTCGTCATAAATTTGGTCATAAATTTAGTCATTAATATCCACAATTAATGACCAAATATACAACAAAATATATTACTATATGATCATCTGAGAAAACCATTTAATGACTAAAGAAATATGACCAAAATGTTGGTCGTGTTATAAGATACTGTAAATTAGCTACTAATAGTCGTATATGCAAAATTTGTCATTTGTAATCACATATTTATCATTTGCAGTAGTCATTTATCTTTTTTTGGTAGTTTCATATTCATTATATAAAGGAATAATTTAGTAGTTTATATTCATTTAATTTATTTTCATTCATAATCATTATAAACGACTAATTTAGTCGTATATTAATTTTATTTGTGTTCATCGTTAATCATTATAAACTACTAATTTAGTAGTTTTAGATTGATTTTATGTGTTCATTATTAATCAACATAAATTAATTAGTATGATTTTGCGGCTAAATTTAAAAAATGTCATACAATGTGCACTGGTTCATCTAATATGAAAACACAAAGTTACATATGTTAATTACAATACTAAACAATATCAAGTGCAACTATAAATAATTTCAACTACATAAATTATATTATATGAAATGTCAAATATTACAATATGAGTTTTCAACTTAATATTGGTTAGACTACAATTTACACATGAAATTTTGTTTCATCATTTCAAAACATTATCATTGTGTTGCCAAGGCATTGCACGTGAATTCACCAACTCTGAAGACTTGACCATCAGTCTCTATGTGTGTGACTTATGCAGGATATTGGATTTAAGGGTATCACTAGACCAATTCTCTTCTCTCTCTCTTTTTGCATTTGTCACTCTAGTGTTATTGTTCTCCTCTTTCTTCGAATATTATCACTTACCATCAATACTAAGTTCCTTTTTTGAAAACAAAAGAAGATACAGTGCAGAGTGTAAGACATGAAAGACAATGAACACTAAAATATAAACTAAAGTATACTATAAAGGATTTATATGACATATACCTCAACATGAGCAATGTTAAAGCCATTTTTCCCCATAAAAGCAAGAAACACGAACAAGTTTTTATTAATTGAGTGATAGTGACCACTATGTGGCTAGATGACTTGTATAAACAAAGAATATAAAACGTCACCATAGAAAAGAAAACCTTAGTAACTTAGTATACAACCTTCAAGGAAAGCTTAGGCACAATCATGCCAACTAAGTTACATGCTAAAAATCTCAAGCTATAGATAACTTGTGAAAACAAATAATCTGAGGTGTGATGTCCAATCCTTGTCATTTTATTCGCAACAACATTTCATTCTTTAACGCATGAACTTGGTCAAGAATATAAACAACATGTGCTCAAATAACAACATGAAAGTAAATTTTTCTGATAGTCATGAAAAACCTTCAACACAAAACAACTAAAAGGATTTCAATCAGTAGTGTAATACTAATTTCATCTTCAAGATTTGGTTGTTGTTTAAATGGACATGATACCAAGTATTTTAAATTTCATAGTTAAAATACAAAACAAAATCAAAAGAAACATTCAAAATACAATCAAACAATAAAGAGAGGATATCATGGAATGTACAATGCAATTATAAAAAAATTGTTTACCTATCCATCGATGTGTTGTGAGGCATTCCTAAAACATTTTCTTTCCCATTATAACCATGAGGTGAAAGAATCACAACATTAAAAACCATAAGAATCCCTACTAGAAACATTTCCAAAGTTGATGGCTCAGGTGCCTGAGGGATCTCCAACAAAAAATGAATCATATCCAATACATGCTCTGCATTGTCCCCATCCTTTTTCCAATCACATTTCCTGTAACCTACCCACACCAGAGTCAAGTAATAATCAAACGAAGGCATTGGAATTTGCTTTTATATTTTATATCTATAAAATTTGAATCTAATTTGTTTTGGGAACATATTAATTCATATTTAAAGCCTTCCTATCATGAGAAGGTATCAATCAAGTAGGACATCAGAAAAATCGACCTCAATGAGGTCCTCAAACAATTTCTACAATATCAATATTTTTCTTGCTGTGATATCTTGGATAGAAAAAAGAACATATCTGCAAAAGAAAAAGCCATATATTACTTATGTTCAAACTTTGTATATGGTTTATTCTTAGGTAGTTTTTTAAGATGTTCCTTTGCCTTTACCAAAGCAAAATGTAGCTTGGTTAAACTCTGTATCCTTTCATTCAACATCAGTTTTTTGCAAGATAAATGTCACGCATTATTCTTTCCCATTTATCAACATGCTACATATGATAAATTGAAAGTCACATAAAACCAAGAGCAAACCATTTTCTAACCAAAACAAACAAACAAATAGTGCCTTTAATAAAACTTCACACCTCATAAATTACTCTGCCACGTGCTTAGGCTAAAGGTGAGATTATTTGAATCATCTTTAGGTCATACTTAATGGGATATTCGTATGTTTACTGTGATGTCAATTTGGTGCTAAAAGCGATATATAAATCTAGGTTATTATCAGTGAAATTCAAGTATAATTCAGAAAAATAACGTCATTGCAAGGTAGTGGAGAGAGAAACATCTTCATAATTAGGCTTCTCTATTTTAGTTTGATTTGAGTTGAGTTTGTATTTGAATATATAGTTTTCTCTAAAGAAGTGAAATAGAAATATGAGAATCGAAATAGCCCTGTGAATTTTTAATCAATTCATATTATATATCTCTAAAACAACCATGCCATCCTTCTCTGCTATTTGATAGATATTTATTGTGCATAGAAGAATAATAAATTAACTATCAAACACAATGATGGAATATATTAACAAAGGAAAGAAAAATGACATGGATGCGGTATTTGTGTCCTTAAAGGAAATCCAACAATGTATGCATGCTTTCTTTATCATGTGATAGTCTTGAAGACAAATGTCAGTTCAAAATTTGAACTCCATTACCAATGGAAGATGGTTGTGTTGGCTAAGGAAATGATGCATTGAAGGGCTCAAGGTCGATCTCCAATACATAGTTATCCTTGTCACTGCAAAATACAAAGTTGTCATCATTTGCTTATCTAGGTAAAAAGAAAAGTGAGTGTACCCTAGAGCACCATATCTCTCTCCACAAATACTAGTTTACCCTCAACACTATTGTACAAACCACTAAAGGATGATATTGTTTATTATACTTAACACTATTATACAATGTTCTAACTACAACCATCCTAAAGGAAGAGCACTTTGGTTGGAACACTATCCAAACCATATAGATAAGCTAACTCTAAAGACATGGAAAAAAAAAAAACCTTGAAAAGCCATGAATTTTTCTTAAGGGACATGAAAAACACCATTTTGAGAAGCGATTTACCAAAGAAATCATTGCCCATAACCTTCTTCTTACTTCCCATAATTATCCTCTTTCTGAAAATGCACTAAATCCTACTCCCAATGCTCCAAAACATAATTAAAATTATTGTCGTGGTTGTGGTAGTTCTTTTTGTGAAGAAAATGGGTGATAGGAAGAGGCTTCTTGTAAGAAAAAAAATAACTAAGATAACAAATGTTGATGTAAGTGGTAGACTCAATTCAATTAATTTCTAGATGAATGATTGAACATCATAAAGACATATTAACCTTATATTTATTAAACTTGGAGAGAGACAAAAAACCAAAATACAAATATTGTAATACACTATTGTACAATGTTCTAACTACAACCCTCTTAAGGGAAGAGCACCGTGGTTGGAACACTATCCAAACCACACAGATAAGCTAACTCTAAAGACATGGAAAAAAATAAAACCTTGAAAAGCCATGAATTTTGCATAAGGGACATGAATAACACCATTTTGAGACACGATTTACCAAAGAAATAATTGCCCATAACCTTCTTCTTACTTCCCATAATTATCCTCTTTATGAAAATGCACTAAATCCTACTCCCAATACTATAAAACATAATTAAAATGGTTGTCGTGGTTGTGGTAGATCTTGTTGTGAAGAAAATGAGTGATAGGAAGAGGCTTCTTACAAGAAAAAAAATAACCAAGACAATAAATGTTGATGTCAGTGATAAACTCAATTCAATTAATTGCTAGATGAACGATTGAACAACATAAAGACATCTTAACCTTAGATTTATTATACTTGGAGAGAGACAAAAAACCAAAATACAAATCTTTTAATACCTAATACATCTTGATATATATATATGTATTATTTATTTGTTTATTTTTTGTGGGAGTATTAGCTTCAATTTTTTTTTTTTAAGCTTCACCCAGTGACATATCTCAACTATATTGGCCATAGCATGTACCTTGCCTCTTTATATTCAGTTATAAAACTCTCACCTAGTTACATATTTCATCCATATTGAGTTGTAAAGAGGACCTGACTACTTTAGGTGAAACTATAGATTCTTCATCAGACATAACTAGTATTTGACAAGGGCAAAGGATAACCTGTGTAAAGGCACCTCCTGTGCCACAAATGTAGTAGTACAACTCACCATTCTATACTCTATTCTTTTGTGGACATATCCATCAGAACTAACCGTTCAGGTTATATTCTTTGATAAGTTTATGCATTTTTTCAATTTCAACAACTTCTTCTCTGCCTTTGGACTTTGATGGGTCAATATCACCAACAACCACAACAAGGTTAACCAACTCCAGCTCTAGATAAAAGCATGCATGGGGCATTTCTAGCTCCAATGGGAGCTTGGAGAAGACAAGAGGAACAAGGCTAAGGCCGTGGCTTCTAACTAAGGATTCATAGGGTAGCCACTTCTTATAATGAACAATAAATCTCTACTTTAACCTACCTTTTAGTTATCACCTCTGTCAAAATCAGTTCCATCTGGTCTACCGGGGGCATAAAAATAACATATATATTTGTATATGATGATATGTTTTCTACATTGATAACATTTCATGTCAGAAGGTTTTTTATTCTTTTGTTTATTTTTTCAATCAAGTTACAACACTGTACACGTTGACTTGCATTACTGTTGAAGAGGATATGTGCATACAAACTCAAGACAAACATAAAAAACATTATGCATTTCAATCTTGATAATCCATCAACTTTTACCTCTGAAAATCTTTTTAGGTAAGACCACATGTCAAATCAAGAAACCCAATGGCACAAAACTCCTTTTTTTGTTATGAGGATCTAGAAAATCTTCTAATTCAACCTTCTCAAATTCATCAAAAAGATCTTATAACAGATGTAAGAGAAAAACATCCCAATGATATAGTCTTCAAAGAAATATTAAGGGAGCCAAATCACTTAGGCTCAATGGTGAAAATAAAATTTCTATGTAAAGACTCAATCTTAATTTGTGAAGGTATAGTGGTGAAGTCTTTTTCAGTGTCAAACAATAGAGTGACTTTCCAGAAAAATCACCAAGTGTTGAAGTTGTTTGTCCAAGTGAAGCATAGATCAGATTCCATTGTTTTGCAAATCAAAGTAGAGTGTTGAGAAACCCTATCCCACCCCAACCCCACCACCAAAAAAACACATAGCAAGAAGAAAATTTAAAACAATGCAAAAAGATAATCTCCTGTGCAAATGGGATTCTTCTTTTTCTCTATCAAAATGAAGATGGAATGGGGTTATGGGCTAGACAAAAGTTGGATATCTTGAGAAAGTGGAGTCCTATGTGTGGAAAGATTCACTTGGAAGTAGATGTAGGCAAAGGATACATAGTCTGTGAAGAAAGCAAAGCATGTTCAGTGAAGGCAACATTCCCTTGAGCCTCCTAATCAAACCCTCATCTCATCTCTTGAGATAAATGGCTCGGATATTGGCCAATAAAATTATTTATCTTCATAACTTTAGACTATGATTCATTAAGTAAACAAAAGAATAAAACACATCAAATGTACTTATCCTAAGTTAAAACTCAGGAAGGAATTTATTAATTACTTACTCCACTTAAGTAATCATTTACAAGGCTGATTACTATTCTTCTCAAGCTAACGCACCAAGCTAGTGAAGAATACCTCCTGAGCTCAACAATCTCCTGGGTGAGTGTAATGAGAGCATCATGATGTTTTCGCCAATCATGAGCACTGTTCAAAGGGTACTGAAAACTTCCATAGCCATCATCCCCACTATCACTTCATACTGAAAACTTCCCAGCGTTATTTGGATGGTGCCTGAGAGCAGCTTTTCGATAAGCCTTCTTGATCTCAGCCACAGTACTTGAAGCCTCAACACCCAAGGTCAAATAATGATCCAAAGGAATTTATCTTTTCATTTCTTCTTCCGCTTTGGCAAGTCGTTCACGAGCTTGTATAATATATTGTGTGCTAGTGATCAAGCTTCCCAATCTCCCTGGTTGGCTTTCTTTGCTCCGTTGTTGGCTCTGTAAGAGTGTTATAAGATCTTGCAGATCAACGATTGCTTGTCCATAATATCTAACATTTTCATGTAATGTGTCTCTCTAAGAAATAGCCTTGGGATAGTTTGGTTCTAGGGAAATGGCTCAACTCCAATTTGCAATAGCATCAACGATATAGCCTAGAGCTTGGGAGGCAGCTACACGATTGCAAAAACAAACAACATTGAAAGGTCATGATTCTCCTTTATGCAGATTCTAAGATTTTCTCAATACCTGTATGACCTCGTCATATTTTCGCAAGTTCAAAAGTGATAATGCTTTCAATTCAAGTAATTGCTCAAAATTTGGGCTGATTAACAAAGATTCATTCACTATACGCAATTAATTTGTTGCATCTCTATGATTTTTTGCGCGTAGAAGCTTTGTTGCCTGATCTCTACATTCTGACACTTCCTATGCCTTTCTCAGACACCCAGCAACTTCCCCTGCTATTTTCAAGTCTATGATATCTTTTACCGAACGTAAGCACCCATCGCCAATCAAGATCATCCAAATACATAGGAAACAACTCAAACGATGGTCCAAAGACATCGTTGCCGAGCCTACATCATGGAAGAGGGCCATCTTCAACTTTTTTATGATTGTATTGGCTACAATGGGAACTCGATCAGGTGGAGATAGAGACTTTGTATAGGTGGTTGGGTTGGCATAGACCCTCAATGATGTACCATAAAGTAATATTGTGAGCTCTCCAAAGGTGAGTTTATGCGAGCATTAATCTTGGTTGGGATTCTGTTTCTTCAAAATAATATTCTCTAAGCATTGTGGGTGAGACAACGGATTCCAGCCCGATCCAAATACCCATAAGCTGATCTGTTCATGTTGGAGGTTTAAAGGCCTAAC
Organism: Pinus tabuliformis; assembly: GCA_031772625.1. Classification (NCBI taxonomy): domain Eukaryota; kingdom Viridiplantae; phylum Streptophyta; class Pinopsida; order Pinales; family Pinaceae; genus Pinus; species Pinus tabuliformis. The sequence continues at coordinate 1,519,000,819 of CM062816.1, forward strand.
AGGTTTAGATATACTATGTACTAACATTAGTTTTGGAAATCAAAGTAGCAATCATGTATGGGTTCGAGGCATTGGCATTCAATATCCATGGAGGATACTTGGAGGAAATTGTGTGAGGATATAGGTTTGGCCTCTTGACAATGACCGATTACAACAATCTAAGCCAATGCGAGCTGCTAGATGACATCAAAATGCACCTCTCTGCCACTAAATATGGCCCTTATTTGTAGAATGGTAATGCCCCTCCTGTACTATCGATTAGTATTGATTTCGAAAAATTAAGTGCTCCATTATACAATTATATCGGTAGATTTGGATTTAAATCAATTGACTCTGAAATAATGGAAATTATAGCAGTTGATGTAACTCTCTATTCTAATCACATCGTACAGTAACAGAGAAATAAATGGGAGCAACAACTGTGATAGAATTGATCTATAACGAATCGATAGGGCATGTGAAAGTAGCAATAGTGGATTATCTTTTCAATAAACTGAACGAAAACAAGGAAGTGGGCCTTGACGATGGTTTGTGTGGATAGTTCCAATCATTTGTTACCATGTGATCTGCTTCCTGAGAAGCACAACCATTGCCCGACTTTCCACCTAAATGCATGACTGCTAGACATGAATGAGCTTCAGGGCTAGAGCATCTAGGTGCTTCTCCTTGCAAGTGTTTAACAACTCTTCTTCCTGGCTTCTTTGCTCATTGTTAGCGCTCATGAGGTGCATTATTAGGGATCAATATCATAGAAGAGGGTTTTTATAAACCCCTCTTGCAGGCTTAAATATCTGTTAAGTTCCCGCCTAAAGCTCGTTAACTTTTTATCCCAAAGACTAATTTCTTTTTCTTTGTTTTGGGTTGGGTTTGGTTTTTTTTGGGTTCATAGTGTAAGCCCTAAAAGTTCTCCACATAAAATGGGGCTTAAAATAACATTTATATTTTAATACATATTAAATCAACTGAAAGATTTGTATTTAAACGTGTAAAAGGAAAATAAAGCACTCCACTCTCCTATTCTTATGGTACATCTTTTTCAATCTTTGTGATGATTTATTAAAGCATACTTTCGTAAATCTAACTTTATAATATAATTATAATTTTTATGAATTCAAATAATATTTATCTTTTAATATATTATCTTATGATAATATATTTTAAATGAGGTTCACTATGATAATATACTATAAATGAAATTGGATTAGAGTTAATGTATTTTTGTAGAAATGAATATTGATTATGTAAAATATGTATAAATTTTACTTTCAAATATTAATGGTGTTTTTTTTAAATTATGTAAGTCAATAGGTGGTTTAGAGATTGAAGTATCTAAAAGAAATGTTTTTTTAAATAAATTGTGTAAAAGCTTTTTTACATAAAGAATGTATTTTTAGTATTTTTTAATAAAAAAAATTATGAAATTTTTTATTATATTTATTTTTGATATTTTCTAGTTTGTTAGAATTTTTTTAAAGAGTTGTATAATGCTTGTGGATGATTGTTGTTTTTCATAGTTTTACATACTACTATAACAACAAGAGTATATCCAAGAACCAATAAAATAGATACACCAAGAATTTGTTCGACATGCATGAGCAAGTCTCCCAACAATCCTCAACAACAGAATTCAATTGATAACAATGGAAATCGTGAGAATCAGACAGATGTCATGGGTGTACATTCGAACATATGTCAAATGGAGATGAAAAGGGTATTAGACAATGCTTAGCTTCACCAATTTCAAAAAGGGACACGTCCGGTGTAATTAAGGCTTTTCATATACAATGGATTAAAGTAGGGAGGGGAGATTATGGTATTGAACCAATTATTTTAATTAAAATTTATAATTCATGTAAATAGAAATAAATTATCTAAAATAATTAGTGGTAATTTATGTCTATGGGGCATAGAATAGATGATGACAAGGTGTATTGTTAAGGCATTTCGTGGTGTTAAGGTCACTGATTTGAAACTCCATAGGCAAAAATCTGGTCATGTTAAGGGCAGGTGTGGCCCAGGCCAGTTGCGATCCCCTGGTGATTTATTGGCTTAGATGTCCCTGGTTCGTGATTACTCAAGCCAAAGGTTAAGTGTGAAGTCATCTCAAGACTCACACAACTTAGCAAACCAAAAAATATTAGTGGTAATTTATAAGGAAGTCAATTTTCCCTTTTTTATTATTATATATTTTTGGATTTTCAATAGTTAATCCATTCTTTTATATTAAAAAATAAAAATATTCAATCAATTAAAAATCATTTTAGATTACGTTTTCAAATTAAAAGTATTTTTAATTTTTGTCAAGAAAATCAAAGTGGCCCTTGGATGGAGTATATTACCAATTTTGTTTAATGTTCAAGCATTTGAAGGATATTGGCAATTGTGTTCAGTGTTCAAGTTAAGGTAGTAGAATGAAGAATGATTGACCTCTTAGGAGCACAAGAGGCCATGATTATGTGAGATCTATGATGAGAAATGTTATTAGAATATGCGAAAAGAGATCAAATAATATGCAAACAAATCAAAAGGGGTTAGGCCTCCTTACTCACCTACAATGTCATGATCCTCCTATAAAATATAATGAAGGTATTTACATCTCCACACATACATATAACAAAAGGAAATGATAAAAATGAGGGAAAATATAAATATAACTAGGATATAAAAGATGTCTTTGGTTTTTGGTAGAAGGATATCAATCTCACACCTCACAAACATGGTTGAAGCCTTCCTTTGAAGTGATAATTTAAGGAGAGGATTAAACAAAGTGTGATGAAAGTATGCTTCTCAACACTCAGATAAGCATGTGAGTGCAACATGTCACAATAGACTTGAATATAATTCTTCCACTACTTATAGGATTTGGAAATATAATGCAACTCGTTGTCATAGGTTGGGTATCTATGAAACCCATCATAGAGTGTATGGCTATGATAGACCATCTAATGTTCATGTCGTGTGGGCACTACATCAACGACATGAATGATTATCTCATAGGGTCCCTTTTGTGTAGCGATTCATCGAAGAAATTTACTTCCCTATTGGGATAGAAGTGAAAACTGATAGTTGAAAAGGTAGGAATAATGACGTCGAAGATAATATTGTTTCCATAAAGAAGAGAACCAAAAATAGGCTCATGAACACCATCAATATCTATTGGAGGTGTTGCAATGAAAGTAATAATGAATACAAAATTTGTGTTCCATGGGATAGGGATCATCAAGATGTTGGACCATCCAATGTAATGATGGTTTTTAGTGCTAGTCATCTAGTCACATAAAATACCCCATAAATTTGTGCTTTGGGATACCCCCAGGATTCAATAAGCAATCCAAAGTGAGAGGATTAATTGCTAAGGTGATAGTGGCAACAACCCTAAGTTGACCCAAAGTGGCACCATTATTGTTCTTTACATAATGGAAATTAGTATTAGGGAAGGAGAAAAAGGCCTTTACTTCTAAAATGAAGCTTCTCATGCTCAAGGGCCATGAATTTGGCATTGAACAACCACATAGATCCTCTCTAAATAATCTTAGGGATATATGGGATATTGATTCCATTAGGAATTTTTTCACACCATGTATAGGAGTCAAGGAATGTACCATGGGTAAGGGAGGTAAACAAGGGCATTAGGCCTTACAAGAATATTTTTAGTCTCAAGGGCTATGAGCTAGACTTAAAAACCACATAGATCTTCTTTAATGGATCTTTGGTCTTAAGTCGGGATATGGGAACCATAGGAGGTGTTTCTCACCACATATGGGAGTTAGTGTCTATTCTATGGTTAGGATAGGAAACCAAGGGCCTTAGTCCCTAAATTTATCTTTCTCATGTTCAATTTCCATGAACAAGACATCTAGTTGGGAATATGGGAATTTAGTGATTAGTGGGAGGGTTGTAGTCTCAATTAGATGTTTAGACAATTAATTTAAGCACCATGAGAAGTTGTGAAGCAAACTTAAGACATTTGACAAGCTGCACGTTGAAGGAAACTTGGTAGTGGTACTAACTGAACATTCCTTGATCAAAGTTCATACCCTCTCCTTAGCACTACCACTTTGCAAGACGAAGAAGAAATGTGAAATAGATGTGCAACCCACTAAATAAGTTGGAAAGGTTGTTGTAACATATATAGGTGGTCATGTCGTGTTGCAAAAGGAGGTGTTGGCCCACTCCCATTTTTGATAATTTGTTAACCTTTGAATTTAATTCCCTGTGAATGTGATCAAATGATATAACCCTAAAGATTATAATAAGCTCCATAATTATAATCATCCTCTGATCCAATAAAGAAGTGTATAAGGAAGTATAACCTTTCATCCACTCTATAAAAGCCTTTGAATCCCCTATCACTTGTAAGTTTAGATTGTTGAAGTGACACAATTAAAATGACTAACATAAACGACTAATTCATATTATTGTAGTTCTTGTTAGGTAGTCATATTTTTGTTCCTAGACTAAATTAGTAATTCAGGTTAGTCAGTTTTAGTAGCATTACTTATTAGCTAGTCGTATATTTTAACTCGGGATTAAATTAGTCATTTATGTTAGTCATTTTTAGTTGGGTCTCTTAATATTGCTAATATTTGGTAGTATTTCACTTGGAAAAGTTGTGGTGACTAACTGTTTTAGTCTCTTAGTCACTAATTTCACCATTTTTTACTAGTGCAAGCTTGTAAAAAAATAAAGAGGTACTGACTAGCAATGGTTGGTGAAATTAGGAAAATGGGATATTCTACCAATTATGGCAACGAGTCACTCTTGAACACGACACTCTTCCACTTCATCTCTGTGGCTATTGGGTTGGGGAATCTTCTTGTCTTTTAGTTCATCATACCATTTCAGAGCCTCCATTTTCGGTTTTGGGTTAATGCTGCCAACTCTATTCATTGTTTCCCATGTGTTCAAGAGAAGTCATTCAATTAATATCTTCTACGATACTCTTAAGCCTTCATTCCATGTTTGATGTTCGTGAACCAGTTCCATATCAAAGTCTTTCTATCTTGAATTATGATACCCATTTCGTGTCATTGATGAGGGATACATCAAGGCCCTCCTGTGACGGGTTGCTTCCTATTGACATCATCTCATTATCGAGGAAGTTGACTTAGAAATTCCTCCTTCAATACCTTTGGACTTGCATACATCAATGGAAATCTTCCTCGCTCTCAGAAATAGGTTTACATCATTGGCCTTCGACCGAAATATTATGTGTGGTGTTCAACTTCAACTCATTCATTCCAACAAAATGGATTGTATTGTAGTACCTTGAGATCAATTAACATCATCGGTGGTTTCCCTCGCATATATTAACGACTTGCATCATTGGCTGGTAATGAGATGGTGTGTTCCATGTTCGACTCCAACTCCTTTATTCACATGGGTAGACCCATACGTTGGATGATTGAGTGAACAAGATAAAAGACCCTGACTCTAGTTCCATCCATCCAGGCTGTGAATTCAGGATTAATACAAGATCAAAATGTATGATGGCTATGATCATACAAAGAGTCATCCAATCATGGGTCCACCCTTTGTCATTAGTGGACATGTCTTTTTGATCATTGTACATGTAATGTTAGATTATGTGATGAGCATGGGTATGCCTCCCTCAACAAAGATATCATGATAAAAATGTATTGTAATAGATGATGATTCGACCAGTTGTTCTTGAACCAGACTTGTCACAAGGTAAAACTCTTCAATTATCAACCACTATTTATGACTTTGCGCTTTAGGGGGCAATCTGTTATAGGCCATTTTGTCACATATGGTCAATAGGCCTACAAAATGGATCCATCAACATCCATGAACACCTTCTCATCATCCCTACACAAAGCCCTAAGCATGACTCTCTCAAATCCTTGCATTTATGACCTTCACTACTTCATTTTAGTGCTTTTAAGGCCCAACACACCTTGGCCCTTTAGGGACCTTATTTGAGTGGAAGGTTGCTCAGTTATGAACTTGCTTTGATTAGAGAAAGTTTTCCCTTGCTGGGGGTGCATTGATTCTAGAAATCTAGGAAAAATAAAAAAATACTGAAGCTTCCTCTTCCATAAGCTTCCAAGAGTTGTTACAACCATTTTCCTTGGATAAGAAATTCGAATCCTATTTGATTCTACCTTGGAGTTTTCACCTTCTTATCCCTTGAGCTCATCCTCCCATCAAGAGTGGATCTCAAGCCTATATTGGTAAATGGATAAGAATCCTTAAACTACCATCCTCTCTTATATATTTACTACCATCCACAAGCTATAGCTTGGCTTTTGGAGATTAATCATACCCTTATGCTGCTGCTTTGATCATAAGAGATACATCATTCCCATGCATTAGGGTGGCTTTGAGGTGTACATTGTGGCAAGGAAGGACAAGTCAACTTGGGAGGTTCTCTACAATATCAACTTCTACTTTTTCTTGTAAACTCTTTGCCTTCAATTTTAATACAAAGAGTATATGTTTTCCTACATATGTTATGTTATGTTTATGTACATGTGTTTCAATGCTACGCTGATCCAGTGAATTGAATGATTGGATAATGCTACATAGGTTTCGTAGATATTTGGCTTGTGTTGTTTGTTTATGTAGGTTCTAATTATAGCATTTGGAGCTATGGTTGGAGTTGACAAGCCAAGAGGAGAGAAGAGATTGCGATGGATCACAAGTAAGCATCTTTCCATTCTCCAATTATTCTAAGGAAAACTTTATAGTCTTTGATTTTTGTTGTTCTAGATTAGGCCACTAGGTCTAGGGAAGATACTTCTGTTTGTAGTCGTAGATTTTGTATAACAAATTGGTGACCATATTGGGGAGCGATTCATTCCCTTAGTGGTTTCCTTCACTTTTCCCCTTTTTTACACCTATTCATAAGACCTCCAGTGTCTCACTCAGCTTGTATTGACCCTAGGAAGACCCTTCATTGAGCTACATTTGAGTTGTTGTGTCAGAAAATTTCTTTTCCCTGATCAACACACCCCCTAGTTTGTTGACAGAGCGTTGTACAACACCCTCACCTTCTTTGTACCTGCATTGCAGAGCACTAGTAGCATCTTTTCACCTATGTTAACCCTTGGTACAGAAAGTAATCTTGTCGATGTCCTCTTCTTTGATGCGTACTTGATGATATCATGATCCAAAATCAATATTTGAGAACACTCCTACTCCCTTCCGCTGATCAAACAAGTCGTCAATCCTCGACAATGAATACTTGTTCTTGATCATCACCTTGTTCAATTGCCTGTAATCTATGCATAACCTAAGAGTACCATCCATTTTCTTCACAAACAACACTGGTGCATCCCAAGGCAACACACTTTGCCTAATGTATCTCTTGTCAAGCATTTTCTTCAACTGAAACTTTGATTCCAATAGCTCTGGAGTGCTCATCCTGTAAGGTGCCTTTGATGTTGGTGTTTCTCCTGGTACCAACTCAATAGAAAAGTCCACTTCCCTTTGAGGTGACAACTTTGAAATCTCTACTAGAAATACATCCTAAAATTGCTGCAAAACTGGATACCTCTTCAAGACTTCTGCATCCTCAACATCCTTACCTTTTTCACTAGAAATATGAACTACAAACAATACACACCCTTTCCCGTGACTGCGATTTTCCTACATAGTTGTAACCATTCTAACTAATGTCGCCTTCTTCTTACCTTGCAAGATTCTCTTCTCTCCATCATCATCCAAGCACTCAATAGCATTTTCATAACAATCTATCTTGGTGTTAGGTCCCTATAATACTAGTGACTCCCCCATTACTATTTTCGTTGTAGCCCTTATTGTTATTATTGTGCCCATATTGTCCCCATATTGTTATTAGTGTGCCCCATAGAAACCCACTATTGTTATTGTCGTGCCCTTATGTTATTACTTTTATGTTGGCTTTGATTATATTGTGACCCCTTAGACTCCTTTATATAGAAAGGAGGTTTTCCCCTCGAAGAGGCTGATTTTGAAGGCGTTCATCTATCTTTTCTTCTATTTTGTGAGCTGGTTGCATAACATTTGGTATAAGAGCTTTGGATTCTAGGGTTTCGCTGCTCCAAACAGGTCATCGTGGAATTTTCGCTATAATTTATTTATTTATTTTTATTTTTGTTTTTTTATTTTATTTATTATTATTTATTTATTTATTTTATTTATTTATTTTTAATTTTTTTAATTAATTATTTATTTTATTTTTTCTCTGGGACGTTTCAAACACTACAAAAAAAACCAATTTGAGATGAAATCACTCTAATCCTTGGGTCCAAATTTCAGATCTTTTCTCGCTATACGTTAGGAGATATGATCCAAGGAAGTTAGGGTTTTTGCACGATCCCGAATTATATCTCAAACAGGGGACCTGGGAAAATCATCATAACTTTTGTTCTGAGCATCAGATTGAAATTTAGTAAGAAGTTTCAGAAAGAGGACGGGTTGTAGTTTTCAGTATATCCATTTCAGGCACTAAGGTTGAAACAATGACACGTGGCACTTTGTACAAGTTTGCTCTATTGAACCAGTCTATAATCAGGTCACCATGGGAGATTTGGCATAACTCTTCCTTGGAGAATCCAATCTTGATCAAAATTATGGGGTCAGAAAGAGGATTCAAAGGGATGCTACTGGACGCAATTTCAGATCTTGGAGATTAGCAATTACAGAGATACAACAGATTCAATATGGAGCTCTTACAAAGTGAAAAAAGGTGTGTAGTTTTTTTTTTTAAATTTTGCATAAGATTGGTTTGAAAAATTAGTTTGAAGGAATTCAAAGGGCATAGTGAAGCATTATTAGCATTAATTGATGCCTCCAAGAAAGAAAATGGAAACAACTAGTAAGCAACCTAAAAGGTCTAGCATGACTCATGAAGAAGAGGAAGAAATGCAACATGATATATCAAAATTATGAGACCAAGCGCAACAAAATTCACACTCACAAAAAGTAACTTAAGCTAAGATGGATGGTTTAAAGAAAGGCATGGAAGATAAAATGGATGGTTTAAAGAAAGGCATGGAAGCTAAGATGAATGCCGTGGAAGCTAAGATGGATGGTTTGGAAGCTAAGATGGAAGACAAAATGGACGATTTGAAGACAAATTTGAAAAATTTGCTACAAGAAATGTTTACGAACGAAGAAAAGTTAGTAAAGGAAACTCATGATGAGAAAAAAAATAAATGTTAATCATGATTTCATAGACTCTAACGTTGGATTGAAGACCCACCATGTTCCAAAGATCGATATGAGGGAGTTTGATGGCAAGGATCCTAGAACATGGATACTACAGATGGAGCAATTTTTCGATCTCCATAATGTGCAAAACACACGAAAGGTACGTATTTCAACTTTATATTTGGAACTGAATCAATTTGTATGGTATCGATGACTTTTCTCTCATAAAAAAATTGTCACTTTGGCAATTTTTACGGAAGAAATTATAGCACATTATGAGGATACAAAAAGCAACACCTTTTTTAGCCAATTGATAAATCTCAAACAAAAGGGTTCAATGATGGAGCACATTGAGGACTTCCAAAAATTGAACATAAGGGTAAAAGATATTCCAAAGGAGCATAGGATTGATGTGTTCATAGGGACTTTAAAGGATAACATCCAACACAAGGCTCACCTTTGGGAACCTGATTCATTGGAGAAAGCATTCAGGTTAGCAAGAAAACTGGAAAGCAAAATTATGGCAACTAGGAAACCTACCACTCACAACTATAAAGATGGAAGTGTTGTTGCCCCTAGCCTTCCACAACCTACAAGGTTTACACCACAACAATTGGAAGAAAAAAGAGCAAAAGGAATTTGTTACAGTTGTGATAGCAAATACACTAAAGGTCATAAGTGTGTTGAGAAGAAATTATTCTACATAGATTGTGAAGAGGAGGAAGAAAAGGAACAAGAAACATAAAAAGAAGAGGATATACACCAGGAACAAACCCTAGAGAAAGAAAAATGAATCCGACCATATATTGTAATGCATTGGATTGAATTATCACTCCTCAAACTATCAAGATAGAAGGACATATCAAGAAGAAAAAGGTAATAGTGTTGATTGATTCAGGAAGTACCCATAATTTTATTCATTGTAAGATAGCCAAGGAATTGAATTGCTTCCTATATCCAGCACCAAAGTGTCAAGTGATGGTTGCAAGTGGAGGAACCATAAATTTCTCTGGAAAGTGCCATAATATCAAGCTATCCATGGGATAATATGTATTGAATAACCCAATTCTTTCCATTCCAATGGGTGATGTTGTACTAGAAGTCCAATGGCTACAATCCTTGGGTACAATAGATTTTAATTTTCAAGAACTTTTCATGAAATTTTGTGTGGAAGTCCAAAGGTAGTTGAATTAAGGGGTATTGCAGGGAAACTAGGAAAGATAATCAGCTCTAACGGTATGACAAAGCTTCTAAAGAAGGAATAGCGAGGCATAATTGCACAATTATGTTCACTAGAGGTTCCCACATCGAAATCATTTATTTCTCCAGATCTCCAAAAATTCTTGGACAATCATTCTAAGGTATTTGAGACTACCAAAGGCCTCCCACCTATTCATGATCATGATCATGCTATTCATTTGATTCCAGGAAGTGTTCCTCCAAACATCAGGCCATACAGATATCCCTATGCCCAAAAGAGTGAAATTGAACGTATGGTTGCAGAAATGCTAGAGGCTGGTATAATTCAACCTAGTCAAAGTTCTTTCTCTGCTCCAGTAGTATTGGCGCACAAGAAGGATGGATTATCGCGCATGTGTTTGGATTATAGGGAGCTCAACAAGCTCACTATTAAAGATAAATTTCCCATTCCTGTCATTGATGAATTATTTGATGAATTGCATGGATCAATTTACTTCACCAAGTTGGATCTTCATTCAGGATATCATTAAATTAGAATGAAGATTGAAGACATTCTGAAAACAACATTCAGAACTCATGAGGGTCATTGTGAATTTTTAGTCATGCCGTTTGGCCTTACCAATGCACCTTCTACATTTCAAGGATTGATGAATTCCATTTTTAAACCCTTCCTTAGAAAATTTGTGTTAGTATTTTTTGATGATATAATAATCTACAACAAGTCTTGGGAGGATCATGTTCAACATGTTCACAGGGTGCTCAAACTATTGGAGGAGAAACAATTATATGCAAAAATATCCAAATGTTTCTTTGGAGTACAAGAGGTGGAATATCTGGGTCATATTGTATCTCACGAAGGTGTTAAGGTAGACCCTAGCAAAATTGAAACCATTAAGGAATGGAAAATCCCCACATCCATAAAGCATTTGTGAGGATTTCTCGGGTTGACAGGGTATTATCGCAAGTTTGTTAAGAATTATGGGAGAATAACAACACCTCTAACAACATTATTGAAGAAAGATGCATTTTCATGGACTCTAGAAGCAACAAAGACCTTCAAACATCTTAAAGAGGAAATATGCCAAGCACCGGTCTTAGCTACGCCGGACTTCACAAAGACCTTTATTGTGGAATGTGATGCTTCAGGAAATGGAATTGGTGCTATTTTAATGTAAGATGAAAAACCCATTGCTTTTGAAAGTCATCCAATCAAAGGAAAGTATTTACACAAAGCTATTTATGAGAAGGAAATGTTGGCAATACTAAATGCATTTAAGAAATGGCAACCCTACCTAATGGGAAGACACTTCAAGGTAAAAACGGATCATGATAGTCTTAAATACTTTTTAGAACAAAGATTATCCTCTGAAGAGCAACAAAAATGGGTCACAAAGATGTTGTGTTATGACTTTGAAATCATCTACAAAAAAGGGAAGCAAAATGTTGTGGCAGATGCACTCTCAAGAAAGGATGAGGATGTGGAAGCATTGCTGTGCGCCATTTCTATTATCCAACCAGATTGAATAAATGAAGCAAGGGATGAATGGAAGAATGTATAAGAAGTGTGGGCATTCATTCAAAAGTTACAACAAGATCCCAGTACATCTGATACATTTAGCTGGAAAAATGATTTGTTACGGTACAAAGGTCACCTATACCTATGTAAGAATTCCCAAATCAAACAAAATATTCTTATGGAATTGTACACTTCTCCCTTAGGAGGGCACTCAAGATTTTTAAAAACTCACCACAGGGTTAAGAAGTAATTTTTTTGGGATGGCCTTAAATCGGATATTCAAAAGTTTGTGGTGGAATGTTTGGTTTGCCAAAAAATAAAGTTGAAACAATTAAGACCCCAGGTCTATCACAACCTTTATCCATTCCAAGCCAACATTGGGAGGAGTTTTCAATGGATTTTATCACAGGTTTACCCAAGTCCAAAGGAAAGAGTGTCATCATGGTGGAAGTTGGCAGACTTACCAAGTATGCACACTTTTGTGCATTATTGCATCCATTTAAAGCCAATACAGTTTCTACTGCATTTATGGAAACAATTCAAAAGCTACATGGAAACCCAAAGATTATTGTAAGCGATAGAGATCCCATTTTCACTGGAAATTTTTGGACAGAATTATTTTCTTATCTTGGTACTCAGTCAGATCATAGCTCATCTTATCCTCAATCTGATGGGCAAATTGAGATAGTAAACAAATGTTTGGAAGGATACCTTCGTTTCTTTGTATTGATAAATAGACACAATGGGTCAAATGGTTGCCTCTGGATGAATGGTGGTATAATACTTCCTTCCATACTGCAGCAAAAATGATCCCATGTATGGCACTTTATGAATATCCTCCACCATCCGTCACATCATATTTAAGAGAAAATTATAAGGTTCAAGCAATGGAACATCACATCGAGCATCAACAACAAGTTCTCCAACTCTTAAAGGATAACCTCACATTGGTGCAGAATAGAATGAAACAACAGGCAGATCAACATCGTAGTGAAAGAAGTTTTGATGTAGGTGACTGGGTATTCCTATGGTTACAACCATATAAACAAATGTCCCTCAAGCAAGCTAAGAAGGATAATAAATTATCACCAAAGTGTTATGGTCCGTACAAGGTGTTACAAAATATTGGTACTATGGCATACAAATTGGAGCTTCATACAGCTTCCCGAGTGCACCTAGTTTTCCATGTTTCATGTTTAAAGAAGGTTATAGGTGACAAGTTCCCAGTTCAAACAATATTGCTAGAACTTAACGAGGAAGGAAAAATCATATTGGAACTTGAAGCAGTCACAGAAACAAGAACTTGACAGCTACGAAATCGATCAATTTCGAAGTATCTCATCAAGTGGAAGAACTTATCCGTTGAAGATTCCACATGGGAGGATGAGAATTTTATACAGAAGCATCCAAAACTACTCAAGTGTTGAGGACAACGCTTTTCTGAAGGAGAGGGGAATGTTAGGTCCGTATAATACTAGTGATTCCCCCATTACTATTGTCATTGTAGCCCTTATTGTTATTATTGTGCCCCTATTGTCCTCATATTGTTATTAGCGTGCCCCATAGAAACCCACTATTGTTATTGTTGTGCCCTTATGTTATTACTGTTATGTTGGCTTTGATTATATTGTGACCCCTTAGACTCCTATATATAGAAAGGAGGTTTAGTCATTTGTATCATCCAAAAATTATTTATTTGTGTAATGTAAAGGAGGTTGCCCCCTAGAAGAAGTTGATTTTGAAGGCGTTCATCTATCTTTTCTTCTATTTTGTGAGCTGGTTGCATAACACTTGGTCCTGTGAAGATACAACCAATTCATACCCAGAAGCATATTATACAATTCCAATGGAAGCAAATTCAAATGTGATGATGTAGGCATACCATTAAGCTTAAATGTACAAGCTCTTACCTAACAATAATTTCTTTTCTTAGTACATGTAGCCAACTGCACCAACCAAGACTTTGCATGCACTTCTTTATTCAAACCACACTTATCCACTAGGTCAGGATTAACATAACTATAATTAGATTAAGGGTCAATCAAAATAGAAACAACTCGATTACATAGCTTACTTTCCATCTCAATGATAGATGCCTGGTGATTTTCTTGCATGTTATCCAATGCTACATAAATCCGAATAATGCTCTGCCCAACATCTCCAACTTTTTGTGCCTCTTGTGCACTGTATATTTAAGGCATACCACCCTGACAATGAATAATCCTTCTTGAGATGGTCCTTGCCACATATCCAACACTGCAACTGTCTCCTAACATCACATCTATTCTGTTTCTCTCCAAATTGAGGTCCATGTCCCTTCTCTACTACATTAAACTTGTTGTAAGAAGCAACATTGTCTTTCTCACCTGCATCTTGAGGCCTTGATCGCTTCAGTGGTATGTTAGGTCCCTATAATACTAGTGATTCCCCCATTACTATTACCATTGTATCCCTTATTGTTATTGTTATGCCCCTATTGTCCCCATATTGTTATTATTGTGCCCCATAGAATCCCAATATTGTTATTTTTGTGCCTTTATATTATTATTGTTATGTCAACTTTGGTTATATTGTGACCCCTTAGACTCCTATATATACAAAGGAGGTTTTATCATTGAATCATCTAAGAACTGTTCATTTGTGTAATGTAAAGGAGGTTTCCCCCTCAAAGAGGCTTATTTCTAAGGTGTTGATCTATCTTTTCTATCTTTTTGTGAGCTGGTTTCATAACATTTGGTATCAGAGCTTTGGATTCTAGGGTTTCGCTGCTCCAAATAGGTCATCGTGGAATTTTCGCTATAAATTTTCGCTACAAAGTTTCAGAAGCTAAAAAAAACCCATTTGGGACGGAATCAGTCTGAACCTTGGGCCCGAATTTCAGATATTGTCTCGCTATATTTGCGGAGATATAATCTGAGGAAGTTAGGGTTTTTGCAAAGCTCCGAATTACATTCCAAACTGGTGACCTTGGGAAAATCGTCATAACTTTTTCTCTGAGTATTAGATTGATCTTTCATAAGAAGTTAGAGAAAGAGGATGGATTGTAGTTTTTGGGGTATTAGTTTCAGAACCTAAGGTTGAAACAGTGACCCGCGGCATGTCGTACAAGTTCGCTCTTCTGAACCAGTCTATACTCAGGCCATCATGGGAGATTTGGAATAAATCTTCATTGGAGAATCCAATCTTGATCAAACTTGCGGGGTTAGAAATATTACTCATAGGGTTACCACAGAAAGAAATTTCAGACCTTGGAGATCCAAAATTATAGAGATACATCAGATTCAATATCGAGCTCCTACAAAGTGAAAAAAGGTGTGTAGTTTTTTTTTTTAATTTTTGCATAAGCTTGGTTTGAAAAATTAGTTTGAAGGAATTCAAAGGGCATAGTGAAGCATTATTATCGATAATTGATGCCCCGAAGAAAGAAAATGGAAACACCTAGTAAGCAACCTGAAAGCTCTAGCATGACTCATGAAGAAGAGGAATAAATGCAACATGATATATCAAAATTATGAGACCAAGTGCAACAAATTTCACTCGCAAAAAAAGTAACAGAAGCTAAGATGGATGGTTTAAAGAAAGACGTAGAAGCTAAGATGTATGACATGGAAGCTAAGATGGATGGTTTAAAGAAAGGCGTAGAAGCTAAGATGAATGACGTGGAAGCTAAGATGGACGGTGTGGAAGCTAAGATGGATGGCATGGAAGCTAAGATGGATGATTTAAAGAAAGGCATGGAAGATTTGAAGACAAATTTGAAGACATATTTGACAAAGTTTCTATAAGAAATGCTTACTAATGGCGAAAGGGTAGTAAAGGAAACTCGTGATGAGAACAAAATAAATGTTAATCATGATTTCATAGAATCTAATGTTGGATCGAAGAACCACCATGTTCCAAATATTGATATGAGGAAGTTTGATGGCAAGGATCCCGAAAAATTGATACTACAGATGGAGCAATTTTTCGATCTCCATAATGTGTAAAACACACAAAAGGTACACATTGCAACTTTATATTTGGAACCAAATCAGTTTGTATGGTATTGATGGCTTTTCTCTTGTAAACAAATTGTCACTTGGGCTATTTTAACGGATGAGATGATAGCACATTATGAGGATACAAAATCAACATGTTTTTTAGCCAATTGATAAATCTCAAACAAAAGGGTTTAATGATGGAGCACATTGAGGACTTCCAAAAATTGAATATAAGGGTAAAAGATATTCCAGAGGAGCATATGATTGATGTGTTCATAGGGACTTTAAAAGATAACATCCAACATGAGGTTCGCCTTTGGGAACCAGATTCATTGGAGAATGCATTCAGGTTGGCAAGAAAAATGGAAAGAAAAATTATGGCAACAAGGAAGCCTACCACTCACAATCATAAAATTGGAAGTGTTGCTACCCCTAGCCATCCACAACCTATAAGGTTGACACCTCAACAATTGGAAGAAAAAAGAGCAAAAGGGATTTGTTATAGTTGTGATAGCCAATACACTAAAGGTCATAAGTGTGTCGAGAAGAAATTATTTTACATAGATTGTGAAGAGGAGGAAGAAAAGGAACAAGAAACATCAAATGAAGAGGATATACACCATGAACAAACCCTAGAAAAAGAAGAAATGAATCCGACCATATCTTGTAATGCATTAGATGGAATTGCCACTCCTCAAACTATCAAGATAGAAGGGCATATCAAGAAGAAAAAGGTAATAGTGTTGATTGATTCGGGAGGTACCCATAATTTTATTCACCATAAGATAGGCAAGGAATTGCATTGATTCCTATATCCAGCACTAGAGTGTCAAGTGATGGTTGCAAGTGGAGGAACCATAAATTTCTCAAGAAAGTACCATAATATCAAGCTATCCATGGGAGAATATGTATTGAATATCCCAATGCTTTCCATTCCAATGGGTGGTGCTGATGTTGTACTAGGAGTCCAATGGCTACAATCCTTGGGTATAATAGCTTTTAATTTTCAAGAACTTTTCATGAAATTCTCTTCAGAAGGAAAGGAAGTTGAATTAAGGGGTATCGCAGGGAAATCGGGAAAGATAATCAGCTCTAACGAAATGACAAAGCTTCTAAAGAAAGAACAACGAGGCATAATTGCACAATTATGTTCACTAGAGGTTCCCACATCGAAATCATCCATTTCTCCAGATCTCCAAAAAGTCTTGGAAAATCATTCCAAGGTATTTGAGACTCCCAAAGGCCTCCCACCTATTCGTTATCATGATCATGCTATTAATTTGATTCCAGGAAGTGTTCCTCCAAACATCAGGCCATAAAGATATCCCTATGTCCAAAAGAGTGAAATTGAATGTATGGTTGCAGAAATGCTAGAGGTTGGTATAAGTAAACCTAGTCAAAGTTCTTTCTCTGCTCCAGTGGTATTAGTTCACGAGAAGGATGGATCATGGCGCATGTGTCTAGATTATAGGGAGCTCAACAAGCTCACTATTAAAGATAAATTTCCCATTCCTGTCGTTGATGAATTATTGGATGAATTGCGTGGATCAATTTACTTCACCAAGTTGGATCGTCATTCAGGATATCATCAAATCAGAATGAAGACTGAAGACATTCCAAAAACAACATTTAGAACTCATGACATTCATTATGAATTTTTGGTCATGCCTTTTGGCCTTACTAATGCACCTTCTACATTTCAAGGTTTGATGAATTCCATTTTCAAACTCTTCCTTAGAAAATTTGTGTTAGTATTTTTTGATGATATACTGATCTACAACAAGTCTTGGAAGGATCATGTCCAACATGTTGACATGGTGCTCAAACTATTGGAGGAGAAACAATTATATGAAAAAATCTCCAAATGTTTCTTTGGAGTACAAGAGGTGGAATATTTGGGTCACATTGTATCTCATGAAGGTGTTAAGGTAGACCCTAGCAAAATTAAAACCATTAAGGAATGGAAAATCCCCACATCCATAAAGCATCTACAAGGATTTCTCAGGTTGACAGGGTATTATCACAAGTTTGTTAAGAATTATGGGAGAATAGCAGCACCTCTAACAACATTATTGAAGAAAGATTCATTTTCATGGACTCCAGAAGCAACGAAGGCCTTTGAACATCTTAAAGAGGCAATGTGCCAAGCACTAGTCTTAGCTACACCAGACTTCACAAAAACCTTTATTGTGGAATGTGATGCCTCAGGAAATAGAATTGGTGTTGTTTTAATGCAAGAAGAAAGACCCATTGCTTTCGAAAGTCGTCCAATCAAAGGAAAGTATTTACACAAAGCTATTTATGAGAAGGAAATGTTGGCAATACTACATGCACTTAATAAATGGCGACCCTACCTAATGGGAAGACAATTCAAGGTAAAAATAGATCATGATAGCCTTAAATACCTTTTAGAACAAAGATTATCTTCAGAAGAGCAGCAAAAATGGGTCACAAAGATGTTGGGTTATGACTTTGAAATCATCTACAAAAAAGGGAAGCAAAATGTTGTGGCAGATGCACTCTCGAGAAAGGATGAGGATGTGGAAGCATTTCTTTGCTTCATTTCTATTATCCAACCAGATTGGATAAACAAAGCAAGGGATGAATGGAAGAATGACGAGGAAGTGTGGGCACTCATTCAAAAGATACAACAAGATCCCAATACATATGATACATTTAGTTGGAAAAATTATTCGTTATGGTACAAGGATCGATTATACCTATGTAAGAATTCCCAACTCAAACAAAAGATTCTTAGGGAATTGCACACCTCTCCCTTAGGAGGGCACTCAAGATTTCTAAAAACATGACCACAAGGTTAAGAAGGATTCTTTTTGGGATGGTCTTAAATCAGATATTCAAAAGTTTGTGGCAGAATGTTTGGTTTTCCAACAAAATAAAGTTGAAACAATTAAGACCCCAAGACTATTACAACCTTTATCCATTCCAAGCCAACGTTGGGAGGAGGTTTCAATGGCTATCACAGGTTTACCCAAGTCCGAAGGAAAGAGTGTTATCATGGTGGTAGTTGACAGACTTACCAAGTATGCACACTTTTGTGCATTATCTCATCCATTTAAAGCGAGTACTGTTTCTACTGCATTTATGGAAACAATTCAAAAGCCACATGGAAACCCAAAGATTATTGTAAGCGACAGAGATCCCATTTTCACTGGAAATTTTTGGACATAATTATTTTCTTGTCTTGGTACTCAATTATCTCATAGCTCATCTTATCATCCTCAATCTGATGGGCAAACTGAGATAGTAAACAAATGTTTGGAAGGATATCTTCGTTGCTTTGTATCTGATAAATAGACACAATGGGTCAAATGGTTGCCTCTGGCTGAATGGTGGTATAACACTTCCTTCCATACTGCAACAAAAATGACCCCATTTATGGCACTTTATGGATATCATCCACCATCCATCACATCATATTTAAGAGAAAATTCTAAGTTTAAAGTAGTGGAAGATCACATCGAGCATCAAGAACAAGTTCTCCAACTCTTAAAGGATAACCTCACCTTGGCACAGAATAGAATGAAACAACAACAGATCAACATCGCAACGAAATAAGTTTTGATGTAGGTGATTGGGTATTCCTACGACTACAACCATATAAACAAATGTCCCTCAAGCAAGCTAAAAAGGATAATACATTATCACCAAAGTATTATGGTCCATACAAGGTGTTGCAAAAGATAGGTATTATGGCATACAAATTGGAGCTTCCTGCAGCTTCCTGAGTGCACCCAATTTTCCATGTTTCATGCTTAAAGAAGGTTATAGGTGACAAGCTTCCAGTTCAAACAATATTGCCAGAAATTGATGAGGAAGGAAAAATCATATTGGAACCTGAAGCAATCGAAGAAACAAGAACTCGACAACTACGAAATCGATCAATTTCAGAGTATCTCATCAAGTGGAAGAACTTACCCGTTGAAGATTCCACATGGGAGGATGAGAATTTTATACAGAAGCATCTAGAACTACTCAAGTGTTGAGGACAACACTTTTTTGAAGGAGAGGGGCATGTTAGGTCCCTATAATACTAGTGATTCCCCCATTACTATTGTTGTTGTATCCCTTATTGTTATTGTTGTGCCCCTATTGTCCCCATATTGTTATTATTGTGCCCCATAGAATCCCACTATTGTTATTTTTGTGCCTTTATATTATTATTGTTAGGTTGGCTTTGGTTATATTGTGACCCCTTAGACTCCTATATATAGAAAGGAGGTTTTGTCATTTGAATCATCTAAGAATTGTTCATTTGTGTAATGTAAAGGAGGTTTCCCCCTTGAAGAGGCTTATTTCTAAGGCGTTGATCTATCTTTTCTACCTTTTTGTGCGCTAGTTTCATAACATGGTAATTTACCTTTAGTCTTGTCATTCCCTTTCTAATCCTGTTTAGATTTGTGTAGAACCTCATGCATGATTCATTTTGACACTCTCCCTTACCAATTTTTTCTCTCTTTGACCACCATGATCAACTCAAAAGGCATCAACCTACAAGGTTTTTGGCATGGTAAGGTCTTTAATTGTCTTATATTTCATATTTAATAATGTTCCTTAATATTGAATTAATGTTTGTATTAACTACAGAATTCATGCAATTTTGTAGCTAATCTATGTTTCTGTAGCCAACTCCAAGGTTTATAGGATCCGAGGTGCCAACTAAGAAGAAAAAGATATGGATAGGTGGAGATTGATCCCTTCAATGATTCCCTCCTATCCATTCGAACTAGATCATCAAAGGATTTTTTGATTGCATGGTCAAAGGGTGAAAGTCAACGTGTTGCTGAACAGGCGAGCGAGAGTCTGAAAATCTTATGCTTCACGATTTGCTTTGCCAAATAGAAAATCATGAGAAAATGATATTTTGATACTTGTTAGAAGCTAAGTTTAGAAGTTTGTTAGCTAATGGTAGGCATAAAATCCTTGAACAATTATTTGACACGGGCTTTTATAAATACCGTGCAACAAAACATGAACAAAGGTTGAATTTGATGTATGCGACAGTGATGTTTTAAAAACTTCATTTTCCTGTTAATGAAGAATGAAGCTTGATGCATAGCTGACTGTGTGATTAGAGTTTCGTGACTGCCTGTTTGTGGAGGGCCCCTGCAAACAATGAAGGTTATGCATTTCTATATTTCCTTTTTATCATTTATTTCAGTTATTTATATGCTCTATAATCGTTTTGCAGCATTGATTTTAATTAAATAGAAATAGAAAGATTTCACTAATGATGATAATTGTAGCATAGACACCTTTCATAGATTTATTTACAACTTTCATTTCAAAAGCATTTCATAGATTTCTTTACAATTTCATTTAAGAGTGTTTCATTTCAGAACATGAGTGATTCCTTATAGTTTTGTTTCAAATTATTTCATTCTAAAGCATAAGTGATTCCTTTGTAGTTTTGTTTAGAGCATTTCATTTCAAAAGCATTTTATTTCAAAGCATGAACGAGAAGTTGTATGGTTTTCATTTTAACTAGAGGTCAATTTCATTTTAAGTTTTTATGCAAAGGATTGTTAGAATGTTAGATGAATACTTCTGCTTTTAGAGATTAAATTTGTGTTGAAATAGATTAGTTAATTTTTTCTTTACTCAATAAGATAGTGTAAATTTGCTTTAGTTTCATTTTACAAGTGTAAAGAGAATTTTTGATTTCATTAGAAAGGAGTGAGAAGGAATGTAATTGAGATTGAATATGTTAATTTCATTTTCTTTAAAGAGTAAAATAGGAACACAAAACATCCTTAGAAATAATTTTCAATAACTCAATCATACACATTAATAATATGAAGGCTTCTAGCATATATAGTGCACTTGCACTTCACAAGTTTACCAACTCCAGTCGATAATTTATGTAACAATTTAAGACAATTAAATTGACAAACATTTTGGCACCATTGTCGGGGAAGTGTAAATGGAAGTCTTTATCTTTTCATAATTAAAAACAAAAACATGATATGCATAGGGAAAGATATTCTAGAGGCAGATTTGTAGGTAGAGGTAAGAGTTTAATTCCAACAACATCACTCACCCCACCACGACCTCGTAGTGCCACACCACCCACACAAACTCGAATTCCATCCATAGTAGGCAAACACAAACACCTTGAGGTATTAAGAGCTGAAATCCAACCTAGAGATTCACCAACTTCATCAAAAAAATATATAATAGAAGAAGAAGATCCCATATCTCCAACAACAAGAGTAATTTTCCTATCTTCAACTAGAGAACAATTTCTAGCTCAAGAAGTGGAAGTTCCCGCTGAAGAAGAGGAAGAAGAAATCTGCTCTAACAAACCATTGGTAGAAGAACCAGAGGAACTAGTGGAAATTGAAAATCCAATTTTGGAACCAGAACCCTATATTAGTTCTGAAGAATCTACAATGGTTGGAGAAGGGGAAGGAGAGGTACATAATGTGAATTGTGAACAACCTAGGATTGGAGGAGGAAGAGGAGGAATTATGGGAGGTGGAAGAGGTGGAGGAAAAGGAAGAGGGAGAGGAGAAGATATAAATAAGGAACCCTTTGGATTTATTATCCTTGATGAAGATACAACCGTGACAATGAAAAATATCTCACCCTCTATCCTTCCAAAACTTCATGGACTAAAACATTTCTCTTTGAATTTGAAGTCTTGTGTAGATCATATGATTATCTGCATGATGCTCAAAAGTTGAAATTATTCCCTGCAACCCTTAAAGATGCAACATTAAAATGGTTTATGGGTTTAGGAATAAATTCCATAAGAACATGGGAACAAATGAAAACTACATTCTTAGAGAAATATAAGGACTATTGTATGCCCCATAATATTAAGGATGAATTCTTTAAAATGGTACAAAAAGAAGATGAAAATATTGAAGACTTCGTTGAAAGATTTGCTTATAATGTTAAAAGGGAAAAAATGAATAATCTAGATGAGGAAACTTTGAAAGCTCTCTTATTAAAATCCATTAGAGATGAGTGGATTGATCTTCTCAATCTAATGGGTAAGGGAGACATTTCTCAGTTATCACTTGGAGAAATTTGTGAGTTATGCATACACATTTCAAGAGGCAAAGAAAGAATTGGGAAAAATCCAAGAGATCCTCTTTTATCATGAATTAATAAATCTGCAGCTAGGACAATAAGTAGAGCAGAATTAAGTAACTTTCGTGATAGTTTTAAAACATATTTTAGGGAATCTTAGTGAACAAATTGACACCCTTAAAATACAAAACAAGAAAAAGGTCGAAAATGTTGCATTATCCATTTTTTGTCCTAAGTGCAGAAAGAAACATGCCTTGAGAGAATGTCCTCTTGATCTAAGGAGTGTAGAAACTTGTGTTATATGTGTGGAAAATCACGATACAAAAGAATGTCCCTCAATACTAGGTCTTAAAGCTGTTTATCAAGAAGAAGTAGTACCAAATCAGGTAGATCCTCTTTGTTTTATTGCTAAAAGACCATGGAAAAATTCACAACCAAATACAACTCAAGGTTTTAACACCCACCAACCATTTGCACAACCATCGCAAAGTAATTGGAATGCACCAATGCCTTGGAAATCTTGGCCACAACCTTGGTCACAAGGATGGAAAAATCCTTATGGAAAATACCCTCAATATCCTCAATATCCACAATTTCAACAATCATATCCTATTTTTCCTCCACAATATTATCCTCAGCCTATTCAACAAACTCAACCCCACATTTTGAATCCACAAATTCCATTACCATTTCCTCAAAGACCAAACCAATTGCCTACCCAATCACTTCCAAATCTGAATAATAATAAAAACTCACAACCTGTTTATAATATGGAAGGACAAAATTTCCAAACTTACATGATAACTCCACTAGATCTAAACAATGTCCAACTTAGATCTGGTAGAGTATTGGAGAAAAAGTCCCTGTCAGTTGTTATTCAGGAAAGTGAAAAGATCTCTGAAGAAGAGAAGTCTCTTAATGAAAAAGAAAAAACTCAAAAACAATTTACTTCAACACATCCAAATAACTCAACTCCTATTATGGAACAACCTTCAATATCTATTTCAAAACCACCTTTTCTTGAGAAATTGAAAATTGATGAAGGAGTACAAAAACATATTTATTGCTTGATTATGATATGTTAGATGAACTGAAGAATGTTTGCATAAAAATTCCTTTGCTACAATCCATGAAGGAAATACCAATTTTTGCAAGGAAAATTAAAGAGTTGAGCATAAAGAAACCAAGAAGAAAAGGAAAAGAAGTCAAAATAATCCAACTAGTCGGGAAAATTGCAGATATCATAATGGGTAAAACAACAATTCAAAAATATCTTGATCCAGGAAGTCCCATTGTCAAGACACACATCAATGGTGTAGAGATCCCAAATACATTGATTGATCTAGGAGAAGCTATAAACATCATGAGTAAGCAAACTATGAATCAACTAAAACTTCATAATCTTCAATATACACCTACATTGTTACAATTAGCAGACAGATCTGTAATCAAACCTGATGGTGTATTAGAATATATATATTTGTATCCTTAGATTCTTGGGAATATCCCATTGATTTCATGATTTTAACACCCAAGAATAACTTAGGAGGACATCCATTGATTTTAGGAAGACCATGGTTGGCTACAATTGATGCTTTCATAAGTTGTAGATCTGGTGACATGTTTATCTCTAATGGAAATTCAACAAATAAATTCACACTGTATCCACCTGCAAGAACAACGATAGAAGTTGAAAATGAAGAATGGTTAGATGATGACATTGATATAAGACCAATCTTTGCTACTTCACAAATAGATGAGGAAGATCAAATTTTGAATTTAATGGAAAATAATGAGTCTTCATCATATTGTGAATCTAGTAAGAGTTTTCAAGAACAATGCAATATTGAATATTTATCATCTTGTCAACTATCCTTGCATTCTATGGAAAAATTTGGCAATTCCACAATTGAAATCTTTCTAGAAAAAACGTTGAATATCAATAATACATTGGAATAATTTCAAAAGAAAGAACTAATAAAGATTTTACAAGAACATTCCTCTGCTTATGCATGGGAATATACTAACATGAAGGGAATTGATCCTAGTACTTGTATACATCATATTTACACTGAAGAAAATGCCAGACCAATTCGACAACCTCAAAGAAGAATGAATCCAAATCTAAGGGAAATTGTTAAAGAGGAACTACAAAAACTGTTGAATGTAAATTTCATCTATCCAATATTAGACAATTAGTGGGTTTCACCCTTAGTAATTGTTCCTAAGAATAATGGAAAATGGATAGTATGCATTGACTATAGGGAATTGAATAAATTCACTTTAAAAGATCATTTTCCACTTCCTTTTATAGATCAAGTTTTAGATACATTGGCAGGAAAAAAATATTTTTCATTCTTGGATGGTTTTAACGGGTATAATCAAATCCAAGTAGCCCTAAAAGACCAAGATAAAGCTACCTTTACCTTCACATGGGGAACTTATGCTTACCGAGTACTTCCTTTTGGATTATGTAATGCACTTGCAACATTCCAAAGAGCAATATTATGATTTTTTTTTGATCTAATTCATGATTGTTTAGAAGTATATATGGATGATTTTACAGTTTATGGAAATTATTTTGAAGAAGCTCTTAAAAATTTGGAAAATGTTCTTATTAGATGTAAAGAGGAAAATCTCTCATTAAGCCATGATAAATGTTTTATGATGTTTACTCAAGGAATTTTTTTAGGACACCATATTTCAGGAAATGGAATTAGAGTGGACACATATAAAGTAGAATTTATTTCTAAATGATCAATTCCAACTTGTCAATGAGATGTTAGGAGTTTTCTTGGTTTCACTGGTTACTATAGAAGACTAATAGAAAACTTTACAAAAACTACATTCCCACTTTTCAAATTTCTCACAAAAGACTGTGAATTCAATTGGAATTCTGATTGCCAAAAGGCCTTTGAAAAATTAAAGGAGAAAATCTATGAAGTACCCATTCTTATAGGACCAAATTGGAAACTACCTTTTCACATTTCAACTGATGCTTAAAACACAACTTTAAGAGCTGTATGAGGACTAAAGGATTTAACTCCTTATGCCATTTATTACACCAGTAAAAATTTGACTCCTGCAGAGTTAAATTACAATGTAACAGAAAATGATTTTTTAGCTGTTGTCCATGCCATCAATAAATTCAGACATTACATTACTGACTATGAAACTTTTGTACATAGAGATCATTATGTAATTAGGTATTTATTAAATAAACATGTCACTAATGGATAAATTACAAGATGGTTGCTCTTGTTGCAAGAGTTTAACATCACTATTTTGGATCGACCTGGGAAACAAAATACAGTTGCTGAATTTTTGTCTAGGATTCAAAATGATAATAATGATGTACCTATAGAAGACAATTTCCCTGATGAATATCTTTTTGTAGTATCTACTAAATTACCTTGGTTTGCATATATTCCTAATTATTTGGCTAGAGGGAAGTTACCATCATATTTATTTCCTCGAGAAAAAGGACGGTAATTCAAATTAGTGCATCTTATTCATGGTTAAATGAAGAATTGTATAACATAGGGCCATATCTGATCATTCGAAGGTGTGTTAGAGAAGATGAAGTACTAGAGATATTGAAAGCTTATCATGATGAGCTATGTGGAGGAAACTTCGCTGACAAAAGAACTTCCTACAAAGTCCTTCTCTTAGGATACTATTGGCCTTCCCTTTTTAAGGATGCCAAGGAGTATGTTAAGATATGTGATAGTTGTCAAAGGCTGGGGAAATCTGTTCCCTCTGATGAAATGCATATATAGCCTCAGGTACTTATTGAGCCTTTTGAAA
This sequence comes from Pinus tabuliformis, assembly GCA_031772625.1. Classification (NCBI taxonomy): domain Eukaryota; kingdom Viridiplantae; phylum Streptophyta; class Pinopsida; order Pinales; family Pinaceae; genus Pinus; species Pinus tabuliformis. The sequence continues at coordinate 1,519,027,537 of CM062816.1, forward strand.
AATGGGCTCTGGATTTTGTTGGTCCAATCAATCCACCATTGAGATAGAAAATGTACATTCTTGTTTGCACTGTTTATGTTACAAAATGGGTAAAAGCAAAAGCACTTCCTTTTGCTATTGAAAATGTTGTAGTTTCATTTCTTTTCAAGGATATCTTTACTCATTTTGGTGTCCCAAGGGAAATTGTAATAGATCAAGGTACTCAATTCACATACAAGTTGGTACAAAAGATAATGGACGAGTACAAAATCAAATATTAGAAGTTCACTCCATATCATCCTCAAGCAAATGGACACGTGGAGTCCACTAATAAAGTAATTGAAGCAATTCTCACCAAAACTGTGCATCTACATAGAAGAGATTGGGCATAAAAGCTTCTAGAAGCTTTATGGGCACACCATACCACATGGAGAAACACTATACTGCATACTCCATATGAACTTTTTTATGGGAAGAAAGTCCTTTTTCCTATTGAGTTTCAAGTAAAAAATTTAAGACAACAATTAAATTGGGTCTTGATCTTTCATAAGCACAAAAACAAAGAATGGAGTAACTAAATGAACTTGATGAGATAAGACAAGATGAATCCAAAGAACCAATCTAGTTCAACAACAGAGATCCAGATGGCATGACAAATATATCAAAGAAAAAAAGTTCCAGCCAGGAGATTGGGCATTAATTTTTTATTCAAAATTCAAAGATTTTCAAGGGAAATTTCAAACTCATTGGCTTGGGCCATATGAGATTGAAACAATTTTTGATAATGGTGTAGTTAGGATCAGAACTATTGATGAAGAAATAATCACCTTCCTTGTAAATGGTCATAGATTAAGAATTTATCATAAGCCATTGACAAAGGAAGAGTTTATCAAATATCTGCAAGACAACACTGATTTTCAGTTGGTTAAGAAGGATTTTCCTTCTCCTCCAACTTGACTCACAAGCCTTGTTCTTATATATATATATATATATATTAGAAAAATATATATAAAAAAGAAAAGAAAAATATGATAAAATTTGTATAAACATGAAAACCAACATTGTTGGCATATTTATACAGAAAATTCAGGGTGAAAACCAAGTAAATTTTGCATCCTAAATTTTCTTTCCCATTCTTATTTTCTTTTTATCCCTCTTCTTATTTTAGAATAATTAGATATAGAATTAATGAGATTTTGTAGCTTTGACAGAATTCTGCAGCTGATGTTTGACAGGAACCACTAATTAGAGAAATTGAAGAAATGATCAAATCGACCCTTGGAAGCACCTGGAGACAATGCAAAAAGGAGCAATCAAATGTTAGAATCATCAATTCAAAAGGTATGCAGATATTTGATTTAATAATAAGGGTCAAATAATTAGTATATGAATTATATGGACGATACACTGCCGTTCAAAAACCATCAATTCCGAAAGTGATAGGAAGATATCTTGTCATATCAAATAAAAAAATCTGCAAATCGTTATTCGTCCCTCATCATTACACAACACTCCAGTCTCAAATTCCACATTTAGTGTTGAGATCGCCTGACTCATATTCATTCATACCCTAATGGTCACTTAACTTCACTTATTTTTCCTCTCGCTCTCATTCATACTCTCACCAAAAGCCATTATCCCGAAACCCTGACTCATACCCTGTCAAGAAGCAAATTATGAGGTGAAACTTCTCAACCATGGGCGTCATAGTGAGAACAAAACCAAATGGTAGAAGATTTATGGAAGGACATCTACAGGTGAAAGAAATGCCACAGAAAGCACAATTGCTAGAATTCATGGAAAAGTTTGATAGTTTTAACAAGGAAGTAACCAAATGATTTGCCAGATCTTTTGATGGAGTAGAGGTTGAAATTGGAGACATCAAGTTTGCAGTGACAAAATCTCTTATTGCTGAAGCCACCGGTCTATCAAGAATTAGAGAGAGATGGTTTAAGAACAGGGGCATTGAAGGAGAAGAATGAAAGACTTTCTTGAAAAACCCAGGTATCACTATTTCTAAGAAAGGAATTCCTAGTACAACACTTAAGGGTAAATGGAGAAATTTGTTGCTAGTAATTCAGAAATTTGTCACCTATGAAGGAAGATTTGGTTGTATGTTATTTTACCACATTTGTTTGATGATGCATTTTCTCGAAGAGAATGAAATCAATCTTCCTTATTTTCTATTAAATAGCTTAAGTAAAATGTCTGGGAATGTTTAGAAAAGGATCCAATTCATAGAAAACACCATGTATCACCATGACCTTATAAAAATACTCATTGAATTTCATCTTGAAAGCCTAGGAAATAATTGCGATAACTTCCTAGTTAGAAATAATTTTAAGGAGGAGGATCAAGAGCCACCTAGTAGAAGCAAAGAAAAAAGAGGAAGGAAGAGAATATATGAGAATCGTATTAAAAACTTACCTCAACAACAACTACAAGAACAATTAGAAGATGAGACTCCTATTGCATAAATTTTAGGAATCATTAAAAGGCAATTTGTTAGAAGAAATAAATCCATCAAAAAGGAAGAAAACACATCCAAGAAAACAAAGGAAGCTAAAATAGAGAAGAAAAGAGCTAAAACAGAGAAGAAAAGAGCTAAAACTAAAAATGCTTTTCCATCAAATGTAATAAGAAGCACCGAGCTTAATCAAAAACCATCTCAACAGTCTAAAATGTTGTTAAATTGGACGAAGAAGAGAAAATGAAAGTTCCATCACCTATTGTCATCTCACCTATTAATAGCCTGATCCAGGTGGATATTGATGGCCACTTGCTTATTCCACATAGACCCCCCAGTTACTTTCATCTGTTTCCTTGTTCATTTTAGTATTTACTATTTTAGCAGTTTTTCGGGTCTTGAAATTTCGGAGCAATTTTGACCCCCTAAACGACATTTTTTTGGGGTCTGCAACAGGCCCACAAATGTAGGCAAAGGCCTATGGTGAAACTTGTAGTACTTGGAGAGACCTTTCCAACAAGGTATCGTACATGCCAAATGGAGATAATATGACCAAGTTATGACCCTGGGAAGTTGGCTGCCCAACTAACCCCAATGGGGCCCACAAACTCTTGGTGTTACATCTCTTGGGGTTAGGGTTTTCTCATGTTTTCCAATAATAAACTGGCCCTTGAGCCTCATTGTAACACAATTCAGAGGCATGTAGCTGCCACATCTCTTCTTAGAGATAATATACCATCGCTCGGGCTATCTTATTTCCATTCTGTTTGTAAGTATAGTTCAATATTTTTCTATTAATGAAATGAAGTGTTTTTCTGCTGCATCTCTGTGTTTATGATTATATCTATAAGTTGTTTCATTCCTGTTTAAGTTTAGATCAGTGGTATCAGAGCGGTTTGCTCATTCTCTGTTTTTCTTTGCATGACCCCAACAAGGTTAGGGTAAAAGGAGTTAATGCTTGATCTGGTTAAACCATTGCAAGATCAACCTCGCAAAACCTGACGACCTCCCATGGCAGAAGAAAAGAAAGACGAGGGGATAGGAGATCCTTTCAAAATGTTTCTCGAGGAAGCCCTCAAGCGACAGAGGGACATGATGATGGATAACTTTGCCTAGATCCTTCAACAGCTACCCACAGGCAATGCATCTTCATCTAACAACCACTCTGGAGGTTCCACTCCTTTTAAGGTACAAGTTAACTTCGATATTCCCATATTCGAAGGATTGATAGATGTAGACGCTGTAGATAAATGGTTAAATCTGTTGGAAGGATATTTTTCAGCTCATGACTTTTCCAATTGGGAAAATATTACTTTTGCACTTCTTAAAGCCACCACACACGTCAAGGACTGGTGGGAAACCTAATGTGAACAAAAGGATGAGAATGAACCCTCGATGTTTTCAGCCACACCCACTTGGAATTCTTTTTGAGACGCCATTAAGGAACAATATTACCCTATCGGGAGCTATGAATACAAATACATACAGTGGACCACGTTACGGTAGGCAAGGGACCAAGATGTGCCAAAGTTCACAAATATATTCAATACCCCTTCGCACGAAGCTGGGTATCAAGAATACTGAGCAGAATTTGTTGCTCAAATATCGTGGTTGTCTACATAAGTACATCCAGGTCGAGATGGAGTTCTTGGACATTTCCTCGCTCAACACGATGTATCGGTACATTGTCAAGATTGAGCAGAAGTTTAAATAGAAGAAGCAGGAATTTGGATCTGTAAATCCAAAGCAAGGAGAATGCGCCCGCAAACCACAGAACAAAAGGCCAAGCCAAGGCTAGGCTACCCAGGACAACCCGTCAAAGTCGCAAGCAAAGAAAAACACCACGAAGACGAAGAAGGAGACGGGAAAATGGTGTGAGTTCCATAAGAGATCCACTCATAATACAAGTGAGTGTCTGGTCAAGTAGTCACTGGTGGCCGAGCTGAAGGCTTCCGAATCAGACACAGGTTCCAAATCTGAATCAGAACCCGATAAGGGAGCTGACAGAGGGAAGCTGATCATTGATGCAGAGACCAGTGCCACTGTGGCCACCAACAAGATCTAGAAGATTGAGCCTGAAGATTCAGAGGAGGGGGAATGCCTGTTAAGATTAGGTATGTTCTATGCTAGAGAAATTTATTTAAATTTTCAGAGTTAGCAATCACATCAGTATTATGATAAACTGCAGATAGAACATAAATATAAAATGCAGAAGACAAGCCAAGGCAAGAGGACACAAGATATGGCGCGAGCCAGGGACAAACCCCACAATGTGTGGGGAAACCCTTTGATCAAATCTTCTTTTATCTTCAAAGTTCAGCACAGAGAGAGAGAGAGAGAGAGAGAGAGAGAGAGAGAGAGAGAGATAGTACATTTACAACAGAAGTCAACACTTTGACTTATCTAGATCTAGCATAGATCATTTCGTATAGCGATGAGATCAGTTGAAGACATTCTGCTTCAACTGATTCTCAAGGTGACTCCTTCACCTATCATTCTGCTGTATCTTGTCCATGTGTTGTAGCTCACCGTGTTACACTGTGATGCACCCATCATCACAATGCTGGTCTTCATGCAGCTGCTGTCCCAGTGTTCATCACTGATGTACATGGTGCCACTGCTGCACCATGCTTACTGCTGTCCCAATGTCCTTGTTGCACTGTACTTACTGCTGTCTATGCTTTACTAGTTACATAAATATCATTAATGCAACAACATTTAGGAGCAGACTTCAATGCTTTCTTTTACTGTATAACTGAGGCTTATCAAACAATCCTTAAGGCATATGATAAGTACCTTCTTTTATCACAGAAAACTAGCTGTCCTAAGGACTCCTATAAGTTGCCCATCAAGCTGTCTCAACACATACAAGATGCACTTCAGAATATGTGCATTAGCTCACTGTTTGAGGGTAATTAGGCTGCCGCAATTCTGGACTGGTTAGGGCACCCAACCATAGTCCCTAACAACCCTTAAACTAACCCAGAATTGCTTCTTCTTACTGCGGCTGTCCTCCAATAGGGTGCTGCCTTCCACGCTACTCTTTAAGGGCAGTTTCAAGCCCAACGCACAAACCTTTCACCCCAAAAATGACTGCGGAATTCTCTTAACAGAACTGTCACCCTTCAACAATTCTTTGAGACAGTCCTTTCATTCTCGGCCTTCAAGATCAAGACTACAACTCGCAAGACAACACATCGGCCTGCTTGAAACAACGTTCCATTCCTCGCTGTCCTATCCTTTGCTTGCTGTGCGTATTAGGGTCTATTTGCTGCGGAAGTAGAGCCTCCCTCTGGCTATGGATTAGAGCCTCTTAGATCTGCGGGTAGGTCTTCTTTTGATGTTTTCTTAGCTATGTCTTTAGGGCTATTCTAGAATTGCGGCTAGGGCTTCTTTTGCTGCGTATTAGGGTCTCCTCAATGGCTATGGATCTAGCCTTACCCAAGCCTTCCTTTGTTGCGGATAGGGCCTTCCCTTTAGCTGCATATGAGGCCTCCTTTACTGCTGCCAGATCTTCTTCAAATGCGTACAGGTGTCTCTCCCTTCAACTGCGGCTAAGTGACCTTAGTTGACTGCGGCTAGGGCTTATTAGGCCAGCGTATATTATTCTATTACGTTGACTGCGTATCAATGTCCAACATTACGTTGACTGTGTAGAGAGCGTATATATCATGAACCATAAACAGCGTAATATGTCCAGCGTATAAACACCGTTTCACTTCCACACTTAACTATGCGTATAGTTGCTGGATTAGGGCATCGTACTTGTAGCTAGGGCATCATACTCTTTAGTATCTCTTCTCCAAAAACCCAAGACGTGGAGAGGAGATCACCTAAAGAGTGTGTCCTATAATGACTCCAAATCCTCTCTTATTTATACTAAAAACGTAGAGGTTGAATAGACACGTCGGTTGGGCTTCTAGAGCCTACGTAAGAGCTGGTCGGCTTGATAATAATTACATAAACAAAATAAATTCATATCTCCATAAATACTTATCGGAATTGGATGATCTTTGGATCAATCCTACACCTCTCGACGAGAGGGATCCAATAAAAATATCAGCTGCCATAAATAAGTTGACCCACATGGAGTTTGGCCCTAGTTTCCAATTTAACACTCCCTCTCAACTAGGGAGAACTCCATCCGCTGATCCATATGTACGACTGTACTATCTCTGCCATTAGTGCCTTGCACTACTCTGCCTAGCTCTGCTGGCTTTGCTCTGCTCTGCTCAGCTCTACTGGCTCGGCTCTTCTCTGCTCAGTGCTACTGGCTCTGCTAGCTCTGCTCTGCTCAGTGCTGCTGGCTCTGCTCTGCTCAGCTCAGCTCTGCTAGCTTTGCTATGCTGGCTCTGCTATGCTCTGCTCATCTCCGCTGAACTATGAAGAAGAAGAATTGATCGAGAATGAGTCATATCATTCTCCACTGACCTGAAGTCAGTCTCAGAGTGCATACCACTAGTCCCAGACCAGTCTCAACTGACCCGAAGTCAGCTTCATAGTAAGTACCACTCCTACCACTGGTCCCAGACCAGTATCGCAGTCTCAGAGAGTGTACCACTGGTCCCAGACCAGTCTCAACCGACCCGAAGTCAGTGTCATAGTATGTACCACTCTCACTGGTCCCAGACCAATACTGCACTGACACGAAGTCAGTCTCGGAGTATGTACCACTGGTCCCAGACTAGTCTCAGCCGACCCGAAGTCAGTGTCATAGCATGTACAACTCCTACCACTAGTCCCAGACCAGTATCATTGATCCCAGATCAATGGAGGACATCCTAGCGTAGGGAGTACGGTAGATACAATGATGCGTCCATCGGTACTACTATGGTCCCTAACTTCATTTCCCTGCTCATTGATCAGATGAGAGGTACTTCCCATGAGTCCCAGACTGCATGGGTAGGATGCCTCGACAGGAGAACTTAATCAATCTTGTCCTCACAGGAGAACACATCAATCCTGCTACAATCGCCATGGAGAACACATCAATCCAGGCTGCCATGGAGAACACATCAATCCAGGCCTCACAGGAGAACACATCAATCCTGCTACAATCGCCATGGAGGAGACATCAATCCAGGCCTCACAGGAGAACACATCAATCCTACTACAATTGCCATGGAGAACACATCAATCCAGGCCTCACAGGAGAACACATCAATCCTGCTACAATCGCCATGGAGAACACATCAATCCAGGCCTCACAGGAGAACTAATCATCCTGCTACACAAGAGAGCGAATCATCTTGTCCCACAAGAGAGCGAATCATCTTGTTTCAGTGCGCACCACCAGGGGAGGGTGAGTCACCTTATGGTCGTATGTTGCTCCAATAGAACTGCAAGCCCCCCAAAGCTCCTAGAGCTCAATGTATGCAGCATGTAGGACCCTTTTTCAAAGGTCTCTCGACGACTCCAAGTCGTTCGGGAAAATCACAAATTTGATCTTTCCTCAGGGCTCTATCCTGTACATCATCTCAGTGTGATGGAGCCTCCTTGATCATCGACTTATCATATCCAAGATAAGGCAGTAATTGATGTCTATCTGCTGGAGCAATTGTCAAATACTGGATTCCTCAATAATCGAATCCCATCTCTGGTTGTCACAGAGATTCACAGTGGTATTCATCATGTGTACAAACAGCTCACTGAAGAGCTTCAGCAACCAGACTGCCTCACAGAAGGCCATACTATCAACAATGTATTCTGCCTTGGTGGTGCTCAGAGTCACCGACTTCTGCTTCCTGCTCATCCAGGATATCAAGGCAGATTCCAAACATCACTGAGAAGTGCTCTAGTGATCCTGCCCACTCATCATTCGAATAATCATGTGGTTTCATATTTCCGGTAGTGTATCTCAATTCATGAGAGATTGTGCCCTGAAGATATCTTAGAAGATTCTTGGCACCAATCTAGTGAGGCTCAACCAAATATGAGCTCACCATGCTAACTGTAACACAGATGTCCGGACGGAGGTTCTCTAAGAACATCAACGCGATTGAGTTTATGAAACTCAGAGGCATTTCCCAAATCTGGTCCGACATCATTACCATATAACTTCTGAAAGTTAAGATCCTCGAGGCAGTCACAAGTTTGCATCTTATCTTCCCACATTTAGAATCCAACTCCCTCTGTCTCCTATAAATAAGAGGGTCTGCACCTGTCAGACATAGGTGCCGGTATGAGAGGTTTATCATCCACAACCTTTGAGTAATGGTTTGGATCGGTTTCACTCCTAGTGAATCTCAGCTGCATTAGACAGCTATCAATCCTCTCATATTATGCCTGAGGTGTTTTTCTTCAAGAAATAGAGGGCTTTCTTCCACCTGTATACATGAGATTCCTTGATCATGATTCTCAAACTCCTCGGGTTGTTCCAAACCTGTGAACCTGCTGCATGAGGGGAATGGTCCCCTTATAATATTTTCCTTCGGTACATTTCAGACATGTACCTTCATGCTTGTTTTTGAATTCAGGCATCCTAGTCACCATCTGACTCACAGACCTCCGGAGTTGAGTCAATGGACATGGTCCCCAGTGGACTTCCTGCAACTTGATACAACCATGAAAAACATCTTTAAAAGATCTATTTTCAAACACGTACCTTTCCATCGATAAGTGCCACCCTGTAACCTTTGACTTCCATTTCTGAGATGGACACCAGGTTCGATCAGGTACATAAAAGAGATTTTGGGGTTCCTTGCTTTCGTGGAAGAGTCGACCAATTCCTTGATGACCTGCATTACCAGTCATTCTTTTGATCATTGAAGATGTCCCAGGAATGATTGTTATCTTCATCAAGAGATGTGTCTCTGCCATTCGGACACTCCTTTGCATAACAGCCGAACTTATTTCAACAAGGCATCCGCCTTTCCTTCCACCCTTAGATCCAAACTTCCCAATGAAGTGATCTTAAGATGGACCATCAAAATCTTCCGCTGCGCCATTTTGATAACATTCTTTGCTTTGAATTCACCCTCGGTGAATTATGAGGAACCCATTGATCCTTCTGTCTTGTCCCAACTGTCTTTGGTGATTGCTATTTCACTCTTGCTTGGGCATTGTCTTCACCTCAGCTCTGATACCATGTTAAGATTAGGTATGTTCTATGCTAGAGCAATTTATTTAAATTTTCACAGTTAGCAATCACATCAGCATTATGATAAACTGCAGATAGAACATAAATATAAAACGCAGAAGACAAGCCAAGGCAAGAGGACACAAGATATGGCGCGAGCCAGGGACAAACCCCACAATGTGTGGGGAAACCCTTTGATCAAATCTTCTTTTATCTTCAAAGTTCAGCAGAGAGAGAGAGAGAGAGAGAGAGAGAGAGAGAGAGAGAGAGAGAGAGAGAGATAGTACATTTACAACAGAAGTCAACACTTTGACTTATCTAGATCTAGCACATAGATCATTTCGTATAGCGATGAGATCCGTTGAATACATTCTGCTTCAACTGATTCTCAAGGTGACTCCTTCACCTATCATTCTGCTGTATCTTGTCCATGTGTTGTAGCTCACCGTGTTACACTGTGATGCACCCATCATCACAATGCTAGTCTTCATGCAGCTGCTGTCCCAGTGTTCATCACTGATGTACATGGTGCCACTGCTGCACCATGCTTACTGCTGTCCCAATGTCCTTGTTGCACTGTACTTACTGCTGTCTATGCTTTACTAGTTACATAAATATCATTAATGCAACAACATTTAGGAGTAGACTTCAATGCTTTCTTTTACTGTATAACTGAGGCTTATCAAACAATCCTTAAGGTATATGATAAGTACCTTCTTTTATCACAGAAAACTAGCTGTCCTAAGGACTCCTATAAGTTGCCCATCAAGCTGTCTCAACACATACAAGATGCACTTCAGAATATGTGCATTAGCTCACTGTTTGAGGGTAATTAGGCTGCCGCAATTCTGGACTGGTTAGGGCACCCAACCATAGTCCCTAACAACCCTTAAACTAACCTAGAATTGCTTCTTCTTACTGTGGCTATCCTCCAATAGGGTGCTGCCTTCCACGCTACTCTTTAAGGGCAGTTTCAAGCCCAACGCACAAACCTTTCACCCCAAAAATGACTGCGGCATTCTCTTAACAGAACTGTTCACCCTTCAACAATGCTCTGAGACAGTCCTTTCATTCTCGGCCTTCAAGATCAAGACTACAACCCGCAAGACAACACATTGGCCTGCCTGAAACAACGTTCCATTCCTCGCTGTCCTATCCTTTGCTTGCTGTGCGTATTAGGGTCTATTTGCTGCAGAAGTAGAGCCTCCCTTTGGCTATGGATTAGAGCCTCTTAGATCTGTGGGTAGGTCTTCTTTTGATGTTTTCTTAGCTGTGTCTTTAGGGCTATTCTAGAATTGCGGCTAGGGCTTCTTTTGCTGCGTATTAGGGTCTCCTCAATGGCTGTGGATCTAGCCTTACCCAAGCCTTCCTTTGTTGCGGATAGGGCCTTCCCTTTAGCTGCATATGAGGCCTCCTTTACTGCGGCCAGATCTTCTTCAACTGTGTATAGGTGTCTCTCCCTTCAACTGCGGCTAGGGCTTATTAGGCCAGCGTATATTATTCTATTACGTTGACTGTGTAGAGAGCGTATATATCATGAACCATAAACAGCGTATTATGTCTAGCGTATAAACACCGTTTCACTTCCACACTTAACTGTGCGTATAGTTGCTGGATTAGGGCATCGTACTTGTAGCTAGGGCATCATACTCTTTAGTATCTCTTCTCCAAAAACCCAAGACGTGGAGAGGAGATCACCTAAAGAGTGTGTCCTATAATGACTCCAAATCCTCTCCTATTTATACTAAAAACGTAGAGGTTGAATAGACACGTCGGTTGGGCTTCTAGAGCCTACGTAAGAGCTGGTCGGCTTGATAATAATTACATAAACAAAATAAATTCATATCTCCATAAATACTTATCGGAATCGGATGATCTTTGGATCAATCCTACACCTCTCGACGAGAGGGATCCAATAAAAATATCAGCTGCTATAAATAAGTTGACCCACATGGAGTTTGGCCATAGTTTCCAATTTAACAATGCCTCTTCCACTCACAGATGTGGATGAAGGGTTCTCCACTACAGTTCATTGTCGACAACGAGAGCCAAAAGAACCTCATTTCAGCAGAGGTCCTGAAGTAGCTGGGCCTAAATACCACAACACATCCACAATTGTACACCATTGGGTTTCTCCACCAAGGACGAGATCTTTGCGTCAGCCAACAGTGTCGCCTTCCCTACAACATCAAGCCCTTCACATATGAGTTACCGTGTGATGTTGATCCTCTTGAAGTTTGTGATGTATTGTTATTACAACCATACTTGTGGAAGAGACATGTTGTATAAGAGTCTAGACCTCACTCTGTGATTATTACTTTGGCTAACAAGTTGTACAGGATACTAGAGGTAGCCCTGCCTACCACCATCTCTTAGATCACTGCGAAGCAATACAGTAAGATAATTTCCCAGACTAGGAAATTTGTTTTCCTTATGATTCGCCCCAACGGTAAGAATAAGGTTGTGGCCATGACTTCCAAGAAGGGCTCCTCTGCACAACAACAACAACTGGACAAGGTCATGAAGGAGTACAACGATATTTTCGCCTCACCCACAAGGGGGCCTCTGCACTGTCAGGTCCAACACTCCATCGATTTGACCCCTGGCGTGCTGCCTACCAATGGACCAATATATCGATGCTCTGTTTTGGAGAATGATGATATCAAGAGGAAGATTCAAGAACTACTGCAGAAAGGGCACATCCAGCCAAGATCATCACCTTGTGGGAGCCCGATTGTATTGGTACAAAAGAAGGATGGGAACTGGAGGCTCTGTATTAACTATCGAGCGCTGAACAATATCACTGTCTGGAATATGTACCTAATCCCGTGGATTGATGACCTTCTAGACCAGCTCAAAGGGGCCAAATATTTAAGAAAGATTGACTTGAAGTTAGGTTATCACCAGGTGCATATTGAACCCTCTGATGTGTGGAAGACTACCTTCAAATCCAAGGAGGGCCTTTTCGAATGGTTGGTCATGACGTTCGGATTGAAAATGCCCCTACAAACTTCATGAGACTGATGGATGACATCTTGCGACCCTTCACCAATGCATTCATGGTGGTGTATTTAGATGACATCTTGATCTTCATCCAGAGTTGGGAATAAGACCTCCACCATATTCGATAGGTCCTTCAAACCCTGCGACAATACAACTAACTTGGAGAAATGAAACTTTGGCCTGACCCAGGTTGAGTATCTGGTATACATCATCGATGAGCAGTGTGTAATTGTGGACACATCCAAGATTCAATTCATTCGGGATTGGCCAACCCACATCACTCTAATAGAGCTTTGCAACTTTTTGGGTCTTGCCAATTTATACCATAGGTTCGTGTTGGGGTTCTCTCATATCACTTGGCCTTTAAGTCAAGTCACCAAGGGTGGAGCGAAAGCAAAGTTTTTTTGGTTGGAAACCCAACAAAAAGTGTTCTCCAAGTTTAAGAATAACCTCTGTTTTGCACCAATGCTCACATTACCAGATCTGCAACAACCATTTGAGATTGAGATAGATGCCTTTGACTATGCTATTGGTGCGGTTCTTACTCAGCATGGGCATCCAGTGGCTTACCATAGTGATACACTTTTAGACATAGTACAAAAGTACCCCACATACGACAAATAAATGTATTGCATTGTATAGGCTTGCCATTAATGGAAGCATTACCTTATGGGGAAGGAAACAGTCATCCACATCAACCACCGACCTCTATAGTTCATATAGACACAAGGGAAGTTGCAGAAAAATCACCATAAGAAATGGTCCACCTATCTGCAGTAGTTCCATTTGAACATTAAGTATAATAAGGGCAACACCAATAACATCGCTGATTGCCTCAGCCGACCACCATTCATGGCGCTGATCACTGTGCTTGACTCCTATGGGCACAAGACATCAGGGTGGCCACATCTTTACAAGAGCAATCTAAAATTTGGTAGCATATACCAGACACTCCTGGAAGGGAAGAAAGTTCTAAATTTTCACTTCCAGGATGCAATGTTATGCCACTTGGGACACATTTGTGTTCCTTCAAGTGAGCGTGCCAAGATGATTTGGGAGGCACACTACAATTAGGTTGCTAGACATTTCAGAGTAGAAAAAATAGTGGTAGTATTGCAGAAGTATTTTTATTGGCCAAAACTTTGTCAGGATGTTGGGAAGTACATTAGATCCTGCACCGCTTGCACCATTGCCAAACCAACCATCAAGAAGCAAGGCCTGTATACTCCTCTACCTACTCCTAGCCGGCCTTAGGAATCTATCTCCATGGATTACATGTCGGGCCTTCCTTCTACTAAGCACGACAATGATTGTGTTTTCGTGGTCATCGACAAATTCTCTAAGATGGCCATCATGGCGGCCTGCAAGAAGAGTATCACAGCAGAGGCCACTACTAAGCTCTTCTTTGAATGAGTGTGGGTACACTTTGGGATCCCACAATCCATTATCTTAGATCGGGAGAGAAGATTCCTGAGTACATTTTGGTCAAGTATCTGGTCGATGCTGGATACAAAACTTACTAAGTCCACAACTTTCCATTGCCAAACTGATGGCCAAAAAAAGGTTGTAACTTGTCAACAGGATGATTGTACACATTCTGCGCATGTACAACTTGAAGTAACCACGCATGTGGGATGAAATTATCCCCTATGTCCAACACAGATACAACAAATCTCTCCATAGCTCAACAAGCCGCAACACCTTTCAGGTAGGGCTGGGATTTAAGCCATTATGCCCCATTGATGTGGCCATACCATTTGCAGGCACTCAAGTAGATTCGTCTCACGTTCAATTCGAAGATGAAAGGGATAACAACTTTATTAAGTGAATTCAACACATCTACCAATAGGTCCATGATATATTGGACAGAGCGAATGCTAAGTACAAGCAACGCCATGATCAACATCGAGTGTCGCACAAGTTCTAGGTGGGCGACAAAGTTTGGCTACATTTGCAGAAGGAGCGCCTTGCTGGACCCCACCACAAGATTCTCTCACTCCAATATGGGCCATACACCATCACCAAGGACGTTGGTGATAATGCCTTTGAGCTCAACATCCCATCGTTCCTTGGTCTACACCCTATGTTCAATGTAGATCGCCTTCGGCCATACTTTCCACAAATGTTGGACACATATGACATTGCAGAACAACTCACACTAACAGAGCTCAACCCGAACTACATGGAACATGCCACAACTGATCAGATCATGGACACACAGATCAATAACACTCGCCAACAGAGGATACAATTATATCGAGTTGTTAAAGCAGGCCAACTCCTTCACCAGAGCTGGTGGTTCACTAGGGACCAGATTCAACAAAAAATTCCTCACCCCATGGAGGCTTTGCACACAATGGGGACCATTGCTTCCTAAGGGGGGAGGAATGATCTTTGTAGATATTGGTGGCCACTTGCCTATTCCACCTAGACCCCCAGTCAATTTCATCTGTTTCCTTGTCCATTTCAACATTTACTATTTTTAGCAGTTTTTCGAGTCTTGAACTTCCAGGGTAGTTTTGACCCCCTAAACGACGTTTTTTTGGGGTCAGCAGTGGGCCCATATCTGTAGGCTAGGGCTTGGTGAAACCTGTAGTACTCGGTGAGACCTTTCCACCAAGGTATCATACGTTTCAAATAGAGATAATATGATCAAGTTACGACCCCGCAAAATTGGCTTCCCAACTAACCCCAATGGGGCCCACAAACTCTTCGTGTTACATCTCCTGGGGTTAGGGTTTTATCATGTTTTCCAATAATAAATAGGCCCTTGAGCCTCATTGTAACACAGTTCAGAGGCATGTAGCCACCACATCTCTTCTCAAAGATAAGCTACCATCGCCTGAGCTATCTTATTTCCATTATGTTTATAAGCATAGTTCAATATTTTTCTATTAATGAAAGTAAGGTTTTTTCTGCTGCATCTCTGTGTCTATGATTATATCTGTAAGTTGTTGCATTCCTGTTTAAGTTCGAATCGTAGCCCAGGCCGAAAAATACCAGAAATAGATCCAGTACAACAAGAAATATACGATTACATTGAATCTCTGGAGAAGAAAGCCACAGGAAAAGCATCATTTTCAAATCAAGAAAAAGAAACTCAGTCTAGTAGCCCACAAGAACCTCCAGTCATAAATATTTTGAAACAAGAAATATTTGAGCTGGAGACGCTAAATAGACACATACAACAGGAGCATGAGGCCTTAAAGATACAGAATGAGATTCAAAGAACTAAGAATGATAATATTCTTTTGCATTTGGGCCTGTGGTATAAGAAAAACAAATGTTAAAGAAAAAGAATAATGTTCTTAGAGGAAAGGTGATAAATTTGAAGTATAAAATCTTGATGAAAAGGCCAAGAATGGCAGTGGCTAAAAAGAGGGTGAAGAAGATAAACCTAGATGTACTAGCTCAAGTCTTAGAATAAATGTAGTAGTCCAATTCTAAATTTTTGCATGAGGACATGCAATGGCATCCGTGTGGGGGAATGTAGAGCCTCATGAATGCTTCATTTTGACATTCTCCCTTACAATTTTTTTCTCTCTTTGATCACCATCATCAATTCAAAAGGCATCAAACTACAAGGTTTTTAGCATGGAAAGGTATTTAATTGTCTTATCTTTCATATTTAATAATGTTCCTTATTATTGAATTAATGTTTGTATTAGCTACCGAATTCATGCAATTCTACAGCTAATCTATGTTTCTATAGCCAACTCCAAGGTTTACCAGGATCCGAGGTGCCAACTAAGAAGAAAAAGATATGGACAGGTGGAGATTGATCCCTTCAATGATTCCCTCCTATCCATCTGAACCAGATCATCAAAGGATTGTTCGATTGCATGGTCAAAGGGTGAAAGTCAACGTGTTGCTGAACAGGCGAGCGAGAGTCTAAAAATATTATGCTTCATGATTTTCTTTGCCAAATAGAAAATCGTGAGAAAACAATATTTTGATACCTGTTAGAAGCTAAGTTTAGAAGTTTGTTAGCTAATGGTAGGCGTAAAAGCCTCAAATAGTTATTTGACACGGGCTTTTATAAATACCGTGCAACAAAACATGAACAGAGGTTGAATTTGATGTATGCGAAAATGATGTTTTGAAAAATCTGTTTTCCTATTAATGAAAAAAGAAGCTTGATGCATAATCGACTGTGTGATTAGAGTTTCGTGACCGCCTGTTTGTGGAGGGTCCCTGCAAACATTGAAGGTTTTGCATTTCTATATTTCCTTTTTATCATTTATTTCAGTTATTTATATGCTCTATAATTGTTTTGCAACATTGATTTTAATTAAATAGCAATAGAAAGATTTCACTAATGATGATAATTATAGCATAGACACCTTTGATAGATTTATTTATGGCTTTCATTTCAAAAACACTCCATAGATTTCTTTACAATTTCATTTCAGAGTGTTTCATTTTAGAACATGAATGATTTCCTTATAGTTTTGTTTCAAAGTATTTCATTTTAAAGCATGAGTGATTCCTTTGTAGTTTTATTTAGAGAATTTCATTTCAAAAGCATTTTATTTCAAAGCATGAGCGATTGATAATGAGAAGATGTATGGTTTTCATTTTAACTAGAGGTCAATTTCATTTTAAGTTTTTATACAAAGTATTGTTAGAACATTAGCTGAATACTTATGATTTTAGAGATTAAATTTGTGTTGCAATAGATTATTTAAGTTTTTCTTAATTAAATAAGACAATGTAAATTTTCTTGAGTTTCATTCTACAAGTGTAAAGAGCATTTTTGATTTCATTAGAAAGGAGTGAGCAAGAATGTAATTGAGATTGAATATGTTAATTTCATTTTCTTTAAAGAGTAAAACATGAACACAAAACATCCTTAGAAATAATTTTCAATAACTCAATCACACACATTAATAATATGAAGGCTTATAGCATATATAGTGCACTTACACTTCACAAGTTTACCAACTTCGGTCGATAATTTAAGTAACAATTCAAGACAATAATTTGGCAAACAATTCGGTATTATGCTTTGATTTCTCATAACAATGCTTCAACTTTCCGAATTCTTCCAGTGGTCGAGGCTCATCATACTCAATTCGATCCTTAAATGCTAATGGTAATCCACTGACAAATCTTTGAACTTTGTTTTCTCATCCTTAAGATATGGCACATACCTTAAAAAATCCAAGCAATTAATCGTGTACTCATCATATGTCATCGATCCCATCTTCAACTCATAGAGCTCAGCCTTACTGTCATAGTACCTCTCTGACAAATACTTCTTCTTGAAGAGTCTCTTGAATTCATGCAAACTAAATTCCTCTATTCCGATGTCTCTAACATGATTCACATCTTCCTACCAGATGTCTTCTTTCCCTTTGAGACTGAAAATAACTATCATGGCCTTCATGTTCTTCGGGTAGTCATGCAACTCAAAGAACTTCTTCATCCCAAGTAACCATTCCTATGGATCATCTGGTTTCTTCAACTCTCAATTGAATGTGGGTGGCTTGGCTTTCTTGAACTCATCCGACAAATATCCTTTGTCACTCCTCCTGTAAGGATGATAATGATGATGACCATGATATCTATCTGAATTAGAACTAGAGTATAACCCAGGTCCACCACCTCTCCTATCAGGTGTATCCAAGAACCTGCCATCCATGATGGTATCATCCCTGTCCAACTTGTGCCCAACATGAGACCTGCTACCATATGCCCCATTAATCCTGTCCTCTTGTCTGTAACTAATCTGTGGATGTCCTCGTCTTTGCAAGTCTGAAAAACTTTGAAGGATAACCAAATTGACCTCTACTTGCTTTTCTTGTGCCCTGACAAGTCTTTCCTATGACTGAATGATCCTGTTATTATCTGCCTTGCAACTTATGATTTCTGCCTTTAGAATTCTCAAGGTGTCTACTATGTCAAGAGAGTACTCATCTCGTGCTTGGTCATTTGATCTATAAGGGGAGACTCGCGAAATGTAATCCACCATTTTGTTAGTCATATTTGATCCTCTTCTTCCTACAAGCATACCATGTCAGATAAACCAAACATAAACATAATCAACATACCTCAATGAAGTACAGGGGAGGCTATCTCGTCTGCAAAATCACTTGAGATTAACATGATACATGTATATAAATAATCACATCAATATACCAACATCATCTCAATCATTATACTAGTTACCATGCATGATGTCACAAATTATAACGCCAACTAGATACAATGAATGCATAACAAACATATAGATTACTGATATGCATGCATGACAAACAAATTCTACCCATTTGGTCCAAATATTGAACCTTTCTCTAATACCAATATGTAATGCACTCCTCCCACATTTACCCACTTTCACCGGCCCGTCGGAGTAAACACGAGCTTAGGGGTACTGTGACATGACTCAACCTCCTATGTCCCACTAACGAAGTGGGGTCGACTACTAACGACAAACTAACATTTCGCAACATTCTACAAGGGTTATAGGTCACTCAGAGGTTGAGCAACTACACAAGGGGACCAAATCCTAAAATAGACCACCTTTTCCTTGCCCTGGGCCCTCACTTGCCCCCCCAACAAGGCATCCATGCATTTGCGAGACTCCAACCGCATGCATAAGCCTGCATCCATGTGGTTGCAACCTAAAATTTTCAGTTTAGAGCATGTAGTCCCCAATTTTGAGCCTAAATTCTAGGCCAACCTCCAGAACACTGCCCATAACTCAATGAGGCTTTCCAAAATCAATAATGACATGGAAAAAATGCTAAACACTCAAAATTGAGTTAGAGACTTGACCTAACCAGGCCTAACCATGACTGTCATTTTGTCAAACATATTGAGAACATGTAATCTACAGGTCATGAATGCATATATGAACATAAGGGTCTGATACTTTTTCGTGAATCATCAAGAAGGTATATTTCCCTCTCATAATAGCTGCAATAACATTGGTTAGCTCATGCATTTCATTAACCATTCATCAACAAATCAATCATATCAAGAGCCATGGCTAGAACTTGTTATGAAACCATGCTTATAACCATCATATAACCAGAATAATAACCATGATAGAATAACTATCAAAGCCACATAATAAAAAGTACAAGTAATCATGAAATACAAGAGGAAAATAGATCTTATTAAAATATGCAAAAGGAAACCAAGTCAGGGACTTCCACATACCACTTGACCATAAATTGATATGAACCAAATATTTCTTTTAGTCAATCACCCCCATGCCATATTCCAAGCATGAATGTGGGACTCAAGACAAAACAACCAGGGCTTCCCGGAGATTAAACCATCTCCACCCTCAAGATTTACCACAATCATGCCAGAATTGGTAAAGGGATTCCTAGGCCCAAAGTAAGCACGTAAAAAAACAGACTTTACTTCAATCCTACCAAAACTGGTCAAGGGATCACTATGCCCAAACAACACATAAACAACTAGGCTTTACCGCAATCCTGCCAAAAATGGTCAGGGGATCACTAGGCCTAAAACAAGCTTGGATGCCTCATAGTTTCTTCACTAATATATTGAGGAATTTGACCATCTCCACCCTTAGGATTTACCACAATCCCGCCAAAACTGGTCAAGGGATTCCTAGGCCCTTGGGAATTTTCCTGAGACCACCTCACCTAGTTCCAAAACCATCCGAAAATCCAAAGTTCAAGCAAATGAAAGAACCCCATCACACCATGACTATCTAGAAATGGAAAGGCAAAGCTGAAGCCATTGTCACACCTAGAAAAACCCATGCCAATGACAACAAGAGAAAGAAATACACACATTCATGTACCATGCATTCACAAACGAGCTAGGAAACCACACAAGCAACCTGTTACCTATAAGTACTCTTGTTGAGGTTGCTTGATCCAACTTTTCCTTGCTTGTCCCTTGCTTTCCTTGTCCTTCCTTTTCCTTCCTTTCCTTTCTTTCTTCAATGCTAGAGTGCTCCAAGAATGCTCTAAGTGTGCAATAGTATGAGAGAATAGAGAGAATAGAAAGAAATCTCCAGCACAGAATTGTCAAAATATTATTAAGCAAAAGCTAAAATGGCAAAAGGTTAACAAGAAAAAGCTGTGAGCTGATCCTCATAAGCCTTTTTATCATTGAGGCCTCTATTTTCTTCAATTTCCTCTATTTTTCCTTCAATTTTCCTCACATGCAAACCTGTGACCTTTCATCTCCCTTTTCTCCTATTTTCCATTATTTTCATAAATAAATGCCAATTAATGCCTCTTTGTCTTTTCAAAGCCTTTTCCAATGCCTTTGCTAATTTACTTAGTCATAATAAACCAAAATCAACACCCACTAGGATGTTTTTCCCAACATTCAGCTTGGAATACGTGTCCCATGACCTTGGTCTTATTTTTCCTTTATTAACTTTATTACATGAAATTTGAACCCGAGGATGTTATACTTTTCGTACTATAGGGAAAAAATTGGAAGAATTTTTGGATGCGGATGTCTTTCATCTCTTAAAGCCTTGTGTCACTGGCTCACATTCTTGTAAATTTGGACCCTTGCGAGTCTTTATATGCTGAATTGGAGTCGGGTTATCTTGGAATGGTGCATTGACATATTCTGGATTATGAAGGGATCCTCTTCAGATGCAGGTGGTGCCATCAACATGGGCAAATTGTCCAGGATTGTGCACTCTCTTTCAAAGGTAAAAAAGGGTCACTGAACCAAAGGACAGGTAAGAAAAGGGCCTTTCCCATAGAGGAGATACAGGATCATCCTAAGAAGGCACAAAATTTGATGAAAATACCTCTTGAAGACCCCATGCCCCCCCAACAACCATTAAGGGCAACATAAGCTAGAAGTTAGCAAGTTATGGAGAAGGAAGCCGAGTTAAAGACCTTAGTGGAGATCACAACTCCACCTCCACATCATTTCAACCCTTAGGGTACTTCCTCATCCATTCACTCTGTTGATTCTTTGATTGATTATTTATCTAGTTTGTATATGGGTATGACATCTTCCTCTAAAAATGAACCTCTGCAAGAGACTTTTCCTTTTGTGCAATCTTTGACTTAGGAAATATGCCCATACCCCTCAACTCCTCTTCATATACCCTCTTCGCAAGACTCCTTATCTGATGGATAGGATGAGTTATGGACTCCATTTCCTGCTATAATCATAGATCATAGATGTCTAAAGGGAATTCCTCCACTATTATGGGGATTGGGGCCTCTCTCTTTTGAATGTTCTAGGTTGGAGAAGTCAGGGGTGAAAATACCACTTTTAAAAGGCATAGACAAAGGCCAAAATTGATGTAGCCACTAGGAAAAAGTTATGCATATATGGAGCAGTTAGAGTAGCAAGGACTCTAGGAGTAGTTTCTTGATGATCATACTATCTTTCATTTGCAGGGGTTCAGAACTTTGGAAAGCAAATCTAAAAATTAGCCTTGCAAATGCTAGTAAAGTCATTTAACCAGGATGTGTTACTCCTTCAAGAAACACTGGGAGAATGGGAAGGGTACACTATTGTTGGAAGCCTTATTCTCAGGTTGGAATTTCATATGATGAGATGCTCGAGGTAGATAAAGTGGGTTGGTTGTTGTCTAGAATACCCAAAATGTGAATATGCTTAGTTCATGGGGGCTAGAATCCTCCCTCAAGGTAGAATTATTCCTCGTTCAGTTGGGCTTGGAATTGGTAATTCTAAATGTATATGGCCCTTTCTAGGATAGAGTGTAGTTTTGAGATTTGATGATGAAAAAATATGTTCTTTCCTAAAAAAACCTCATAATAGTGGGAGACTTTAATTAATCCATGGGAGATGTCGAGGTATGGGGGTTGCATGCTAGGCTGAACCATCTCACTACTTGCTTATCCCATTTTTCAATGGAGAAAAAAATTATCGATGTGGAACTGGTTAAAAGTAAGTCTACCTGGGGGAACAAAACTGGGGACGTAATGATTAATAAGCACTTGAATCATTTTCTCTTGGAAAAAACCGTGATGGAAAAGCTTCCCCTTTTAAGGAAGTGGGTGGGAATTGGGGGAGAGTCTAACCACTACCCCATATTCGTAGAGATAAAGGGGGGTGGAAGGAAGCTGTTTCAAACTCCATTCTTCTTAGCTAAAGGTTGAGGTTTTTCTCACCTTAGGTCAAGATAGATGGAATCTTTATAACCTAGTTTATGGGGTTTCAACAACTGCCCGGTTCAAAAGAGAATATCACAAAGGCCAATAGAGAAACCCTACATGGTTAGTGCTTTAAATGCAAAGAGATGAACTCAAACTGAGGACAATGGAAGAGGAGTTCACTTCCCTTAGAAACTCATAGGAAAGGGGTTTTTCCACATAAGACACAAAGAAAATATTGTTGCAACTAGAATCTACAAAAGGGAAACTTTTAAAGGAGAAGCAGGCCCTCTGGAGATTAAAAAAAAAAAATCTATCTGGTTGGAATGTGGGGATGAGAATCCAAAATTCTTCCAGATTTTTGCTAAAGGAAGGAAACTATCTAATACCATTTGGACTTTCTCTAACTAGGAGGGAGAAAAGGCCTTGACTTTTGAGGAACTATCCAAAATGGGAAAAGATCACTTCAACTATCTCTTCAAATCCCTAGATGAAACCTCCATTGTAGAGGTGGTTCAATTAGCCCAACTTTTCTTATGTTTTGTGGGTGATGAAGATAATATACATGTAATGGAGTTAGTTTTTGAAAATGAGCTCCAAAATGTGCTACACATTTTTTAGAAAGATAAGAGCCCAAGGTTGGATGGATGGTTCATGGAATTTTTCCTAAGCATTTTTGATCTAGTTAGGGGAGATTTGCTAAAAGTGGTTGAAGAAACCAGAAAAATTGGAAATATGCTAGAACCCTTCAACTTAACCTTTATAGCCCTTATCCCAAAAATGGATGATCCACAGTATTTTCATGATTTTTGTCCAATCTCCCTTTGTGACTGCATTTACAAGGTGATAAAAAAAGTTATAGCATACATGATTAAGCCAATCCTGTCAAAAGGGGTCTTTGGAGAATAGTTCGGGTTTTTGTTTTGGTCGCCAAATTCATGAATCCATTGGTGCAGCTCATGAAGTTTTACACAACTTCAAAACCAAGAAACTGAAAGGAGTAGTGCTAAATATTGATTTGTCAAAAGCTTATGATCGGGTCAACT
Source organism: Pinus tabuliformis (assembly GCA_031772625.1). Lineage (NCBI taxonomy): Eukaryota > Viridiplantae > Streptophyta > Pinopsida > Pinales > Pinaceae > Pinus > Pinus tabuliformis. The sequence goes on from CM062816.1 coordinate 1,519,051,195, forward strand.
GGATTTACATTTGAATCCTTATGACGCGTCTTGGATTTAAGGTCCCATCATATCCTGGGTAATGAGATATATCACCTTAGTTTACCTTGTGGTCCTCATCAATGGGTCCTCATATCCTTTATTCGATGCTTAGAGAGACCTGTGTCAAGGGTGCCTCCTATCTCCACTTCTCTTCCTTTTGGTGGTTTAAGGTCTAAGTAGGCTACTAAATATGGCAAAAATAAGAGGGGATCTAAAATGAATAGCAGTGGCCGAAAACCTGAAAATCACACACCTGCTTTTCATTGATGGAATCCTACTCTTTAACAACACTTCATGTTGAGATGTAACCACTATAAATGATTCTCTGCAACTTTTATGGGAAGCTGGAGGTGTGCAAATAAATATCACAAAGTCAACTCTCTCTAATTGATGCAGAAGTTGATTTTTTGTACTCTCTTTTTCATTTTTTTCGGGTTTCATCTTAAGCCAAATTATTTTCAAAAAGGAGAATAGTTGTGGCTAATAGCTGAATTGGAAAAGAGGCTAAAATTTTGGAGCCTAAGATGGATTTCAAGGGTTGGATGTCTAGTGCTCATCAAATCATTGCTTGAGGCCATCCTTTTGTATTGGATGTCACTCTCTTAGATCCCGAAAGGAATCTTAGAGAGTATTCATAGATTATTCTCTTGTTTTGTATGGGTAGGTTCCAAGGAACAATATGTTCTCCCGTGGGTGAAATGGGATAGAATTTCAATGCCCAAAACTTGACGGGGATGGGGTCTAGAGAAAATTCCACTCTTCGTGAAAGCATTGGCCATAAAGGTAGGTTGGAGAATTGTTACAACCAAAAGTTTATGGACATCGGTGGTCCACATGAAACACATTTTCCTAGACTTTGTGGAATACTAGGTAAGGACTCTAGAAAAAAATACAGAACAACATCTTTATTGTTTGGAGGGAAATCCTCTCATCCTTTTAAATCATCGAGGAAGGCCTGTCTTGGAAGATAGGAAACATGACAAATATGAGGGTAGTATTAGACCCATATTTTTCTATCTTCAACTGGAGAATAATTTATAGCTCAAGAGATGGAAGTTCTTGCTGAAGAAGAGGAAGAAGAAACCTATTCTAACAAACCATTGGTAGAAGAACTAGAGGAACTAGAGGAAGATGAAAACCCAATTTTGGAACCAGAACCCTCTATTAGTTCTGAAGAATCTTTAATGGCTGGAGAAGGGGAAGGAGAGGTACATAATGTGAATGGTGAACAACCTAGGATTGGAGGAGGAAGAGGAGGAAATAGGGGAGGTGGAGGAAGTCTTGCGTAGATCATATGATTATCTATGTGATACTCAAAATGTCCTCTTGATCTAAGGAGTGTATAAACTTGTGTTATATGTGTGGAAAATCACAATACGAAAGAATGTTCCTGAATACCAGGTCTTAAAGTTGTTTATCAAGAAGAAGTAGTACCAAATCATGTAGATCCTCTTCGTTTTATTACTAAGAGGCCATGACAAAATTCACAACCAAATACAACTCAAGGTTTTAACACCCACCAACCATTTTCACAACCATTGAAAAGTAATTGGAATGCACTAATGGCAATATTTATCAAAACCTTGGTCACAAGGATGTCAAAATCCTTACGAAAAATACACTCAATATCCTCAATATCCATTATTTCAACAATCATATCCTAATTTTCCTCCACAATATTATCCTCAGCCTGTTCAACAAACTCAAACCCACATTTTGAATCCATAACTTCCATTACCATGTCCTCAAAGACCAAACCAATTGACTGCCCAACCACTTCCAAATCTGGATAATAATAAAAACTCACAACCTATTTATAATATGGAAGGACAAAATTTCCAAACTTACATGATAACTCCACTAGATCTAAACAATTTCCAACTTAGATCTGGTAGAGTATTGGAGAAAAAGTCATTGTCAGTTGTTATTCAGGAAAGTGAAAAAATCTCTGAAGAAGAGAAGTCTCTTAATGAAAAATAAAAAACTCAAAAACAATTTACTCCAACACATCCAAATAACTCAACTCCTATTATGGAACAACCTTCAGTATCTATTTCAAAACCACCTTTTCCTGAGAGATTGAAAATTGATGGAGTAGAAAAACATATTTTATTGCCTGATTATGATATGTTAGATGAACTGAAGAATGTTTGCATAAAAATTCCTTTGCTACAAGCCATTAAGGAAATACCAATTTTTTCAAAGACAATTAGAGAGTTGAGCATAAAGAAACCAGGAAGAAAAAGAAAAGAAGTCAAAAGAATCCAACTAGTCAGGAAAATTGCAAATATCATGATGGGTAAAACAACAATTCAAAAATATCTTGATCCAGGAAGTCCCATTGTGAAGACACACATCAATGGTGTAGATATCCCAAATACATTGATTGATCTAGGAGCAACTATAAACATCATGAGTAAACAAACTATGAATCAACTAAAACTTCCTAATCTTCAATATACACCTACATTGTTACAATTAGCAGACAGATCTGTAATCAAACCTGATGGTGTATTAGAAGATATATATGTATCCTTAGATTCTTGGGAATATCTTGTTGATTTCATGATTTTAACACCCAAGAATAACTTAGGAGGACATCCATTGATTTTAGGAAGACCATGGTTGGCTACAACTGATGCTTTCATAAGTTGTAGATCTGGTGACATGTTTATCTCTGATGGAAATTCAACAAAGAAATTCACACTGTATCCACCTGCAAGAACAACGATAGAAGTTGAAAATGAAGAATGGTTAGATGATGACATTGATATAACACCAATCTTTGTTATTTCAAAAATAGATGAGGAAGATCAAATTTTGAATTTAATGGAAAATAATGAGTCTTCATCATATTGTGAATCTAGTCAGAGTTTTCAAGAACAATGCAATATTGAATATTTATCATCTCGTCAACTATCCTTGCATTCTATGGAAAAATTTGGCAATTCCACAATTGAAATCTTTCTAGGAAAAACATTGAATATCAATAATAATTTGGAATAATTTCAAAAGAAAGAACTAATAAAGATGTTACAAGAACATTCCTCTGCTTATGCATGGGAATATACTAAAATGAAGGGAATTGATCCTAGTACTTGTATACATCATATTTACACTGAAGAAAATGCTAGACCAATTCGACAACCTCAAAGAAGAATGAATCCAAATCTAAGGGAAATTGTTAAAGAGGAACTACAAAAACTGTTGAATGTAAATTTCATCTATCCAATATCAGAAAATCAGTGGGTTTCACCCTTAGTAATTGTTCCTAAGAAGAATGGAAAATGGAGAGTATGCATTGACTATAGGGAATTGAATAAAGCCACTTTAAAAGATCATTTTCCACTTCCTTTTATAGATCAAGTTTTAGATACATTGGTAGGAAAGAAATATTTTTCATTCTTGGATGGTTTTAGCGGGTATAATCAAATCCAAGTAGCCCCAGAAGACCAAGATAAAACTACCTTTACTTGCCCATGGGGAACTTATGCTTACCGAGTACTTCCTTTTGGATTATGTAATGCAATTGCAACATTCCAAAGAGCCATATTAGGAATTTTTTTTTTTTTTTGTTCTAATTCATGATTGTGCGGAAGTATATATGGATGATTTTACAATTTATGGAAATATTTTGAAGAAGCTCTTAAAAATTTGGAAAAAGTTATTATTAGATGTAAAGAGGAAAATCTCTCATTAAGCCATGAAAAATATTTTATGATGTTTACTGAGGGAATTGTTTTAGGACACCATATTTCAGGAAATGGAATTAGAGTGGACACATCTAAAGTAGAAGTTATTTCTAAATTATCAATTCCAACTTGTCAACGAGATGTTAGAAGTTTTCTTGGTTTCACTGGTTACTATAGAATATTCATAGAAAACTTTACAAAAATTGCATCCCCACTTTTCAAACTGCTCACAAAATACTGTGAATTCAATTGGAATTCTGATTGCCAAAAGGCCTTTGAAACATTAAAGGAGAAAATATCTGAAGCACCCATTCTTAGAGGACCAAATTGGAAACTACCTTTTCACATTTCAACTGATGCTTCAGACACAACTTTAGGAGCTGTACTAGGACAAAATGATTTTACTCCTTATGCCATTTATTACACCAGTGAAAATTTGAATCCTACATAGTTAAATTACACTGTAACAGAATATGATTTTTTAGCTGTTGTCCATGCCATCAATAAATTCAGACATTACATTACTCGCTAAGAAACTTTTGTACATAGAGATCATTCTGTAATTAGGTATTTAATGAATAGACCTGTCACTAATGGCATAATTACAAGATGGTCATTGTTGTTGCAAGAGTTTGACATCACTATTTTGGATCGACCTGGGAAACACAATATAGTTGCTGACTTTTTGTGTAGGATTCAAAATGATAATAATGATGTACCTATAGAAGACAATTTCCCCGATGAATATCTTTTTGCAGTATCTACTAAATCACCTTGGTTTGCAGATATTTCTAATTATTTGGCTACAGGGAAGTGTTGTGGCCAGCAACAACCCCCCTTCTTATTTAGTGTTATTCCTAATACTAAATAAGTGGGGACCCTTAGTTAAAAAATTGGAAAAAATCAATTAGTTCTTGTATTTCTTTTTTTTAATAAAACTTACCATAATAAACTTAGGAAAATACCTTGGAAAAATCTAAAAAAACCTACGTTTCATGATGAGATAAGATAAAATCACTCCTTAACAAATATCGCATCGTAGAAAGGATATTAGGATACCTCCTTGCAAGCCGAACTCTGAAACTGCGAGACCACGATACACGATAACAAACAAATATCGCATCGCATGCATCAAGCACCGCTTACATTGAAACACCTTAAATTTCCGATATGCGATGACGCATATCGCAAATCACATTTCGTAGAAAACAGATTAACGAAGATTGTCATATATTATGTTCCTGCGATATGGAGATATTGTGATATTACAGTTTTGCGATAGAGCGACACGATTCGATTATGCGATAATGCGATATAGCGAGCTATCAACTTTGCGATGTCGGGATTCTGTGATGTTGCGATCTGCAATATTGCGAAGCAAATCGCAAAATTGCTTCATCGCAGATCTTTTGGGCTCGTTATTCAAAAAAGTAGTTTCCATAAATCGACATCTGGTTATGCGCTTTAATGCTAATTAATGAGTTAGTTTCCAGTTATTAATGGAAGTATGGTTTCGTGCTTATCAAAAAGTCATTTCATGCAAGGTGGTATATTTTATGCGTCTTCGGCATTTAAAACTTTCCCATCACCCTCTCTTATCATTATTTTCACTTCACTTGTGAATTGCAGGAACGAAGAACAGAGAACGGTATGAAGCAACACGCAGGATAAAATGGGAAAGAAAAGCAAAGCTCCGAGCACTGAAGAGAAGGAAATGGCGCCCTTGTATACAGACACCGCCTGCAACCGAGAGGCTGGTATTGCTACGTGGGAAGGCATGTACAATTTACTTGAGGAGGAGAATCCCAGAGTGATGGAGGTCGAAGCTACTGCAGACTCACATGGTTCTTCCGAGGCATCCCTCACAGAGCTAGCTTGTTCGTTCTTACACAGGATAGCAGCGAGGCCCAAAATTCTCCCATATACAGACATGGTTAAATGGATACTGGACAGCGTTGATATCAGAAATAGACAGTTTAAGACTCAAGGTCAAGGGCTCATTGGCTCATTCGCTGCACAGGATTTGAAGCTCATGTATCATTTACCAGAGCCACAGGCGACTTATAACAAACAGTTCATGGAGAAATTTGCAAAAGAAAATCAAGACCTGGCAGAAACCACCAAAAACTGGTCAAAGAAGGACGAACCGCTAAAGAAGGATAAACATGGTATGTATAGTACTGGTTCTCTCACCTCCCCGTATTGCTTTGCTGCTGCCATGCTCTATAGACTTTTTGGAATGCCAGACATTAACAAATTTTCATCTGAATGGCTACCATTATTGGATGCCGCCACGGATGCTACTATTGTGGATTGGGCTAAAATATTGTCTGATAACCTAGTGATGGCCATTATAAGTTACCGGTCTAAAAGAACTGTTTCTCAGAGAATTTATCCCCCTTTTTACTTATCTGCATATGTGATGGATGCGATATGTTATGTTTCTAAGTTCCCTGTGATGGGTTGGAAATGGACGACTCAAGATCCCCTACCCATTCACATCTATCATAAAGAATTGTGGGACTCTAAGTTTGCTCCGCACTTCTACCAAATTTGTCATGGAATCATGCTGCCCCTGTACAGAATGTTGTATGATAAAGATGCTCCAAGATGCTCTCCTGAAGTAGAGGTAGACATACTCCCTGTCGCAAGATGGTTCAGAGAGGAACTGTTTACTTATGTCAGGGTATTCGGGAGTTCTGCTTCCCCTCACGTCCTACCTTTGTATGTCCCTGATAAACTCATGGCTCGAGAAATTGCTTATCAAACCTGTGGAGAAGGAGGTTTGACCAAAGATTTGAAAGACAAAAAGAAGGCTATCTGGCCACAATTTCCTGTAGCTTGTGGGGCCTTTTCACTATTTGATGTAGGCCATGCATTCACAGAAGTAAAAAACATAACGTGTTTACAGTTATTCAAATTTTCAGGAAGACCGTTCGACCTTCATGATATTGCTAAGAATTTCACTACTACAGTCAAGATAAAAGTGTTTTCTGGAGAAGATGATCTGTTCGATGATATATTCCAACAGAAAAGCACACTTGAAGAAATTCTGCATGCAGCCCAAATGCAATTCTCTCCAGAAGAATTTCAACAGTTCAAAATATACAGAGAAAGAAGGTTAGCCAGTATTCCTTTGGAAAAACTACGCCTAGAACCCGTAAGGGAACCAACTCCAAGTGTTAGTCTTAGTGGAAGTTCAGGCACAAACGGATCTAAATCCAAGTCTGGGAAAGAAACATCTGAACATTCTAAAAGATCTGAAAGTGAACAGGACAAGAGCGAAGGGTCAGCAAAGGATACTGCCCAGTCAAAGGAACTTCTACAGCAACAGGTTATTTCCTCCCCGCAAATAGATCCTCCCCCTCTCGTCGTTCAGCCATCGTCAGTCAGAACCGAACTAGATAAAGAATGGGAAACCTTCAATGACTTGATCAATCTTGAAGGACAAACCATAAATACACCTGTGAGAAATGCACAGGCAACAAAAGATATAGTTACAGGAACAATTACCAATATCTCAGATATGGAACATATTCCTGTTAATCCATCCTCTGAGCTTATGCTCAAAATAGAAGAAATTCCTCCTCTTGATATATTTTATAGCCCACAGCACAAAGCAGTAGTGAGAAGACAGAGGAAGAAAAGGAAATTGGAAAACGTGCCCTCTCATGACGCAGAACAATTAGACATCCTATGGAAAGATCCTACTACTGATCCCACTGAGAATCTCACCAAACTATCTCAGATCGCAGGAGCATATGCCTCTGCGACTATTGATAAAGCATTTGAGGTACAACAACTGTTAAAAGAAAAGGAAGACCAGATACAAGTTTTGCAACAACAGTTGCAACAAGCCAACGCCAATAATGAAGCACAGAAACAGCTTGAAAGATTACAGCAGGACTTCCAACAAATGCAGATAGGCTACCAGAATAGTTTGACTGAGAAAGAAAAGCAGTTACAGGATATACAGGAATTATACAACCCTAAGCTTACAGAATTCATCACAGAGTCCATTTCCTTGAACCAACAATTACTGCAACAACAGGAAGCATTGTGCCAGAAAATATCACAGTGGAACTCGTATTGTGAAATAAGTGATAAAATCACTAATCAAGTTGTAGATTTACGAAGTGATTATGATTTAATTGACAAACGAGTTACTGAATATTTGGCTTGGCAAGGAACAGAGGAGGGAAAAAGAGCATGCGCACCAACAATCAATGAAAATCACAAAGAAATGCTCTTTAACAAATGGGACGAACAAATCAGGGAAGCAGAGCAAGCAGCAGAAGAAGCAGCCACGACAGCAAACAACATTATCGACTGTGTAAATGAAAATTTGCACAGAGCAAATTTGATCGCAGAAACCACTCCAGGGTATTTACCTAAAGTACAACAATTACAAACAGACTGGAAGCAGAAGGCTCAAGAAAAGGCAGGAACAATCCAAAGTTTAACCAAGTTGAACTGGGATTATTACTGGACACACTTGGTAAAGCCACATAGTCAGTGGATGACTCTCAAGTGCATCATCAATTCTGCCGAAAAGATGGCGCCAGCTCTCACTGATTCTGTTTTCTCAGCACAGCTAAAATCGGAAGTCGGCCAGCCGACTCTTCTCAAACAGATGTTGAACGCGTGCAATTTCAAGGAGCAGATACAGAAGTAGTTTTAATTTTAGATTCAATTTTAGTTTTAATTTTGTTTTATTTTTGCCTAAAATGAGGACGGTCATTTAAACCGTATCCTACATTTTTGTAATAAGTTATTTAGTTAGTAGTATTTAAACCCTTCTCATGCATTTGGAGAAGGGTCCAGAAATTTATCAAAAACTTATCCCCAGAACATGCACTTTTGTACCCTCTGAGGAGGTTTTGATGAATGAATGGAACAGGATTTATTGATATTTGCATTTAATATCTGCTACTGATGTTTCACTTCTGTACTCTTAGTGGATGTTAGATCAAGAAGAGATAAATCATTATCGCTTGAAGCTCATGAGTAGGACTAGTTATAAATGGTACTTCTATCTCTTAACTATTTCTGCTTCTGTGTTAAAGTGATATTCAAGTTTAGTTGTTTATATATTAATGCGTGAATGCCTGAGTTATCATTTGGCACTTTTGTACGGTGATAGCTATTTATTTATGCTTAATGTATGAATAGCTTATTATGCGATATGTTTTTCACAACTGTTTCGTCTAACTTTTTATACGAAGTGGTTCATCCTTATTGAATTCTTTTCTCATAGCAGCTGAATGATCTTTATTACCAATTGTTATTTGAAATCATTTTAGATCGCATAACAGAAGGATTACACCCCGGGTTAGTGTAGATTTAGATGTTTTTGTTTTATTAGAATACAATTGCATGTCATTAGATTAGAATTAGAATTAGAGCATCTTAATTAGGAACTGTTAGACCAGAAATATCAATCAATCTCACACACACACTTAAATTGGGAAACTGGTCCCATATCCCCAGTCGGACCCGCTATACCAAACGGAAAAGGAGCTGCCAACCAAGGTCCGGACCGGGCGGGTATCCCCCTTGTTGTAGACCCGATTTTCGGGGATTCAACAGGAAGTTACCATCATATTTATTTCCTTGAGAAAAGAGGACGATAATTCAAATTAGTGCATCTTATTCATGGTTAAATGAAGAATTGTATAAAACAGGGCCATATCTGATCATTCGAAGGTGTGTTAGAGAAGATGAAGTACCAGAGATATTGAAAGCTTGTCATAATGAGCCATGTGGAGGACACTTCGCTAACAAAAGAACTTCCTACAAAGTCCTTCTCTTAGGATACTATTGGCCTTCCCTTTTTAAGGATGCCAAGGAGTATGTCAAGAGATGTGATAGTTGTCAAAGGATGGGGAAACCTTTTCCTTTTGATGAAATGACTCTATAACCTCAGGTACTTTTTGAGCCTTTTGAAAAATGGGCTCTGGATTTTGTTGGTCCAATCAATCCACCATCGAGACAGAAAAGGTACATTCTTGTTTGCACTGTTTATGTTACAAAATGGGTAAAATAAAACACACTTCCTTTTGCTATTGAAAATGCTGTAGTTTCATTTCTTTTCGAGGATATCTTTACTCATTTTGGTGTCCCAAGGGAAATTGTAACAGATCAAGGTACTCAATTCACATAAAAGTTGGTACAAAAGATAATGGAGGAGTACAAAATCAAATATCAAAAGTTCACTCCATATCATCCTCAAGCAAATGGACAAGTGGAGTCCACTAATAAAGTAATTGAAACAATTCTCACCAAAATTGTGCATTTGCATAGAAGAGATTGGGCAGAAAAGTTTCCAGAAGCTTTATGGGCTTACATACCACATGGAGAAACACTATAGTGCATACTCCCTATGAATTTTTTTATGGGAAGCAAGTCCTTTTTGCTATTGAGTTTCAAGTAAAAACTTTCAAGACAACAGTTAAATTGGGTCTTGATCTTTTAGAAGCACAAAAACAAAGAATGGAGCAGCTAAATGAACTTGATGAGACAAGACAAGATGCAATCCAAAGAACCAATCTAGTTCAACAATAGAGATCCATATGGCATGGAAAATATATCAAAGAAAAAAAGTTCTAGCCAGGAGATTGGGCATTACTTTTTGATTCAAAATTCAAAGATTTTCAAGGGAAATTTCAAACTCATTGGCTTGGGCCGTATGAGATTGAAACAATTTTTGATAATGGTGCAGTTAGGATCAGAACTATTGATGAAGAAAGAATCACCTTCCTTGTAAATGGTCATATATTAAGAATTTATCATAAGCCATTGACAAAGGAAGAGTTTATCAAATATCTGCAAGACAACACTGATTTTCAGTTGGTTAAGAAGGATTTTCCTTCTCCAACTTGAATCACAAGCCTTGTTCTTTTATAATATATATATATATATATATATATATATATATATATATATATATATATATAAGAAAAGAAAAATATGATAAAATTTGTATAAACATGAAAACCAACATTGTTGGCTTGTTTATATAGAAAATTCAGGGTGAAACCCAAGTAATTTTTGCATCCTAAATTTTCTTTCCCATTACTATTTTCTTTTTATCCCTCTTCTTCTTTTTAGAATAATTAGCTATAGAATTAATGAGATTCTGCAACTCTTACAAAATTCTGCAGCTGATGTTTGAGAGGTACCACTAATTAGAGAAATTGAAGAAATGATCAAATCCTCCCTTGGAAGCACCTGAAGACATGCAAAAATGAGCAATCAAATGTTAGAATCATTAATTCAAAAGGTATGCAAATATTTCATTTAATAATAAGGGTCAAATAATTTGTATATTAATTATATGGACGATATACTGCCGGTTCAAAAACCATCATTGCCGAAAGTGAGATGAAAATATCTTGTCATATCAAATAAAAAAATCCGTAAACTGCTATTCATCCCTCATCATTACACAACACTCCAGTCTCAAATTCTGCATTTAGTGTTGAGATCAACCGACTCATATTCATTCATACCCTAATGGTCACTTAAATTCACTTATTTTTCCTCTCACTCTCGTTCATACTCTCACCAAAAGCCATTATCTCGAAACCCTGACTCATACCCTGTTAAGAAGCAATTCTAAGTTGAAACTTCTCAACCATGGGCGTCATAGTGAGAACATAACCAAATGGTAGAAAATTTATGGAAGGATATCCGCAGGTGAAAGAAATGCTGCAGAAAGCACAATGGCTAGAGTTCATGGAAAAGTTTGATGGTTTTAACAAGGAAGTAACCAAATCATTTTCCAGAGCTTTTGATGGTGTAGAGGTTGAAATTGGAGACATCAAGTTTGCAGTTACATAATCTCCTATTGTTGAAGCCACCAGACTGTAAAGAATCAGAGAGAGATGGTTTAAGAACATGGGCATTTAAAAAGAAGAATGAAAGACTTTCTTGAAAAAATCAGGTATGGATATCACTATTTTTAAGAAAGAAATTCCTAGTACAACACTTAAGGGTAAATGGAGAAATTTGTTGCTAGTAATTCATAAATTTGTCACTTGTGAAGGATGACTAGGTTGTTTGTTCTTCTACCACATTCGTTTGATGATGCATTTTCTCGAAGAGAATGAATCAATCTTCCTTATTTTCTATTAAGCTTAAGAAAAATGTATGGGAATATTCAGTAAAGGATCAAATTCATAGAAAACACCATGTATCACCATGACCTTATAAAAATACTCATTGCATTTGATCTTGAAAGCCTAGGAGATAATTGGGATATATTCCTAGTTAGAAATCATTTTAAGGAGAAGGATCAAGATCCAGCTAGCAATATCAAAGCAGAAAGAGGAAGGAAGAGAATATCTGAGAATCCTTTTAAAAACTTACCTCAACAACAACTACAAGAACAATCAAAAGATGAGACTCCTATTGCATAAATTTTAGGAAGCATTAAAAGGAAATCTATTAGAAGAAATAAATCCATCAAAAAGGAAGAAAGCACATCCAAGAAAACAAAGGTAGGTAAAACAAAGAAGAAAAGAGCTAAATCTAAAAACCCGTTTCCATCAATTGTAAGTAGAAGCTCCAGAATTAATCAAAAACCATATCAACAGTCTACAAATGTTTTAAATTGGAGGAAGAAGAGAAAATGAAAGTCCCATCACCTACTATCATCTCATCTATTCATAGCCTGATCCAGGTGGATATTGGTGGCCACCCACCTATTCCACCTAAACCCCCCAGTTAGTTTCATCTGTTTCCTTATTCATTTCAACATTTACTCTTTTAGTAGTTATTCGGGTCTTAAACTTTCGGAGCAATTTTGACCCCCTAAACGATATTTTTTTGGGGCCCGCAATAGGCCCTTTTCCATAGGTAGGGACCTAAAACGAAACTTGTAATACTTAGCAAGACATTTCCAATAAGGTATCGTACGTGCCAAATGAAGATAATATGACCAAGTTACGACCCTGGGAAGTTGGCTGCCCAACTAACCCCAATAGGGCCCACAAACTCTTGGTGTTACATATCTTGGGGTTAGGGTTTTGGTTGTTCAGGGTTTTATCATGTTTTCCAATAATAAATAGGCCCTTGAGCCTCATTGTAACACAGTTTAGAGGCATGTATCCGCCACATCTCTTCTTAGAGATAATCTACCATCGCTCGAGCTATCTTATTTCCATTATGTTTGTAAGCATAGTTCAATATTTTTCTATTAATGAAATTAAGTATTTTTCTGTTGCATCTCTGTGTTTATGATTATATCTGTAAGTTTTTGCATTCCTATTTAAGTTCAAATCAATGGTATTAGAGTGGTCTGCTCATTCTCTAGTTTTCTTTGCATGTCCCCAACAAGATCAGGGTATAACGAGTTAGGGCTTGATTTGGTTGAACCATTGCAAGATCAGTCTCGCAAATCTCGACGACCTCCCATGACGGAAGAAAATAAAGACGAGGGGGAAGGAGATCCTTTCAAAATGTTGCTCGAGGAAGCCCTCGAGCGATAGAGGGACACACTAATGGATAACTTTGCCCAGATCCTTCAACGACTACCCACAGGCGATGCATCTTCATCTAGCAACCACTCTGGAGGCGCCACTCCTTTTAAGGTACAAGTTAACTTTGATATTCCCATATTCGAAGGCTTGATAGATTATGATGCCGTAGATAAATGGTTAAATCTGTTGGAAGGATATTTTCAGCTCATGAATTTTCCAATTGGGGAAAGATTATTTTTGCACTTCTCAAAGCCACCCCACACATCAAGGATTGGTGGGAAAGATAATGTGAACAAAATGATGAGAGTGAACCCTCGCTATTTTTAGCTGCACCCACTTGGAATTATTTTCGAGGTGCCATCAAGAAACAATATTACCCTATCGGGAGCCATGAATACAAATACATAAAGTGGACCACGCTACAACAGGGAAGGGACCAAGATGTGCCAGAGTTCACAAATATTTTCCATACCCTTCGAACGAAGCTGGGTATCAAGGGTACTGAGCGGAATTTGGTGCTCAAGTACCGTGGTTGTCTACACAAGTACATCCAGGACGATATGGAGTTCCTGGACATTTCCTCGCTCGACACAATGTATCAATACACTGTCAAGATTGAGTAGAAGTTTAAACAAAAGAAGTGAGACTTTGGATCTGCAAATCCAAAGCAAGGAAAATGTGCCCCCAAACCATAGAACGAAAGACCAAGCCAAGGCGGGGCTACCCAGGACAACCCATCAAAGCCACAAGAAAATAACAACACCACAAAGACGAAGAAGGACATGGGAAAATGGTGTGAGTTCCATAAGAGATCCACTCACAATACAAATGAATGTCGGGCCAAGCAATCACTAGTGGCCGAACTGAAGGCTTCCAAATCAGATGCAGGTTATGAATCTGAATCAGAACTCGATAAGGATACTGACAGAGGGAAGCAGATCATTGATGTAGAGCCTAGTGCCACTTTGGCCACTAACAAGATCCAGAAGATTGAGCCTGAAGATCCAGAGGAGGGGGAACGCCTCTTCCACTCACAAATGTGGGTGAAGGGTTCTCTGCTGCAGTTCATTGTGGACAGCGGGAGCCAAAAGAATCTCATTTCAGTAGAGTTCCTAAAGTAGCTGGGCCTAAAGACTACAACACATCCACAACCGTACACCATTGGGTGGCTCCACCAAGGATGAGATCTTCATGTCAGCCAACAGTGCCGCCTTCCCTACAACATCAAGCCCTCCATAGATGAGGTACCGTGTGATGTTGCTCCTCTTGAATTTTGTGATGTATTCTTAGGACAACCATACTTGTGGAAGCGACATGTTGTATATGAGTCTAGACCTCGCTATGTGATTATTACTTTGGCTAATAAGTTGTACAGGATACCGAAGGTAGCTTGCCTACCACCATCTCTTTGATCATTGCAAAGAAATGCAATAAGATTATTTCCCAGATCAAGAAATTTGTTTTCCTTATGATTCATCCCTAGGGAAAGAAGAAGGTTGTGGCCACGGCTTCCAGGTAGGGCTCCTCTGCACAACAACAACAGATGGACAAGGTCGTGGAGGAGTACATGGATATTTTCGCCTCACCCACAGGGGTACCTCTGCATTGTCAGGTCAAGCGCTCTATCGATCTGAACCTGGGCATGCTGCTGCCCAGTGGACCGATCTATCGACGCTCTGTTTTGGAGAACAATGAGATCAAAGGAAGATTCAAGAACTATTGCAAAAAGGGCACAACAGGCCAAGCTCATCACCTTGTGGGAGCCCGATTGTATTGGTACAGAAGAAGGATGGGATCTGGAGGTTCTGTATTGACTATTGATCACTGAACAAGATCATTATCTGGAATAGGTACCCAATCCCGCAGATTGATGAACTTCTGGACCAGCTCAAAGGGGCCAAATATTTAAGCAAGATTGAGTTGAATTCAGGTTATCACCAGGTGCCTATCGAACCCTCCGATGTGTGGAAGACTACCTTCAAATCCAAGGAGGGCCTTTTCGAATGGTTGGTCATGCCGTTCGGATTGAAAACGCCCCTGCAAACTTCATGAGACTAGTGGACGACATCTTGTGACCCTTAACCAATACATTCGTGGTGGTGTATTTAGATGACATCTTGATCTTCAGCCAGAGTTGGGAATAACACCTCCACCATATTCGATAGGTCCTTCAAACCCTGCGACAACACAACTAACTTGGACAAATGAACCTTTGGCCTGACCCAAGTTTAGTTTCTGGGATACATCATTGATGAGTAGGGTGTACATGTGGACACATCCAAGATACAATTCATTCAGGATTGGCCAACCCCAACCACTCTAACAAAGCTTCACACATATCACTTGGCCTTTAAGTCATGTTGGGGTTCTCTCATATCACTTGGCCTTTAAGTCAAGTCACCAAGGGCGGAGCGAAATCAATTTTTTTTTGGTTGGAAACCCGACAAAAAGTGTTCTCCGATTTGAAGAATCACCTCTATTCTGGACCAATTCTCACATTATCAGACTTGCAACAACCATTTGAGATTAAGACAGATGCCTCTGACTATGCTATTAGTGCGGTTCTTACTCAGAATGGGCATCCAGTGGATTACCATAGTGAGACACTTTCGGACACAATACAAAAGT
The DNA here is from genome assembly GCA_031772625.1 of Pinus tabuliformis. NCBI lineage: Eukaryota > Viridiplantae > Streptophyta > Pinopsida > Pinales > Pinaceae > Pinus > Pinus tabuliformis. The sequence goes on from CM062816.1 coordinate 1,519,067,018, forward strand.
ACCCCACTTATGAAAAATAAATGTATTCCATCATACATGCCTGCCGTCAATGGAAGCATTACCTTATGGGTAAGGAAACGATCATCCACACCGACCACTGACCTCTACAGTTCATATAGACACAAGGGAAGTTGCAGAACATTTGCCATCAGAAATGGTCCACCTATCTGCAATAGTTCCATTTGAACATTAAGTATAATAAGGGCAACACCAATAACGTCACTGATTGCCTCAACCGACCACCGTTCATGGCACTAATCACCATGCTCGACTCCTATGGGCACAAGATATCAGGGTGGACGCATCTTTACAAGAGTGATCCAAAATTCGGCAGCATATACTAGACACTCCTGGAAGGGAAGAAAGTTCCAAATTTTCACCTTCAGGATGCAATGTTATGCCACTTGGGACACATTTTTGTTCCTTCAAGCAAGCCTACCAAGATGATTTGGGAGGCACACTACAGTCGGGTCACTGGATATTTCAGAGTAGAGAAAACAATGGTGGTATTGCAGAAGAATTTTTATTGGCTGAAACTTCGTCAGGATGTTGGGAAGTATATTACATCCTGCACCGCTTGTGCCATTTCCAAACCAAACATCAGGAAGCAATGCTTGTATACTCCTCTACCTACTCCTAGCCAGCCTTGGGAATCTGTCTCCATGGATTACATTTCGGTCCTTCCTTCTACTAAGCATGAAAACGATTTCGTTTTCATGGTCATCGACAGATTCTCTAAGATGGCCATCATGGTGGCTTGCAAGAAGACTAACACATCAGAGGCCACTGCTAAGCTCTTCTTTGAGCGAGTGTGGTTACACTTTGGGATCCCACAGTCCATTATCTCAGATCAGGAGAGAAGATTCCTGAGTGCATTTTGGTCAAGTCTCTGGTCAATGCTGGATACAAAACTTACTAAGTCCACGAATTTCCATCCCCAAACTGATGGCCAAACAAAGGTTATCAACAGGATGATCATACACATTTTGTGGATGTACAACTCGAAGCATCCACACACATGGGATGAAAGTATCCCTTATGTCCAACAAAGCTACAACAAATCTCTTCGTAGCTCAACAGGCCACAACCCATTTCAGGTAGATTTGGGATTTCAACCATTATGCCCCATTGATGTGGCCATACCATTTGCAGGCACTTAGGTAGATTTGGCTCACGTTCAATCCGAAGCTGAATGTGCTAAAAACTTCATTAAGTGCATTCAACACATATGCCAACAGGTCTATGATATCTTGGACAAAGCCAATGTTAAGTACAAGCAGCACCATGATCAACATCGAGTGTCGCACAAGTTGCAGGTGAGCGACAAAGTTTGGCTACATTTGCAGAAGGAGTGCCTTGTTGGACCTCACCGCAAGCTTCAACCGCTCCAATATGGGCCATACTCCATCACCAAGGCCGTCAATGATAATGCGTTTGAGCTCAACATCCCACCATTCCTTGGTTTGCACCCAGTGTTCAATGTAGATCGCCTTCGGCCATACTTTCCACAATTGTTGGACACATCTGACATTGCAGAACAACTCAGAATAATATAGATCAACTCGGACTGCATGGAATAGGCCACAACTGATTAGATCATGGACACAAAGATCAAGAACACTCGCCAACAGAGGATACAATTATATCCATTTGTCAAAGCAGGCCAACTCCTTCACCAGGGCAAGTGGTTCACCAGGGACCAGGTTCAATAGAAATTTCCTCACCTCATGGAGGCTTTGCACACAATGGGGACCATTGCTTCCTAAGGGGGGAGGAATGATCTAGGTAGATATTGGTGGCCACCCGCCTATTCCACATAGACCCCCCAGTCAGTTTCATTTGTTTCCTTGTTCATTTCAACATTTACTATTTTTAGCAGTTTTTCAGGTCTTGAAGAACACTCGCCAACAGAGGATAAAATTATATCCATTTGTCAAAGCAGGCCAACTCCTTCACCAGGGCAAGTGGTTCACCAGGGACCAGGTTTAATAGAAATTTCTTCACCTCATGGAGGCTTTGCACACAATGGGGACCATTGCTTCCTAAGGGGGGAGGAATGATCTAGGTAGATATTGGTGGCCACTCGCCTATTCCACATAGACCCCCTAGTCAGTTTCATTTGTTTCCTTGTTCATTTCAACATTTACTATTTTTAGCAGTTTTTCAGGTCTTGAACTTCCTGAGCAGTTTTTACCCCCTAAACGACGTTTTTTTGGGGTCCACGATAGGCTCATAGTCATAGGTAGGGGCCTACGACGAAAACTGTACTAGCCGGTGAGGCCTTTCCAACAAGGTATCATATGTGCCAAACGGGGATAATATGCCAAGTTACGACCCCAGGAAGTTGGCTTCCCAACTAACCCCAATGGGGCCCACAAACTCTTGGTGTTACATCTCTCGGGGTTAGGGTTTTGGTTGATTAGGGTTTTCTCATGTTTTCCAATAATAAATAGGCATTTGAGCCTCATTGTAACACAGTTTAGAGGCATGTAGCCGCCACATCTCTTCTCAAAGATAAGCTACCATCGCCCGAGCTATCTTATTTCCATTCTGTTTGTAAGCATAGTTCAATATTTTTCTATTAATGAACTAAAATGTTTTTCTGCTGCATCTTTGTGTTTATGATTATATCTATAAGTTGTTGCATTCATGTTCAAGTTCGGATCATAGCACAAGTTGAAAAACACCAGAAATAGATCCAGTACAACAAGAAATATAAGATTACATTGATTCTCTGGAGAAGAAAGCCACAGGAAAAGCATCATTTTCAAATCAAGAAAAAGAAACTCAGTTTAGTAGCTCACAAGAACCTCCACTCATAAATATTTTGAAACAATAAATATTTGAGCCAGAGACGCTAAATAGACACATAGAGTAGGAGCATGAGGCCTTAAAGATACATAATGAGATTCAAAGAACTAATAATGATAATATTCTTTTGCATTTGGGCCTGTGGTATAAGAAAAACAAACAGTTAAAGCAAAAGAATAAGGTTCTTAGAGGAAAGGTGATAAATCTGAAGTATAAAGTCTTGATGAAAAGGCTGAACATGCGAGTGAGATTCCAAAAATATTATGCTTCACGATTTTCTTTTCCAAATAGAAAATCATGAGCAAACAATATTTTGATACCTGTTTTAAGCCAAGTTTAGAAGTTTGTTAGCTAAGGGTAGGCATAAAAGCCTTGAACAATTATTTGACACAGGCTTTTATAAATACCATGCAACAAAACATGATCAGAGGTTGAATTTGATGTATGCGACAATGATGTTTAAAAACTCCGTTTTCCTATTAATGAAGAATGAAGCTTGATGCATAACTGACTATGTGATTAGAGTTTCGTGACCACTTGTTTGTGGAGGGTCCCTGTAAACATTGAAGGTTCTGCATTTCTATATTTCCTTTTTTATCATTTATTTCAATTATTTATATGCTCTATAATCGTTTTGCAACATTTATTTTAATTAAATAGCAATAACAATATTTCCATAATGATGGTAATTGTAGCATAGACACCTTTGATAGATTTATTTACAACCTTCATTTAAAAATCATTTCATAGATTTCTTTACAATTTTATTTCAGAGTGTTTCATTTTAGAACATGAGTGATTTCCTTACAGTTTTGTTTCAAAGTATTTCATTTTAAAGCATGAGTGATTCCTTTGTAGTTTTGTTTAGAGCATTTCATTTCAAAAGCATTTTATTTCAAAGCATGAGTGATTGATAATGAGAAGATGTATGGTTTTCATTTTAACTAGAGGTCAATTTCATTTTAAGTTTTTATGCAAAGGATTGTTAGAACATTAGATGAATACTTATGATTTTAGAGATTAAATTTGTGTTGCAATAGATTAGTTAAGTTTTTCTTAATTCAATAAGACAATGTAAATTTTCTTTAGTTTCATTTTACAAGTGTAAAGAGAATTTTTGATTTCATTAGAAATGAGTGAGAAGGAATGTAATTGAGATTGAATATATTAATTTCATTTTCTTTAAAGAGTAAAACATGAACAAAAAACATCCTTAGAAATAATTTTCAATAACTCAATCGTACACATTAATAATCTGAAGGCTTCTAGCATATATAGTGCACTTACACTTCACAGGTTTACCAACTTCGGTCGATAATTTAAGTAATAATTTAAGACAATTAAATTGACAAACAATTTGGTCTTATGCTTTGATTTCTCATAAAAATGCTTCAACTTTCCAATGAATTCTTCTGGCGATTGAGGCTCATCATACTCAATTCGATCCTTAAATTCTAATGGTAATCCATTGACAAATCTCTGAACTTTGATTTTCTCATCCTTAAGATATGGCACATACCTCAAAAAAACCAAGAACTTAGTTGTGTACTCCTCATATGTCATCGATCCCATCTGTTATCACTCAGATTTTCCTTGAAGTTGTTGGAAAAGGAAAGGGGTCCGAGGTAATCACAAACCAATCTTTTAGATACAGATTCTAGCCAACCTGTATCCAGAGAGGGCTCTCTCTTTCAAATTTAGCTTTGTTTTTGAATGATGTTAGGCTAGTTATCAAGTTTGGGAGTTTTGTTTGAATTTGGGTGGTGAGATTCAATAGCAAAGGGGTAAGACTGAGTAGCTTAGTCCACTGGGTTGATGGAGTCAAAGAAAATGGCTTAGCTGAACTTGGTTTCTTCACAAAGGATGGTTTAACAGAGCAAGGTAGTCAAACAAGGAACAATTAGAAATTTAAAGATGGGATGGGCTTAAAGGGTTAAAGGGCAAATAAGAATCCTTTAACATACTTTAATAGAGCAGCATATGAATAAGCACCAATAAAGAGAAATGAAGAATTCTTTACTAAATGGTTAAGATGAATAAACTAGGAAACAGGAGCAATCAAGAATTCATTGTTTATACTAGTTCAGAAGAAAACATTGAGAATAATAACGATTGAAAACAGAGTGAAATTAAGCATGTTCTGAGTTATTCTTTTTCGTTTATCATTCAGATATGAGACATAGATGATATTCTAAACAAGGAAAACTTTAAAACACAAGGTAGAGATGACTTATTGATCCGATGTTTGATTCAATAATTTTGAGAAAAGTCCTTAGCTCAAATTCTTCATCCAGCAAGCCACAAAATCGGTCCACACAACACTTTATTCCAAAATAGTCAATGTTACAGCAATGACTAAGAATCCACCCTCAATACTCCAATTGAGGGGGTATTTATACAAAAAATCGTTACAAAAATATCTCATAACAGAGTGAGATATATTCTAGTGATGACTAATTATTTTTACAGAAAAATAGAGACACTTAGTCTCAAAGATAGGAGAAAGATGAACTGATGTTGTGCTGTTCTTATTCTCGCTGAATGTGTTGGAGGCAGGCCCTTTTATTTGGCTTGCTGCTATCCTCTTTGGTAACTCTGTGCTGGCTGCCTTGTTTTGACCAATACTTTTCACCCGTTCTGATACACTTCGACCTGTTTGACCCCTTTTCATCTTTGTTCATCTTGTATGGTAAAAGCCCAAAATTTACATTTTACCAAAGTAAATTTACAAAATTTTCAACATATCTTCCCACCATTTTTGCTCTGGAAATCTGTGTTTCTGAAGCTTCCTTAGAGTCTCATCAGTTTCTGTATATCTGAAAAAATTAGGCTGGAGTTGAAACAAGTGCTTTACCTCATGCTCAATATAGAATAAGTTCTCTAAGCCGTCATAGAGAAATTGGCCTGTGGGAAGTGTCTTTTTTCCTGATGCACTTGTTGATGAACTTGCTTGAATGCTAGCATACTTATTCAATCTATCTACATAATCAATGTGCTTCATTAACCTGTCATTGATGACCAAAGGACTTGATAGCCCTTTATTCTACAAGATTGTGAACCTCTCCATAAAAGAATTGATTTCCACCTACATATCTTGACATCTTCCCTCTAGATTCTGCATCAAGGTTCTTTTAGTTAGCACCCTTTTGATTTCCAGAATGGTGTCTATTCTGTATGGGATGCCAAGTTTTTCCAATTGTTCCTTATTTTTGGTATTCAAAAAATGTATAAGCCAGTTGGCTTGTTCAAGCATCTGTCCTAACTGTGCTCTTGTTTGTTGAATTGCTCCATGTGCTGCTTTCACTAAATCAATCTGCTCATAAATCACTTGGATAGATGATCATACATCATTTATAGACTGAATGATGTTGGCCCAAAGGATTTTCTTGATCTTTGCCAGAGGCTTGTCAAAGGCGAGCTCTTGTTCCAATGTTTTAACTTTACTCTCTAAAGCTTTAATCTCCCTTGTCTTTTCTGCAACACTTATTCTGGATTTATCATAATTTATTTCTATCTTAGCCAATTTTTCCTTTACTTGTTTCAATTCTGTGACTTGTAATCTCAGTCCTTCCATGGCCTTTATCAATTCTTCAGTGCTAATATTAGTACTGCTGCCTATTGCTGCTATTGATATACCTGTAATCACCTCTGCTGTGGCTACTGGGACAATTGGAGCTACTGTTGTTGCCAATGTAGAAGGGACTGCTGTTGAGACTGTGGGAATTACATCAGGAGGCTAAGAGGTCAACTCTCCCTGCCTATCCTTCTGTGCTTTTTCTAAGGCCTGCTTTGTGTCATTCAATCTTTCATTGAGTTTCAAGAGGAGGTCCATCATATCTTCTTCAGATTTCTGCTTGATAACCTCAGCAGTCTGTGGATGCCTTGAGGGAGGCAGCTTTAGCTGCTTCCTCAAGGTAGCGATATCTTCTTCTTTTTTCTTGATTAATGCTTCTACACCTTTTACATATTTGGGATCATGTCCCAATCCAATGATAATTTCTTCCAATTATTTTATTCTGTTATCCATGGCCAAAGAGGAGGCTTTCTCCAAGTCTACCTTGGCAGTAGTATTATCCAAGGAATTTTGTAGTCTGTGAGCCATCAATGCTTTACTTGTTAAAGTGGAATAAACCATTTCTCCGGTTTGCTTGTGAAGTTCGATCTGATCCAAAGGGTTAATATCCTTTGCCAAGACTTCTAGATTTGTCCTTTTATAGTCTGCTGCTGATTGAGGTTGTTGTACCTTCGGCTTGAAATAACTCATTATCATCTTGCCCTCTTGAATGTCATAAGCTGAATGTGTTGCTGAACATGCAAGTGAGATTCCAAAAATATTATGCTTCACGATTTTCTTTTCCAAATAGAAAATCGCGAGCAAACAATATTTTGATACCTGTTTTAAGCTAAGTTTAGAAGTTTGTTAGCTAAGGGTAGGCATAAAAGCCTTGAACAATTATTTGACATGGGCTTTTATAAATACCATGCAACAAAACATGAACAGAGGTTGAATTTGATGTATGCGACAATGATGTTTTAAAAACTCCGTTTTCCTGTTAATGAAGAATGAAGCTTGATGCATAACTGACTATGTGATTAGAGTTTCGTGACCACTTGTTTGTGGAGGGTCCCTGTAAACAGTGAAGGTTCTGCATTTCTATATTTCCTTTTTATCATTTATTTCAGTTATTTATATGCTCTATAATCGTTTTGCAACATTTATTTTAATTAAATAGCACTAACAATATTTCCATAATGATGGTAATTGTAGCATAGACACCTTTGATAGATTTATTTACAACTTGCATTTAAAAATCATTTCATAGATTTCTTTACAATTTTATTTCAGAGTGTTTCATTTTAGAACATGAGTGATTTCCTTACAGTTTTGTTTCAAAGTATTTCATTTTAAAGCATGAGTGATTCCTTTGTAGTTTTGTTTAGAGCATTTCATTTCAAAAGCATTTTATTTCAAAGCATGAGTGATTGATAATGAGAAGATGTATGGTTTTCATTTTAACTAGAGGTCAATTTCATTTTAGTTTTTATGCAAAGGATTGTTAGAACATTAGATGAATACTGATTTTAGGGATTAAATTTGTGTTGCAATAGATTAGTTAAGTTTTTCTTAATTCAATAAGACAATGTAAATTTTCTTTAGTTTCATTTTACAAGTGTAAAGAGAATTTTTGATTTCATTAGAAAGGAGTGAGAAGGAATGTAATTGAGATTGAATATGTTAATTTCATTTTCTTTAAAGAGTAAAATAGGAACACAAAACATCCTTAGAAATAATTTTCAATAACTCAATCATACACATTAATAATCTGAAGGCTTCTAGCATATATAGTGCACTTACACTTCACAGGTTTACCAACTTCGATCGATAATTTAAGTAATAATTTAAGACAATTAAATTGACAAACAATTTGGTCTTATGCTTTGATTTCTCATAAAAATGCTTCAACTTTCCAATGAATTCTTCTGGCGATTGAGGCTCATCATACTCAATTCGATCCTTAAATTCTAATGGTAATCCATTGACAAATCTCTGAACTTTGATTTTCTCATCCTTAAGATATGGCACATACCTCAAAAAAACCAAGAACTTAGTCGTGTACTCCTCATATGTCATCGATCCCATCTGTTATCACTCATATTTTCCTTGAAGTTGTTGGAAAAGGAAAGGGGTCCGAGGTAATCACAAACCAATCTTTTAGATACAGATTCTAGCCAACCTGTATCCAGAGAGGGCTCTCTCTTTCAAATTTAGCTTTGTTTTTGAATGATGTTAGGCTAGTTATCAAGTTTGGGAGTTTTGTTTGAATTTGGGTGGTGAGATTCAATAACAAAGGGGTAAGACTGAGTAGCTTAGTCCATTGGGCTGATGGAGTCAAAGAAAATGGCTTAGCTGAACTTGGTTTCTTCACAAAGGATGGTTTAACAGAGCAAGGTAGTCAAACAGGGAACAATTAGAAATTTAAAGATGGGATGGGGTTAAAGGGTTAAAGGGAAAATAAGAATCCTTTAACATACTTTAATAGAGCAGCATATGAATAACCACCAATAAAGAGAAATGAAGAATTCTTTACTAAATGGTTAAGATGAATAAACTAGGAAATAGGAGCAATCAAGAATTCATTGTTTATACTAGTTCAGAAGAAAACATTGAGAATAATAACGATTGAAAACATAGTGAAATTAAGCATATTCTGAGTTATTCTTTTTCGTTTATCATTCAGATATGAGACATAGATGATATTCTAAACAAGGAAAACTTTAAAACACAAGGTAGAGATGACTTATTGATCCGATGTTTGATTCAATAATTTTGAGAAAAGTCCTTAGCTAAAATTATTCATTCAACAAGCCACAAAATCGGTCCACACAACACTTTATTCCAAAATAGTCAATGTTACAGCAATGTCTAAGAATCCACCCTCAATACTCCAATTGAGGGGGTATTTATACAAAAAATCTTTACAAAAATATCTCATAACAGAGTGAGATATATTCTAGTGATGACTAATTATTTTTACAGAAAAATAGAGACACTTAGTCTCAAAGATAGGAGAAAGGTGAACTGATGTTGTGCTGTTCCTATTCTCGCTGAATGTGCTGGAGGCAGGCCCTTTTATTTGGCTTGCTGCTGTCCTCTTTGGTAACTCTGTGCTGGCTGCCTTGTTTTGACCAATACTTTTCACTCGTTCTGATACACTTCGACCTGTTTGACCCCTTTTCATCTTTGTTCATCTTGTATGGTAAAAGCCCAAAATTTACATTTTACCAAAGTAAATTTACAAAATTTTCAACATATCTTCCCACCATTTTTGCTCTGGAAATCTGTGTTTCTGAAGCTTCCTTAGAGTCTCATCAGTTTCTGTATATCTGAAAAAATTAGGCTGGAGTTGAAACAAGTGCTTTACCTCATGCTCAATATAGAATAAGTTCTCTAAGCTGTCATAGAGAACTTGGCCTGTGGGAAGTGTCTTTTTTCCTGATGCACTTTTTGATGAACTTGCTTCACTGCTAGCATACTTATTCAATCTATCTACATAATCAATGTGCTTCATTAACCTGTCATTGATGACCAAAGGACTTGATAGCCCTTTATTCTGCAAGATTGTGAACCTCTCCATAAAAGAATTGATTTCCACCTACATATCTTGACATCTTCTCTCTAGATTCTGCATCAAGGTTCTTTTAGTTAGCACCCTTTTGATTTCCAGAATGGTGTCTGTTTTGTCTGGGATGCCAAGTTTTTCCAATTGTTCCTTATTTTTGGTATTCAAAAAATGTATAAGCCAGTTGGCTTGTTCAAGCATCTGTCCTAACTGTGCTCTTGTCTGTTGAATTGCTCCATGTGCTGCTTTCACTAAATCAATCTGCTCATAAATCACTTGGATAGATGGCCATACATCATTTATAGACTGAATGATGTTGGCCCAAAGGATTTTCTTGATCTCTGCCAGAGGCTTGTCAAAGACGAGCTCTTGTTCCAATGTTTTAAATTTACTCTCTAAAGCTTTAATCTCCCTTTTCTTTTCGGCAACACTTATTCTGGATTTATCATAATTTATTTCTATCTTAGCCAATTTTTCCTTTACTTGTTTCAATTCTGTGACTTGTAATCTCAGTCCTTCCATGGCCTTTATCAATTCTTCAGTTCTCATATTAGTACTGCTGCCTGTTGCTGCTGTTGAATACCTGTAATCACCTATGCTGTGGCTGCTGGGACGTTTGGAGCTACTGTTGTTGCCAATGTAGAAGGGACTGCTGTTGAGACTGTGGGAATTACATCAGGAGGCTGAGAGGTCGACTCTCCCTGCCTGTCCTTCTGTGCTTTTTCTAAGGCCTACTCTGTGTCATTCAATCTTTCATTGAGTTTCAAGAGGAGGTCCATCATATCTTCTTCAGATTTCTGCTTGATAACCTCAGCAGTCTGTGGATGCCTTGAGGGAGGCAGCTTTAGCTGCTTCCTCAAGGCAGCAATATCTTCTTCTTTTTTCTTGATTAATGCTTCTACACCTTTTACATCTTTGGGATCATGTCCCAATCCAATGATGATTTCTTCCAATGATTTTATTCTGTTATCCTTGGCCAAAGAGGAGGCTTTCTCCAAGTCTAGCTGGGCAGTAGTATTATCCAAGGAATTTTGTAGTCTGTGAGCCATCAATGCTTTACTAGTTAAAGTGGAATAAACCATTTCTCCAGTTTGCTTGTGAAGTTCGATCTGATCCAAAGGGTTAATATCCTTTTCCAAGACTTCTAGATTTGTCCTGATATAGTCTGCTACTGATTGAGGTTGTTGTACCTTCGGCTTGAAATAACTCATTATCATCTTTCCCTCTTGAATGTCATAAGCTGACATCAATCTCTACTGGTTTGTAGGGGCCATTTTTAAATACTGATTGTAAATTTGCAGTCTTACTGGATCATTCTTGTATTTTATTTCTATGAATGTCTTCTTGATATCTGAAGTTTCTTTTCTCTGTGGTCTGGTGGAGGATACTTCTGCAGTGTGTTGTTTTTCTAGTTCTTGCCTCTGTGAGCTAAGAGATGTTTCTCCCAATGGAGAAGTTTGCTAGCTCACTGCCCTTTCTTCTCTGTGACTATCTCCAGTTTTTTCACCAATTTCCTCCTTTGAAGAAGGGTTCAGTCTTTGCCTTTTAGTACCAGGCTGTTCCATGGGTCCACTGGCAGGAGTAGTGGTTTCCCTGTCCCTCTTTTTGCCTCTTTCCTCATTCAGAGGAGTTTGCAAAACTGGAGTTTCTGCTGCTTTAGTTTGAGATGGAGGAGTTGGTACTTGACCCTGTTCTTTGGACTTTCTAGGTTGATCTGTCATTATGGGCTGTTCTGGAGTCTCTACTTCTTTACCTTTAGATTTTTCTATGGCTGGTATGTTGACTTCTGGTGGATGTTGTTGAGAAGTTCCAGCAATGGATGTCCCCTTTTCTGGCCCTTGAGATAGCTTGAAAAATACCTGCCCAAAAGAATCTAGGTCAAGAGTTTTCTCAAGATCTTTCATTGCATTTTCCATTTTTTCTTGCTCACTAATCTCTTCTATTAGGGCCCCTTCTACCCATTCATCCTGATTTGCAAATTGTTCAATTTCTGGGATCCTATGATGTATATAAACTGATAGCCTGTTTTTTGTCCTTCTGTCACATATGAAACTATTTGGGTCATATGGCACCCACCAAAAGCTTTTCTTCAATTTAAGGCGGTCTTCTAAAATCTTTTCAGCTTCTTGCCATGCATCCCTAGAATTGATGACAAAAGGGCCTAACTGGTTCTTGATTCTGAGCTGAGCCTTTTTCTTTGTGCTACAAAAATGGACTAAGTCTGCATTTATGATCTGTCTGAAATATTCTAGTGCAAATAATCTCATGGGCACATATTTAGGTAACTTGAAAGGGCAAAGTTCACACCCATACATTCTGATTTCTGTGTGATTTTTGTATAGGTACCAGTCACCTATCCTGTACTGCTTAGAAAGCTAAAGAATCTTCTTCATGTCACCAGAGATCCTAGGAGGGGAAACTCCTATCAACAGACTAGTTGCTGGATGCACAAATAAGTCAATGAACTCATTATAAGTGTAAGGAGACTCAAAGGTATCATGAAAGATTGAACTCCAAAAAATCACAGACCTTCGATTTCCTTTTGAGTCCAATTTCCTGATGGGGAAAGGAAAGTTGTCTGGCTGATGATATAACAAAAGATGGTATATAAAAGATGTGTATTTGAAAACTCCTTCCCTATCCAAATTCAGGAATTGTTCATGGATTTTGTTGGCAATATAAGTGGCATAGTCATATCTGAATGTTGGAGGATGTCCTGGAGTAAAGATTCATAATAAAATTAGGGTGATATCATCAACGAATTCACTTGAGTTAAATCCCATGATTAGGGATATCATATCAAGAATAAGTTTTCCAGTCTTAGTGAAGAAAGCCTTCAGATAGGGAGGTGGACCTTTAGGCTGATGTTGAGGATCCATGAAGGTTTGAACAATACGAGTCACTTCTAATTTGGACAACTGAGATGCTTTTTCAAGTAAATATCCCATGGAAAGGGGAGCAAGGAGCTGAGTGGAGTGGAACTGTATTATTTCATTGATGGATTTAGCAGTTATGGGGAAAATGACAATTTGATCTGGGGACATAACAACTCTATGGATAGGATCATAATTAGCACATTAATGATGAATTATCTCTGGGAAAACGTGAACTGAGGGGAGAAAATACATAGGAAGGTTAGACTCCCATAGTCCAAAAATGTCATATTTATTTAGATAATTGTCCCTGGTTTGACAGAAGGCTTCAAGATGATTTATATCACCAGATAAGTCTTTTATCTGAAAATATTTATCAACCAGAGATAGATAAGCTAAGTCTTTGTGGGGAGCGTTGAGGGGTGCGACATTCAGAGCTACAGGGGTTTCCATATTTAGCTCTTGTGTATTCAAAATGGAATTCAGGCTTTCTGGGAAAAATTGATCAAACAACAGTTTTGGGTCTTTTTATGGCAGCTACGGACTGTTTTTAACTTTAATTCTGGCTTTCGCTGGTAGAATTCTCAGTGGAAAACAGAAACTGCAGGTTTGCAAGGCAAAATGGATAAATACCTAGATTAAGGAGGTAAACTGTGTAATTGTAGGTTGAATGACGAACTGCAGAGCATGACGTTAGAGTTTCTTGGCCGGGTGGTGGGCTGAATGCTCGGACAGTCGACTTGGTCATTAATTTGCATGGGATCATAGTTTGCAGAGAATAATAGTGAAAATGACCTTTTATCGTTGTTTTTAACGAAATTCAGGTTGGCGGGAATTTTTTGGCTTTATTAGGCGGATGAAGTAAGCGTGATGCGACGCTTTGTCATTATGCGAAGGGTGGTAAGCGGTTTGCATCGCACCGCTTTTGGAGCTGGGTGGTATCGGACGGAGGGCGAGTGAGCATATGGAGCGACGACACGTGGCGGAGGTATGACGTAAAACCATCGGGCGATCGCGAGTTAAAGCGAGGTGGGAAGGGTGGTCGTGATATCGCTGTCGACTGTCAGATGAAAAGGCGGAGATCAGACGACTGATGGGTGTTGGAGATGGTGGGGAGTTAATTTGTGGCAGGCCCAATGTACTTAACAACGTTTAATTGTATCGGGGCCAATTCTATTGGTTGATGGGTAGGTTATTAATTAACCTAGAGGGTTAATTAATCCCTTTGCGCAGTGGGGTAGGTTCTTAATAAACTCCAGATAAGTTTATTAATTCCTTATTAGACAGCGTTTATGGTTTATTTAACTGGGGCGGGAATTATATAATATTTCGGGGTTTTACATATAATTACATAGTACGGGGATAGGTAAATGTTATCTGGGAGTTATATAATAGATGTTAAAGTTAATATGAAACAAAACGATAAGCGCCAAGTTAAAATGTTGGACATTTACATTTAAAACTTAGGCTAAAGTGGAAAAAAGGGGGTTTTCAAGCGATATTATGCATTTCCTAAGTAAAATAGGTTTTTTACTTAGGCAAAATTTATGAAATGAAATGAATGATGGATGGATGATTTTTGAGTACTTAGGCTTTTAGATCATTGGGCCGAGGGTCCGGTCCCTCCAGAAGTCAAAGAAATGCTCTGAGCCCCTTTGATTTTCAAAGTCCTTAATACTTTTAGGGGGAATTAGTGAAATCTTTAGGGGAAAATGTGAATGGAAGTTAGTTATTTATCCTTGCCTTGCTTGAATTGCATCAAGTGTAATGTATGCCTTGCACTGGTGAGGAAAGTAAATATCAACACATTTAGAAGCATTTTTCATCACAAGTATCATTCTGCAACATCATCTACTTACCCTACCTACTTAAGCCTGGCATTTTTTCTTCTTTATTAGGGTGCACTTAGACTGGCAAACCCATATCACACGTTTTCTTTTACATATGGAAGTATATCTAAATCTAACCTTATTACATCCAAGGGCTCATATTAAACTATTGAGCTCCTTTTATTCACTCTACCTATCTACTTATCTGCCAAGATTAAACAGTTTGGTCAAATTTTATTCTTTATTTCTACAACATGAAATTGAAAAATGAACGAGCCAAGTTTAAACAGTTTGACTCTTCATCAATTGTGGCATAAGATTCACAAGCTGCACACAATTGCTTATTACAGAAAATAAAATAGTAGTGGCATTTAGACTTGCACACTTTCCTGGTCTATTTTGTTTGGGGTTCATTTCTTCTCATTTTTTGACCATTTTATTCTTTTTACCCTTTGATTTTTCTTTTAGGGTATACCCTCTTTACATTTTTTAATTTTTAATTTTTATTTTTGAAAATATGGAAAACCTTGCAACCAGAAAAGGTATGAACATATTACAAAGCTTATCAAGTCAATCATGAAATATGACCCCTATTGGTATAGGAGCATAACACCATCTTCAACTCGTAGAAATCCTTGGCCTTACTTTCATAGTACCTCTTTGACAAATACTTCTTCTTGAAGAGTCTCTTGAATTCATGCAAACTAAACTCATCTGTCCCGGTGTCTCTGACATGCTTCAAATCTTCTTACCAGATGTCTGCTTTCCCTTTGAGACTGAAAATAACTATCCTGGCCTTCATCTTCTCTAGGTAGTAATGCAGCTCAAAGAGCTTCTTCATCCCAAGTAACTGTGCCTCTGCATCATATGGTTTCTTCAACTCTCCATCGAATGTAGGTGGGTTGGCTTTCTTGAACTCATTCGACAAATATCCTTTGTCACTCCTCCTGTAAGGATGATAACGATGATGACCATGATACCTATCCGAATTAGAGCTAGAGTAGAACCCATGTCCACTGCCTCTCCTATCAGGTGTATCTAAGAACCTTCCATCCATGATGGTATCATCCCTGTCCGACCTGTGCCCACCATGAGACTTGTTACCATATGCCCCATTAATCCTGTCCTCCTGTCCGTAACTGATCTGTGGATGTACCCGTCTTTGTAAGTTTGAAAAACTTTGAAGGAGAACCAAATTGACCTCTACTTTCTTTTCTTGTGCCCTCGCAAGTCTTTCCTATGAGTGAATGATCCTGTCATTATCTGCCTTACAACTTATGATTTCTGCCTTTAGAATTCTCAAGGTGTCTACTATGTCAAGAGAGTACTCATCTCATGCTTGGTCATCTGATCTATAACAAACTGTAATCCACCATTTTTTTAGTCATATTTGATTCTCTTATTCCTACAAGCATACCATGTTAGATAAACCAAACATAAACATAATCAACATACCTCAATGAAGTTTAGGGGAGGCTATCTCATCTGCAAAATCACTCAAGATTAACATGATACATGTATATAAATAATCACATCAATATACCAACACCATCTCAATCATTATAATAGTTACCATGCATGATGTCACAAACTATAACGCCAACTAGATACAATGGATGCATAATAAACATATAGATGAATGACATGCATGCATGAAAAACACATTCTACCCATTCAGTCCAAATATTGAACCTTGCTTTGATACCAATCTGTAATGCACTCCTCCCACATTTACCCACTTTCACTGGCCTGTCGAGGTAAACATGAGCTTAGGGCTACTATGACATGACTCAACCTCCTATGTCCCACTAAATAAGTGGGGTCGACTACTGACGACGAACTAACATTTCACAACATTCTACAAGGGATATACATTGCTCAGAGGCTGAGCAACTACCCCAGGTGGCCAAATCCTAAGCTAGATCACCATTTCCTTGCCCTGGTCCCTCAACTACGCCCCCCAACAAGGCATCCATTCGGTTGCAAGACTCCAACCGCATGGATAAGCCTACATCCATGCAGTTGCAACCTAAAATGTCCAATTTAGAGCACGCGGTCCCCAATTTTGAGCCTAAATTCCAGACCAACCTCCAGAACACTACCCATAACTCAGTGAGGCTTTCCAAAATCAATAACAACATGGAAAAAATGCTAAGCGCTCAAAATTGAGCTAGAGACTTGACCTAACCAGACCTAACCATGACTGTCATTTTGTCAAACATATTGAGAACATGTAATCTACAGGTCATGAGTGCATATATGAACATAGGGGTTTGATACTTATTCGAGAATCATCAAGAAGGTCTATTTCTCTCTCATAATAGCTGCAATAACATTGGTTAGCTCATGCATTCATTAACCATTCATCAACAAATCAAACATATCAAGAGCCATGGCTAGAACTTATTATGAAACCATGCTTATAACCATCATATAACTAGAATAATAAGCATGATAGAACAACTATCAAATTCACATAATAAAAAGTACAAGTAATCATGAACAAGAGGAAAAGAGGTCTTATTAAAATATGCAAAAGCCAACCAAGTCATGGACTTCCACGTACCACTTGACCATGGTTTGATCTCAACCAAATATTTCTTTCAGTCAATCACCCCCATGCCATATTCCAAGCATGAATGTGGGACTCAAGACAAAACAATTGGGGCTTCCCGGAGATTAAACCACCTCCACCCTAAGGATTTACCACAATCCCGCCAGAATTGGTAAAGGGATTCCTAGTTCCAAAGTAAGCATGTAAAAAACTAGACTTTACTTCAATCTTGCCAAAACCAGTCAAGGGATCACTACGCCCAAAACAACACATAAACAACTAGGCTTTACTGTAATCCTGCCAAAACCGGTTAGGGGATTACTAGGCCCAAAACAAGCTTGGATGCCTAATAATTTATTCACTAATATCTTGAGGAATTTGACCATCTCCACCCTTAGGATTTACCACAATCCCGCCAAAACTGGTTAAGGGATTCCTAGACCCTTGGGAATTTTCCTGAGACCACCTCACCTGGTTCCAGAACCATCAGAAAATCCAAAGTTCAACCAAATGAAAGAACCCATCACACCATGACTATCCAGAAATGGTAAGGAAACGCTGAAACCACTGTCACACCTGGAAAAACCCATACCAATGACAACAAGAGAATGAAATACACACATGCATGTACCATGTATTCAAAAACCAGCTAGGAAATCACATATGCAGCCTGTTACCTACAAGTACTCTTGTTCAGGTTGCTTGATCCAACTGTCCCTTGCTTGTCCCTTGCTTGTCCCTTGCTTTTCTTGTCCTTCCTTTGCCTTCCATTTATTTCTTTCTTAAATGCTAGAGTGCTCCAAGAATGCTCTAAGTGTGCAATATTATGAGACAATAGAGAGAATAGAAAGAGAGCTCCACCATAGAATTTTCAAAATATTATTAAGCAAAATTTACACTGGAAAAAGGTTAACCAACAAAAGTTGTGAACTGATCCTCATAAGCCTTCTTATCATTGAGGCCTCTATTTTCTTCAATTTCCTCTATTTTTCCTTCAATTTTCCTCATATGCAAACCTATGACCTTTCATCTCCCTTTTCTCCTATTTTCCTTTATTTTCATAAATAAATGCCAATTAATGCCTCTTTGTCTTTTTAAAGCCTTTTCCAATGCCTTTGATAATTTCCTTAGTCATAATAAAGCAAAATCAACACCCACTAGGATGTTTTTCCCAACATTCAGCTTGGAATACATGTCCCATGACCTTGGTCTTATTTTTCCTTTATTAACTTTATTACATGAAATTTAAACCCGACGATGTTATACTTTTCGTACTATAGGGAACAAATTGGGAGAACTTTTGGATGTGGATGTCTTTCATCTCTTTAAGCCTTATGTCACCAGCTCACATTCTTGTAAAGTTGGACCCTTGCGAGTGTTTATATGCTGAATTAGAGTTGGGTTATCTTGGAATGATGCATTGACATATTCTGGATTATGAAGGGATCCTCTTCAGATGCAGGTGGTGCCATCAACATGGGCACATTGTCTAGGATTGTGCACTCTCTTTCAAAGGTAAAAAAGGGCCACTGAACCAAAGGATAGGTAAGAAAAGGGTCTTTCCCATAGAGGAGATGGAGGATCATCCTAAGAAGGCAAAAAATTTGATGAAAATACCTCTTGAAGACCCCATGCCCCCCCAACAACCATTAAGGGCAATATAAACTAGAAGTCAGCCAGTTACGAAGAAGGAAGCTAATTTAAAGACCTTAGTGGAGATCACAATTCCACCTCCGCATCCTTCCAAACCTTAGGGTACTTCCTCATCCATTCACTTTGTAGATTTTTTGATTGATTATTTATCTAGTTTGTATATGGATACGAACTATTCCTCTAAACATGAACCTCTGTGAGAGAGTTTTACTTCCGTGCAATCTTTGGCTTAGGAACTATGCCCATGCCCCTCAACTACTCTTCATATACCCTCTCCGTGAGACTCCTTATCTGATGGATAGGATGAGTCATGCACTCCCTTTCCTGCTATAACCATAGATCAAAGATGTCTAAAGGGAATTCCTCCCACTATTATGGGGATTGGGGCCTTTCTCTTTCGACTGTTCTAGGTTGGATAACTTAGGGGTGGAAATCCCACTTGTCAAAAGCATAGACAAAGGCAAAAATTGATGTAGCCACAAGGAAAAAGTTATCCATAGATGGAGCACTTAGAGTAGCAGGACCCTAGGAGTAGTTTCTTGATGATCATACTATATTTCATTTGCAGGGGTTCAAAACTTTGGAAAGGAAATCTAAAAATTAGTCTTGCAAATGTTAGTAAAGTCATTTAACCAGGATGTGATACTCCTTTAAGAAACAATGGGAGAAGGGGAAAGGGTACACTATTGTTGGAATCCTTACTCTCAGGTTGGAATTTCATATGATGAGATGCTCGAGGTAGATCAGGTGGGTTGGTTGTTGTATAGAATACCTAAAATGTGAATATGCTTAGCTCATGGGGGCTAGAATCCTCCCTCAAGGTAGAATCATTCCTTGTCGAGTTGGGCTTGGAATTGGTAATTCTAAATGTATATGGCCCTTTCTAGGATAGAGTGTAGTTTTGGGATTTGATGATGAAAAAATATGTTCTTTCCTCAAACAACCTCATAATAGTGGGAGACATTAATTAATCCATGGGAGATGTCGAGGTATGGGGGCTACATGCTAGGCCGGACCATCTCACTACTTTCTTCTCCCATTTTTCAATGGAGCATAAAATTATTGATCTGGAACTGGTTAAAAGTAAGCCTACTTGGGGGAATAAAACTGGGGACGTAATGATTACTAAGCACTTGGATCATTTTCTCTTGGCAAAACCCATGATGGAAAAGCTTCCCCTTTTAAGGAAGTGGGTGGGAATTGGGGGAGAGTCTAACCACTACCCCATAATCGTAGAGATAAAAGGGGGTGGAAGGAAGCTGACAAGCCCTTTCAAACTCCATTCTTCTTAGCTAAAGGTTGAGGTTTTTCTCACCCTAGGTCGAGATAGATGGAAACTTTATAACCTAGTTTCTGGGGTTTCAACAACTTCCTGGTTCAAAAGAAAAAATCACAAAGCTCAACAGGGAAAACCTATATGGTTAGTGCTTTAAATGAAAAGAGATGAACTCAAACTGAGGACAATGGAAGAGTAGTTGAGTTCCCTTATCAACTCATAGGAAAGGGTTTTTTCCACATAAGATACAAAGCGAATATTGTTGCAACTAGAATCTACAAAAGGGAAACTTTTAAAGGAGAAGGAAGCCCTCTGGAGATTAAAAAAACAAAGCTATTTGGTTGGAATGTGGGGATGAGAATCCAAAATTCTTCCAAATTTTTGCTAAAGGAAGGAAACTATCTAATACCATTTGGTCTTTCTCTAACTATGAGGGAGAAAAGGCCTTGAATTTTGAGGAACTATCCAAAATGGGAAAAAATCACTTCAAATATCTCTTCAAATCCCTAGATGAAACCTCCATTGTAGAGGTGGTTCAATTAGCCCAAATTTTCTTACGTTTTGTGGATGATGAAGATAATATACATGTAATGGAGCTAGGTTTTGAAAACGAGCTCCAAAATGTGCTACACATTTTTTAGAAAGATAAGAGCCCAAGGTTGGATGGATGGTTCGTGGAATTTTTCCTAAGCATTTTTGATCTATTCGGGGGAGATTTGCTAAAAGTGGTTGAAGAAACCAAAAAAATTGGAAATATGCTAGAACCCTTCAACTTAACCTTTATAGCCCTTATCCCCAAAATGGATGATCCATAGTATTTTCATGATTTTCATTCAATCTCCCTCTATGGATGCATTTACAAGGTGATAAAAAAAGTTATAGCATACATGATTAAGCCAACCCTGTCAAAAGGGGTCTCTAGAGAATAGTTCGGGTTTTTGTTTTGGTCGCCAAATTCATGAATCCATTGGTGTAGCTCATGAAGTTTTACATAAATTCAAAACCAAGAATCTGAAAGGAGTAGTGATAAATATTGATTTGTCAAAAGCTTATGATTGGGTCAATTGGCTTTACATTTGCATCCTTATGATGCGTCTTGGCTTTAAGGTCCAACCATATCCTGGGTAATGAGCTACATCACCTCAATTTAATTTGTGGTCCTCATCAATGGGTCCGTATATCCTTTCTTCGATGCTTAGAGAGACTTGCATCAAGGGTGCCTCCTATCTCCACTTCTCTTCATTTTGGTGGTTGAAGGTCTAAGTAGGCTACTGAACATGGAAAAAAGAAGACGAGATCTAAAAGGAATAGCAGTGGCAAAAACCTAACAATCACACACTTGCTTTTCATTGATGACATCCTACTCTTTAACAACACTTCATGTTGAGATGTAGCCACTATAAATGATTATCTGTAACTTTTATGGGAAGCTAGAGGTGTGCAAATAAATATCACAAAGTCAACTCTCTCCAATTGATGCAAAAGTTTGATTTTTTGTACTCTCTTTTTCCTTTTTCACTAATTCATTTTTATGAAGGTTTAAAATATTTGGGGTTTCATCTTAAGCCAAATGATTGTCAGAAAGGAGAATAGTTGTGGCTAATAGCCGAATTGGGAAAGAGTCTAAACATTTGGAGCCTAAGATGGATTTCAAGGGTTGGATGTCTAGTGCTCGTCAAATCAATGCTTGAGGCCATGCTTGTGTATTGGATGTCACTCTCTTGGATCCTGAAAGGAATCTTAGATAATATTCATAGATTATTCTCTTATTTTCTATGGGTAGCTTCCAAGGAACAATATGTTCTCTCGTGGGTGAAATGGGATAGAATTGTAATGCCCAAAACTTGGCGGGGATGGGGTCTAGAAAAAAATCCAGTCTTTGTGAAAGCATTGGCTGCATAGGTAGGTTGGACAATCGTTATGACCAAACTTTTATGGACATTGGTGGTCCACATGAAACACATTTTCCTAGACTTTGTGGAAGACTAGGTAAGGAATCTAGAAGAAAAGACAGAACAACATCTTTATTGTTTGGAGGGCAGTCCTCTCGTCCTTTTCAATCATCGAGGAAGGCTTGTCTGGGAAGATAGGAAACATGACAAATATGAGGGTAGTATTAGACCCATGGTTCAGATTAGGAGTACACTATCAGTTAACACATAGTTTGGTGACCTATCTAAGAAAAAACAACCTTTCCACATTAAATCAGGTGGCAGATCCCACACTTACAATAATTTGGGCGCAAGGCTGGGTAAGTGCAAAACCACTAGAAATTCTAACATAAGTTTGGAATGACTACATAACAACCCTCAGACATTCCCATTTCCATTTAAGGGACAGGGAGGACAATCTATGCTAGGATTTTCCCCTTTTGGGGACTACACTTCAAAGTTGGGCTAGCATAATATTATAACATCAAATCTACCAGGTGAAAAAGATTGGTGTTGGAGACATCTATGGGAACACAAATGTCCAGAAAAAGCCCAAATTTTTGTGTGGTGTCTCATAGAAAATAAAATCCCTACTTGGGACACCATGCTCAAAATATGGAAGGAAGTGACCAACTGTTGAGAAATGGCAACAAGAAATTCTAGTTTAATTTGTCCTTGAATTAAATTGAGAATTAAAATCAAATTCTATTCTCATAGCAACTCGTAAATAGTTAATTAAGTTTAATTCACTTAATTAGCTTAGGAATTCCAACTTGGAAGTATTTATATGTCATGTATATGTTATCCCTAAGTTTTAGGGGTCTAGTATGAGTTTAAATTGAGTTGGAAATGAGATCACTTAGTTTATTGATTTAAGTTTAGTTAAATTAGTTTTGAACTGTTTGTGGAACTAATAGAGAGTTAACAGATAGTTGGTGCACTAGTGCATCCACGAGTGCCACTCTAGTTAACAAAACATTCCCTCATCAAAAACTCATGCATGTCGATTATGAGAAAAACCCAGTTGAGATTAGAGTGCAGGGACAACGCACTATCAATGGTATTATATACTGGAGTGTAAATATCATGCATGCATAAGAGATTGATCCTATGTTTGGATTTCACAGTTTTGGAATCATGAATTCCCTTGAAATCTAGGCTATTCATCCTAGGAATTACGCAAGAGATTAGGGGCTTGGAGAGCTGCAGAATTGGCTAAGTGTTGGCGAAGAGCTAGCTTGTGAGCTAAGAGAGTTGAGTATACTTGTGCGGAATTGTTCTAGTGAGAAAAATATTTGTATCTTCACTCATATTTATGATATATGCAATACAAATAGCGGGGTTTTGAGCAGTGGATTTCCCTAGATACATCTTGTGTTATGTGCCATTGATTTATCTTCTTCTTGTTCATATTGTTTTCATCGATCTATTGGCTTTCACTAGTTGAAATTAGAAGTAGATTCTTGTCCTGTGCTTTAGTACATTGCATGAGCTTGTGAATCTACAGGAATTTCTACATGGTATCAGAGCTGAAGACAATATATTAGAGGAGATTTCAAAGTTTTGAGTTTTGGGTTACAGGTGAAATTCAAATTTGCAATACATACTTCAGGATCGCCTGATGGCGTTCTACGGTTTGCGGCTCAAGTATGCCTTGGAAGGCAACTCAAATTTTATAGCATGGAGGGACATAATGGAGGCTGTGCTAGAGGATAATGACTTGAAGGATTTCGTTGATCAAGAAATTCCTAAGCTAACAACATCAGATGCATATAATTTGGTCGAATGGAAGAAGTGTGTAGTGAAGGCGAGGAGATTCCAATATACTTGGCCAAGTTCACTCAATGTCGTGATGAACTTGGAGGTTTTGGAATCATGGTTTCTGAGGATGATATGGTGATTCTTGCTCTTCTAGGACTCCCAAATATTTGGAATAGTTATTAGGACTCTGTCAATGGTCAGGAGAAGCTGCCGGATTGGGAACGACTGTGGTTAGATTTGATGTAGGAGGAGAAAGGAGGAACACCAGGGATGGCTATTCATAAAAGGTTAATGATAAAGAAAACTGTGTCTTAGAAATTAATGAAAATAAGGGGAAAGGGAAAGCTTCCCATTCCAAATCAGATTATTATCATGGAGGTAAGAAGAAAGACATGACAAAAGTTAAGTGCTTTCATTGTCATGAGCTAGGCCATTTTGCTGCAAATTGTCAACTCAAGAAGTCCAAGAAGAAGTCATTAGGAGGAATGATGGGTGAGGCTTTGGCCTCTCATTTCAAATTGAAATTTTCCCTCATTGCATGCATTGTGTCATCAATGATGGGAAGTGTATGGTACTTAGATAATGGAGCTTCATTCCACATGACTGGCAACAAAGAGTTATTCAGTGACCTGGAGGAGAAAGATCTCCACATGCATATCGAGATGGGTGACGACGAGAAGTATAATGTTATTGGATTGGGCACGATTACTTTTCAGAGGGAGTATGGGGCTTTACTCACCTTGAAGAATGTTATGTATGTTCCCAGGTTGAAGAAGAACTTGGTATCCGTTGCCATGCTTGAGGATAGAGGCTATAATGTGATCTTCTTGAAAGGAAAGGCGTTCCTTCGACACATAGCCATGGGTCAAGTAAAGAAGATAGGGATTCAGGTGAAGAATCTCTATAAGCTGGAGGTAGAGGAGTATGATTCTTTGAGCACAAAAGAAGAAAGGGTGCAGAGATGAGACGTTGGCGAGTTGTGGCATAAGCGATTGGGCCACTTGAAGATATTGCATTAGATCTCTACTGGTCTTCCCAAAGGTACACTTGAGAAATTTGATACATGCAAGGGGTGTACTTTTGGAAAATACACCAAGTCTTCCTTTCATGACAGAGACACTCGAGAAGAGGCTATTCTAGAGCGAGTCTATTCAAATGTGTGTGGACCATTCTCGACAACATCCACGACCAAACACAAGTATTATGTTATATTTGTTGATGACTATTCTCATAAATGTTGGATATTTTTCATGCAAAAAAAGGATAAAAAATTCACAAAGTTTTGTGAGTTTAAAGCATTGGTGGAGAAAGAGTCGGGTAAGAAGGTTAAAGCTCTAAGGAGAGATAACTATGGTGAGTATGTCTCAAACAAGTTTAAGAACTTCTGTGAAGCGGAAGGGATTAAATGAGAGTTAATGGCACCCCATAACCCTTAGCAGAATGAGGTGGTCAAGAGGAAGAACAAAAGCATGGTAGGGACAACGAGGGTGATGTTGCATGATCAGGGCCTCCCACTACACTTGTGGGCTGAGGAATGCAACACAATGGTTTATTTTAAGAACCATAGCCTACATCAGATACTTGGGATGAAGAAACTAGAGGAGGCTTATTCCGGTAAGAGGCTAGATATTGGTCACTTCAAAATTTTTGGGTCATCGGTATATTTCCATGTGACCAAAGATGCACAAAAGAAGCTTGAGCCTACATCAAAGTTAAGGATATTTGTGGGACACTGATACACCTCACAACTATCGGGTGTACTTGCTGACCAACAGGATGACAATGGTTCCCAGGGATGTCAAATTTGATGAGGAGAAGGCGATTCAAGTTTCTTTTGAGAGGGATCTTGATTTACATGCAGATGAGGAGATTTTAGCTCCCAAGGTTGAGGAGCCTCATATTGATGTGGAGAAGCCACATGTAGAGGATCTGGGAGTGGAGACATCCACTCAGGTAGAGTCTTCCATAGAGGGATTAAAGCTCACCAGAGAGGCTGACAGATTGTTGGATGATGCACGGGAGAATGTGGGAGCACCCAATTCTCAGCGCAGTCAAAGGAGGCCACCTAAGAGGTAAATTGGATACATGGCTCTTATGGGAAAATGTGTTGTGACAAAGCCATATTCCTTTAAGGAAGCAGTGAAACAACCAGTTTGGGTTGATGCCATGATGGAGGAGTATGAATCCATAGTTCGTAACATTGTTTTGGATGTGATCCCGGGACCGGAGGACAAGTTAGTGGTGAGCTCCCGTTGGCTTTACAAGGTAAAGAAAGCTGCAAATGGTAGTGTGGAGAAGCATAAGGCTAGATTTGTGGCCCGTGACTTTTCATAGGTAGAGGAGATTGACTATGATGAGACCTTTGCTCTTGTTGCAAGGTGCTCATCAATTAGATCTATATTGGCAGTATCAGCACATATGGGTTGGAAGATACACCAGATGGATGTGAAGACAACCTTCCTTAATGGCATGATTTAGGAAGAGGTGTACATAGAGAAACTTGAACATTTTGAGACATTTGACCGTGAGTCACATGTGTGTCGACTCAAGAGAGCGTTGTATGGGCTAAAGCAAGCACCCTGTGCTTGGTACACCAAGATAAACAGCTACTTCATTGAGTTGGGATTCACAAGAGTGAAGTGGATGCGAACCTGTACCACATAGTGGTGGAAGGTAAACTATTGATCATTATACTTTATGTTGATGATGTCATACTGACATGTGATGATCAGCTGATTAAGTCTTGCAAGGAGGACCTTGCAAGAGAGTTTGAGATGGAGGACATGGGGCTCATGCATTAATTTTTTGTCATGGAGGTATGGAAGGGACATGGGGAGTTATTTGTGTCTCAGGGAAAATATGCCAATGAGATACTTAGGAGATTCCACATGGAGAGAAATAAACCCATGGAGACTCCTCTAGTTGGTAATTGGAGGAAGGAGGATGCTACTTCAGGGGAAGTAGTGGAAGCTACTATTTATAGGCAGCTCGTGGGTTCACTCATGTACTTGGTGAACACATGACTAGATACGTGCAATGTAGTTAACCAACTTAGTCAAGCTATGGTTAGGCCTACCAAGCTGTATTGGAAGGCGATAAAGCATGTGTTGACATACCTCAGGGGAACTTCTCAGTATGTATTATGGTACAAACAAACAAAGGGAGTGAAGTTTCAAGGCTTCACCAATGCAGATTAGGCAGGGTCTACATCCGATAGGAAGAGCATATCAGGAGGGATCTTCACTATTGGGTCAGCGACAGTTTCTTGGTACAATAGGAAACAAAGATCGATTGCACTTAGTTTGACAGAGGCAGAGTAAATGGTTGCAAGTCAGGTAACATGTGAGGCCATCTGGATGAAGAAGATCCTAGTTGGTTTCTTTGGTCAGCAGTTGGATCCAACTGTGATTTACTACGATAATCAAACTCTTTGAAAATCTAGTTTTCATGATCAGTCCAAGCATATTGATATCTGATATTATCATCTCAAAGATTGTGTATTGAGGCAGATTATGTTGTTAGAGTACATTCCCACGGAGGATCAAAATGCTGACATTTTGACAAAGGCATTGTCAAGATGTAAATTTGAGTTTCACAAAGACAGAATCGGGGTAGTTGATAATCCCTTTCTTGTTGAGAGGGAGTGTTGAGAAATGGCAACAAGAAATTCCAATTTAATTTGTCCTTGAATTAAACTAAGAATTAAATCGAATTCTATTCTCATAGCAACTTGTAAATAGTTGAAATGGCAACAAGAAATTCCAGTTTAATTTGTCCTTCAATTAAACTGAGAAATAAATCAAATTCTATTCTCATAGCAACTTGTAAATAGTTAATTAAGTTTAATTAGCTTAGGAATTTCGAGTTGGAAGTCTTTCTGTAGTCATGTATATGTTCTCCCTAAATTTTAGGGGTCCAGTATGAGTTTAAATTGAGTTGGAAATTAGATCACTCAATTTACTGAGTTAAGTTCAGTTAAATTAGTTCCAAACTGTTTGTGGAACTAATATAGAGTTAACAGACAGTTGGTGCACTAGTGCATCTACAAGTGTCACTTTAGTTAACTGAAGATTCCCTCATCAGAAACTCATGCATGTCGATTATGAGAAAGACCTAGTTGAGACTAGAGTTCAAGGACAATGTACTATTAGTGGGATTATATACTGGACTGTAAATATCATGCATGCATCAGATATTGATCCTATGTTTGGATTGCGCAGTTTTGGAATCATGAATTCCCTTTAAATACAGGCTATTCATCCTAGGAATTACGCAAGGGATTAGGGGCTTGGAGAGATGTAGAATTGGCTAAGTGTTGGCCAAGAGCTCAATTGTGAGTTGAGAGAGTTGAGAATACTTATGCGGATTTTTTCTAGTGAGAACAAGCTTTGTATCTTAACTCATATTTATGATATATACAATACAGTTAGCGGGGTTTTGAGTAGTGGCTTTCCCCAGATACATCTTGTGTTATGTGCCATTGATTTGTCTTCTTATTTTTCATATTGTTTTCATCGGTCTATTGTATTTCACTAGTTGAAAGTAGAAGTAGATTCTTGCCATGTGCTTTAGTACATTGCATGATCTTGTGAATCTACAAGATTTTCTACACTAACTAGTGTTCTATTTGTAAATATGAGGAGGAATTGATGTGCCACTTGTTTTTGGAGTTTCCTTTCACAAAAGCAGTATGGACAGTCTACAAAGGGTAGTTGGACCTAAAGAGTGAGTGGAAAGGATAAAACCTATTGGACGCATGGAAAACGTGGTTGGACTCTCCCGAGCTAAAGTGATTTAAGCCCCTCCCTCCGTTAATATGTCGGGGGATATGTCTAGCCCGAAATAGGGCTATTTTTCAAGATATCCTCTCCACTCTAGAAAGAACTGCAATGCAAATCCTAGCCATTTTTTCCCTCCATCCTCTTCAGAACAAACCTTGAACCTCCCGAGTCATCCATACAAAGGACATTGACAAGTCCCATCCATGGGATTTTTTTGATGGGGAATCCCAAGGAGAGGGAGATTGTGGAGGAGATGTGGTTCTATATCTCTCCAATACACACTCTTTCTCACATTAGATAGGGCGAGGAAAGGGGTCAAACAACTATGCAGAACTGCTGACCTTAAAGCTTCTTCTTCTTTTTGTACTAGAAAAAGGATTGTAGGTCATTATTGATTTTTTTTGGGACTCTATTCTTGTGATAAAATTGTTTAAGGAGAAGAAAATATGCCACAACCATTTACTTTTTCTCTTGTTATAGGATGTATTGTTAATAAATATCTCCTTTGATAAGATATCAGGGCGTCATGTCTATAGGAATCATAACACAATTGAAGATGCCCTTTTTGAAGACGGTAATCAATTGGTTTTGGGCCATTGGAAGATAAAGACACTCATAATGGAGAACACTATGAATACTATCATAGACCCTTCATAGAGCCCCCCCTCTAGTCCATCAACGTGCCAGGAATTAAAGCAAAGTGATCTTTATGAAATTGTAATGGCTTTCTTGGCTATGTTTTGTTTGGAACTATATGTATATATTTATGCTTTCACTCATAAAAAGGGTGAACACTTTGGAACAACTCTTTTGGGATCAATTCATATACAAGAAAACTGTGAAAATTCTTATACTTTTTATACTCTCAGGGAGTCTTTTGCCTCTAATGAGGTATATGCTCACATAAAAACTACCTGAAGGATCTTTCAAGAATCTATACTTTTAACTATGCATCAAAAAATGTAATTTGACTCATTGTGTTAATGAAGAAAGTTACAATTTGTTTTCCAAGGAAAAAGCAATAGATGCAGTTAGCATTAGTTTCAAATAATAATAAGTTTGCATAATGGAAAAACGATAATCTTCCATGCATATAACAAAAGATAAACAAAAACAAACATGAGCTAGTAAGAAGAAAACTATGCTCTTTATTGACAATGGAATGAAGCTTTGTGGCCTTAAAAGAGAAAAAAAAGAGGGATAAGTGGAGTTGATGAGTCTACTACATATCTCTTAAGGAAAGTCCTTTGTTGTCCTTTAGAATTCTCTCTCTCAATCTTAAGAAGGTGATAAAGCTCCGATGGTGGAATCTTTACCAATATATGGAAGTAATTCTAGCATCTTGAATGCTCATAGATTTAGGGATCTTTGAGAAAAAAAGTAACTTTACTAGTACTCCTCTTGCTCAAATTCTCTCCAACAATTGTAATTTATAGGCCTTATTCATGGTCAATTACAAGTAATTCATGGTGTGAAAGGAAACCATTCATATTGTTGTTTTGTATGCATGATAAGACTTTGGATTTACCAAAGGACTCCTATTCACTTCTATTGGACTCTGGATTGGCCCTAGGAACCACCATGAGTTTCTTTTTGATGGGAATTCAACGTCTATTGCACCAAAGGTTGCTGAAATTTCTCTTCTTATGGGTCCGCGTGACTATCGAAGGATCAACCATGCAGATCATGCAAAACCTATTGATTTTTAATAGGATTTTCTAACTGATAATTACTTTTTATGATTTCTTATGTTAATTTTTTATTTCATCCAAATTCATCTTAAAGAAATTACATAGAAGATCTCAACAATAGAAACAAAATTCCAGTAAGATCATAGAGATATAACCAAACAAGAGACACAAGAGTTTACCTTGGGAAAAACCACATGGGGGAAAACCCAACAACCTTTTCCTTAGATAAATTGTTCAATTCAATAGAGATACATATAATTCTTCTAGCCAAGAACAAGGTCAAACTCACCAATAATATCAGAATGGTCAAATTGGGTCAAAATTATCTTAGGTCAAGTCACAAATATTCCCAATCAACTCAGAACTGATCTGTTTATGTTGAATTTTGGCCTCCCATAGTTACACAGAAACTCAACCCTACTATTGCCCATAAACTCCAACCTCTGCCTTGAAACTGCCCCATAAAATTTTCAGAAACTCACACATGCCAGGTCAAATAAGAGAGAGAATTCATGATATATCTTCGTCCTTCTTCTTTTTCCTCCTCGTCTTCTTCTTCTTCTTCGTTTAGATGCCCAAAAAATGTCTTTTGTCTTGAGTGATTCGAATTTCCCAAGAGGAGGAAGTCAAATGACATATATATAGTGATTCTAGTTGGCCAAATGGGTGTCTCTATGCCTAAGGCTAACTTGACTGAAGGAGGGTTGACTTTACCTTATTTGGACCCAAAAATTCATATATGAAAATTCAAAATTTTCTTTTGAAACCGACATGAAGAACATGTATTGTATTACTTATATTTCAAGGTCTAAAGTAAAAATGACATGCAAAACATGTCTTATATAATTCAAGGGCTAAAATATTAATTATGAAGACCGACCATAGCTACAAAATTCAACACTCCCTCTTAGCTAGGGAGGTATTCATAATGACTATCTAGATGTTCTCTTGTTGAAAAATTTCTCTAAGAAAAGGTTATAACAATTCATCGTCAACATTATCACCGTCAACATCATTTAATTACCTGGTTAGCAACTTTGCCACATGGTAAATCAACAACATCAACTAGTTACCATAATTCCAGTTGGTACCTCTGATGTATGGTACATCATAAAAATAATCTTGGTCGACACTTGTGGCACATGCTACAACATTAGCATCAACTAATCACCATAATTATGGTCTCTCTCACACATGGTATATTGACTAGTCTTGATTCACCATCATTTTGGGCAATATCTTTGACATATGGTGAATCGCCAAAGGCTACACTATACTTGAGTAATTCTGGGACTAATGCTAAATGAGCTCACTCAACCTGTATCGAGAGTTCTAAGATTGATGCTGAGAGGCACCCACTCAACTCAGTGATTCTAGGCCTCTAGGACCATTTTTGCTAATTTCGGTCAACATACTTGACACAAGAAGAATGAATGTCCTTTGTTGGACCATTCTCCCTAATTCTGGTCAACATACTTGACATAGGGAGAATGTATTTCCATGATGCTATGATATCAACACTTCGGATCATTTTCCCTAATCTTGGTCATCTTGACCTATGGAGAATGGTTGTCCTTCATGCTGCAATTTCATCACTCCCTCTTGCTGAGAGAGACATGCTCAATCACTCCAATATTGTCCTCGAAGTATATAGCCTTCATCTTGGGACAAAGCATTTGTCAGCAATCTGCTTGAATGTAGAATAATACTGTAGCCATACTGTTGGGTTGTGTTATATTCTTTCCATAGCTAGCCCATGTAGTTAATCGGGGGGGTATAAGGGGGGCGAAGCCCCCCCTTCGTTGCACCAATTGCATAGCGGGGGGAGTCACAGTGGATTTGAGGGGTGCAGGTAACCCCACTCTATGGGGTCTGGGGCAACGCCCTGGAAAATTTTGGTTTTGGACCCTATATTAGGTTGGGCAGACCTACCTATGGTTTTGTGCATGTTTTTCACACATGGTTTTGGACACGATGGTTTTCGGTCCATGGTTTTGGACGCGATGGTTTTCGGTCCATGGTATTGGATGCTTCGACATGTATAAATATGTATTGTAGCATTGAAAGGAACATAATGAAAAATCAAGCTGGTAGTCCTGGTTTTGGGATCCAGGGGAAAATCTCTCTGTATATGTGTTTTATGTGTTATGCTCTCGCATTGCTTATTTTCTGTGTTTTAGAATTCGTATGCAGGTAATTTCTGTATGGGGTTAAAGCCTACACATATTGCTTCCTTTGTACCATGTCTCAGTACTAGATCTCACAGTGCTTTGACTTGTCATCATAGTCATCACCCACACTTGTTCAAAAAATCCTGCAAGTGGTTTTTGGAGCCATAATGATTCTCAACTATCCAAAGAAGCTCTAATATACTATACCTTTGCATAGTAGAGTGCGACAAATATCCTCTTCCTACTCATCTAATAAATCATAATAAATCTCTACAACTTTACTTCACTATTTGAGACATGTCTCAAACCAAAATGGATGTTCCATAACCAATTGTACCATGTTGGTACTTCAACGCATGTCGAGTTTCATATCTTGGCTCAACCATAAGCTGATCAATTATTTTTTGGTTACCCTAACTCGATGCTCTTTCTGAAACAACTTATGCTGTGGAAATCATAGTTTCTCTCTTTTCCACTGTTGTTTTCTAGGATATCAAATATCTCACCTAACAATCTCAATGATAATTTATCATCTCGAACTTAGAGGTCAAATCCCTCTAAAGCTAAGACAAAACTCCCTAACTGCTTCCTCTGACACATGAGTCCTTCTACTTCCATCAGAATCAAATCATATAGGATCAACCTTGATCCATCAATCCAAATCTTAGTTGCAATTTTGCAAGAAGGAGACTTCTTCATGAAACTCAAAGCCTTGAGGTGGTTCCATTTACACTTCTTCCTCAAATTCTTCCTAGATAAAAATGCCCTCTACATCCATCTGATGTAATTCCATAATAGAAGAAACAACAATTATAATAGAAGTGTACTTGGAAAATAGAGCAAGTGCCTTTCACGATCCTCCCCTCTTTCTGGGAGAACCTTATAGTCTAAGATCCCACTTTGTACTTGCCATATGTTGCATGCGAGATCTTTTAGATTTATTTGGAAGTCACCACTAAATTACCCTTGGTGTAATTAAGGTATACTTCAAACTTTCTGTTTTTCTTGCTCCATTTAAGCTCAGATCTCATAATATCTCTTAACACAAATCACCTATTCAAGGAGAGTCCTCTTGTCATAAGCGTTGCTTCATTCTTCCACTACTTCCATCCACTGCCAGAGCCTTGACAACCTTCACTATGTACCTACAATCCTCACTAGGAGGCCATGGAAGAACAACTATAACCAAGAAAAGATGTAAAAACAATAAGAATAATAATCAAGGAAGAGAGATATAAGTTACTAACCTTTTGAGGATTATAAGAAAATGCAACTACCTCTTGATCTTAGCCTTCCTACATCCATTTATCAACCTTGTCCTTATTATGATGTCATTAATTCCTTGCAGAAGCTAGGGTTTATTCTTTCAATGAAAGCATTAATCTAGGTATAGGTCTAGAGTTTTATCCACAAACCCTAGGTTTTTCTCATCCAAGACTTCGAGTCTTATAGGATTTAAAAACCCTAGTTATTTTCAAAACTCATTTTATACCTTTTGCAAGTCTAATAGACTTTGTAATGTGTAATTTCTTCTTTCCATATCAAAAGTTCAAAAACCATAGAGTCCTCATGCCTCAACAAACAATTAAGGATATTCCATCATACTTAGGTAGATAATAAGGATCTTCATTAAAGTCTACTATATAAATGTGAGATGTATTTCTCAAGAGAGAAAATTTGGTCACTGCTTCAACATTACTTGCAATTCTACTCTCGCAAATATCTATTCTCAACTAAACATTAATTTTGATTTTTTCAACCCTAGAGCTTATCCTTTATCCTAACAATAGTAATATATCAAGTTCTGCAAATCAATTATCTTTCGTAAAACAACTTTGGTCTCCAAAATTGAAAGGGGACTCAACCTTTTTTTCATTCTAAATTTATCGTGTCCAATGAACTTGTTCCATAAATATATGCTTTGTTTTAGTATATATATTAGTGATAGTGATCTTTTTCCTCATTTCAAATTTTGACTACCTAGGAATGGGCATCCATATTTCATATTTACAACATAGGTCATACCTTATCATCAATATATGTAATGCATCTTCCAGGGTCTTTACTTAACAATGCAAGGTCCATGATAACAAATGGCATTAATATAATGCAACCTCTCCAAGGAAAAGCCACAAGTTTGTTATATCACACTTCAACATTTAGTACCATGTATGAATCACATGAGGCTTTATTTTTCTTTGACCAACAATCTGGATCATCGCTTCTTGAAATATCAGGGTGACCTTCATGCTACAACTTATGTAGCAATATTTTCTTATAGTTTCATAACTGCCCTTAATAGATTCTTCAACATATTAGACCTTTGATATTTTCCTATGATTCGAATAAGGAGAAGATCATAGAATTATTTAGTTTCTTATGAAAACAACTTTGATGTAAGTCTTTTCAACCAAGCAAAGCTTATTTGGTGATCATTTCCTCTAGTTGAGGTATACAAGAAAATTGCAAAAGTAAGCGATATTACTGTAAGTAAATTAAGAAATGACACATACCTTACATTCCAAGAATCAAACCATATACTTTAGCAAACTTCTTGTAGCTTTGCTAGTCTCTTTGTACTTCCAGGCCTCGTACTTGTCTTTGAACATCTCATCACTATAATGTACTATGGAAATAA
The DNA here is from genome assembly GCA_031772625.1 of Pinus tabuliformis. Taxonomy (NCBI): domain Eukaryota; kingdom Viridiplantae; phylum Streptophyta; class Pinopsida; order Pinales; family Pinaceae; genus Pinus; species Pinus tabuliformis. Next base: position 1,519,102,108 of record CM062816.1, read on the forward strand.
TGTGTGGAAAAAAATTTCTTCGTATTAAATAATATTCTTTGTATCTTTTATCAAACCTAGTAGCCAGAATCGATCTTGAAGGAGAACACTTCAAACTTGGTGTTAAAAATCAATCAATCCCTTCCACATTTTTAGGATTGAAAGCAGACTACATGCACAAAAGATGGCTTTGCTGGTGTATTATCAGGCAAAGATATTTTTGTTCTTATAGGACACATAATTTCAATGAACCATTTGAGGCCATTTGGCCTTCCACAATAGGTTGAATATGAGGTTTTTTAGGCCTGTTTTTAGGGATCAAAATTCCTTCCTTTGCATAGAACATAACTCACACTTTTAGACATAATTCGATGGTACTTTCTCCTTATTTTGACCTTAGTATGAGATTATTCGAACCTCTTGAGGTATCTTGAATTCCTGCAACCAATATTTAGACTTCTTCAACCTATAAAACAGGGACTAAGGCAATTTAGTCCCTTGACATAGTAAAAGTTTAGATTTTCAGTTCATATTTATTCATAGAGGTAGTTTTTTCCAATCTTCTTCTAGGGCACAAGTGAATAGGTAGATCTTGGCCTCTCTTTGATATACTTCTTCATTTTTAGACAAGGATTTCTAGGGTTAGAACAAACCCTAGAGAGGAACAAGCTAACTTCTTCAAGGCTATTCTCATACCCTTCCTGTGATACCATTTTAATTTTTCATATGATATTCTAATTGATAATTACTTCTTATGATTTCTTACATTAATATTTTCTTTCATTCAAATTCATCATACAACAATTACACAAAATATCTCAATAGTAGAAACAAAATGCTAGTAAGATCATAGAGAGATATGCAAACAAGATACACACAAGTTTACCCTCGGAAAAACCACATGGGGGAAACCCAACAACCTTTTATTTGGAGAAATTATTCAATTCAACAAAGATACATCTAAATCTTTTAGCTAAGAACAAGGTCAAAATGACCAACAATATTACTATGGTTAAACCAGGTCAAACTTCCCTTAGTCAAGTCACAAAGATGCCCAATCAACTCGGTTATAACAACCCCTGGTTGATTTTAATGTAAATAAAATATAAGACCAAGGTCATGGTACACATATTCCAAGATGGATGTTGGGATAAACATAGTGATGAGTATCACTAGTGATTAATTAATGGTTATGGAAATTTGGAAAGGTATCGACAAAGGAAAAGTGGCAATAATTGGCATTTTATTTATGAAATAAAGGAAATTTGAAGAGACACAAATTTTCATGAGAGGAAAATTGAAGGAAAAATGAAGGAAAATGAAGAAAATAGAGGCCTCAATGATAAAAAGGCTTCTAAGGATCGTTCACAACTTTTGACAATTTTTTGACAATTTTTGGGTGGAGATATCTTCTATTCTCTCATTCTCTCACACTCTTGCACACTTAGAGTATTCTTGGAGCACTTTGGCATACATGGATTTGTAGAAAGAAGGCAAAGGGAAGCAAGGAAGTTTAAGGGAACAGTTGGATCAACAACTACAACTGGATTGCTTCACAGGTAACATGTTGCATGTATGATTTCTTTGTTGATTTATGGATGCATGGTATATGCATGTGGTTTTCTGGTTATGTGTTGTCATTGACATGGATATTTTCCTGGATTGGAAATGGCTTTAGCCTTTCCTTTCCATTTCTTGGATAACCATGGTGTTGTGGGTTTTTCCATTTGTTTGTTTTCTGATTGGTGCTCATAATTCCTTATGGCTGTGGGTTGAAACAAATGCTCTAGAAGCCCGAGAACAACTTGGGTTGAGTTACTAGTCTTAGAGCCTAGGTTAGGGAAAATTATTTGGATCCCCTAGCGGTTTGAGTTACTAGTACCTGGAGCTAAGTTGGACTAACACTTTAGAGCCTTGAAAGGCTGTGGGTTGAGTTACTAGTTCCTGGAGCCTTGGAAAACTTGGGTATAGGCCGATCTAGTTGGTGTTAGTGATGTTCGATTGTGGAGGTGGAATTACTATGGTTGAGGGTTGAGGTGGTTTGGCCTCTGGAACCTTGGTTTGGTTTTGTCTTGGTTTATTCCATGAGATCCCACATTCATTCTTGGAATATGGTGTGGGGGTGATTGGTTGAAAGAAAGATTTGGTTTAGCCCAATCTATGGTCAGGTGGTATGTGGAAGTCCCTGACTTAGTTGTTATTTTCATATGTTAATATGATACATTTTCCTATTATTATCTATGAGTATTTGTAGCGATTATGTTGGTAATATCGGGGCTAAGTTTCCATGCTTTCCATGTTGGTTATTTTTTGGTTATATAATGTTTATATGATGTGTAACATCTATGGCTCTTGTCATGAATCATTTAGTTATTGATTGATTGATAAATGTACGAAATAATAAGTTTTTTTGAAACTATGTGAAGAGGGAATAGAGCCTTCTTGGTCACTCTAAGATGAATCTCATAATATTATGATCAATTATGCATCCATGACCTGTAGCTTCTATGTTTTCCATGTGTTTGGCGAAATGTCTAGTGTGATCTAGGTAGTCTAGGTCAAGTTTTTGGTTCAAGATTAAATTCTTAGCTTTGTCATCATGTCAATAATGATTCTGGAAAGTCTTAGGAAATTATGGGCAGTGGTTTGGAGGCTGGCCTGGAAAAGTGGCTCAGATCTCAGGACCGAACCCTTGGAACTGAAGGTTTTGGGCTATAACCGCATAGAAGCAGCATCATGCGTGTGGTTGGAGCCCTATAATTACACTCTTGCCTTGTTGTGCATGCGGTTGGGGCTTAAGATGTGATAAAATCAGCTTAACCTCAAGTTTTGGTCACCTAGGGTGGTTCTTTGGGCCTTGAGTTTCCTGTAAGACTTAAGGGATGTATGTGAGTTTTCAATTGTCTGCTCCACTTCCATAACTAAAGCTTAGAGGTCAAGTCATGTCATAGTAACTCTTCATCTCATGTTTACCTTGACAGGCTGATAAAATTGGGTAAATGTGGGAGGGTTGTTACATCGGCCTAGACTGATCTATCTATGTTGGAGTTCAACCTCCCATAATTACCCAAAAACTTGGCCCTGCTGCTTCCCAGGAACTTGGACCTCTACCTAGAGAATGCTACCCAGAAAACCCTTAGGAACTCACATGTGCGAGGTCAAACAAGAGAGATAATGCATGACATATATTTTTCCTTCTTCTTGTCTTGCTTGTCTTCTTCTTCTTTGTTTAGATGCCAAAAAAATGGCTTCTGTCTTGTGTGATCTGAATATCCCAATAAGAGGAGGTCTAATGGGATATATATAGCGATTTGGGCTGCGCAAATGGGTGTCTCTCTATGTAGAGACAAATTAACATGAAGGAGGGCCAACTTGACCTTATATGGAGCCAAAAATTCAAATTTGAAAATTCAAAATTTCTCTTTTGAAACCGACATGAAGAACATGTCTTATATTAATTATATTTCAAGGGCTAAAGTAAAAATTACATGAAGAACATGTCTTACATGATTCAAGGTATAAAATATTGATTATGAGGACCAACCATAACTACAAAATCCAACACTCCATCTTAGGTAGCAAGATATTCATAATGAATATATAGATGTTCACTTACTGAAAACTTTCTCTAAGAAAAGGTTATAACAATTCATCATCAACATCAACATCATTTAATTACCTGGTCAACAAATATGATACATGGTAAATCAACAACATCAACTAGTTACCATAATTCCAGTCGGTACCTTTGACCTATGGTACATCATCACCATAATCCTGGTCGATACTCCTCACATATGGTACAACATTAGCATCAACCAGTCACCATAATTCTGGTCTCTTTGACACATGGTATATTGACTAGTCTTGTTTCACCATCATTTCGAGCAATATATTTGACATATGGTGAATCTCCAAAGGCTACACTCTACTTGAGTAATTCTGGGACTAATGCTAAATGAGCTCACTCAACCTATATTGAGAGTATTGAGCTTGATGCTGAGACACACCCACTCAACTAAGTGATTTTGGGCCTCTAGGACCATTCTTCTTAATTCTGGTCAACATATTTTACATAGGAAGAATGAGCATCCTCTGCTGGTCCATTCTCCCTAATTTCAGTCAACATACTTGACACATGGAGAATGTCTATCCATGATGCTATCACAGTAACACTCTAGACCATTTTCCATAATCTTGGTCATCCTGACCTATGGAGAATGACTATCCTTGATGTTTCAATTTCATCACTCCCTCTTGCTGAGAGATACACGCTAATCACTCCAAGATTATCCTCGAAGTATACATATTTCATCATGGGACAAAGGTTTATCAAGAATCTTCTTGACTATAGAATAGTATTGGAGCCTTACTTCTTCCTTATGTACCTTGTCTCAGTACTATATCTCATTGTGATTTAACTTGTCATCATGGTCATCACCTGCACTTGATCAAACAATCTTGCAAGTAGATTATGAATCCATACTAATTCTCAACTTGGAATCGAAGCTGCAATATACTTTGCCTTTGTAGAATTGAGTGTGACAAATATTTATTCTTGCTCATCCAAGAAATCATAATGGTGTCCAAACTGAAGCAATATCTTGATAAACTTTTTATGTCTTCTCCACTCTCTTCCCAATTTGAATTTGTATATCTCTGCAACTATACTTCACTATTTGAGACATGTCTCAAACAATAAGCAGATGTGCCATAACCAACTGTACCATGTTGGTACTTCAACACATGTGAGTTTCATATCTTGGCTCAACCAAAAGTTGATCTATTACTTTTTGGTTACCGTAACTGGGTGCTCTTTCTAAAATAGATTCTGCTTTGGCAATCCTAGCTGCTCGCTCTGTCACTGTTGTTTTCTAACATATCAACTATCTAGCTTGACAATCTCAATGAAAATCTATCATGTCAAACTTAGAGGTAAAATCCCTCTAAAGTTAAAACACGGCTCCCTAACTGATCCCTCTTACACAAGAGTCCTTCTACTTCCATTATAAACTAATCATATAGGATCAATCTTGATTTATCAATCCAAATCTTAGGTGAAATATTGCAATCATGAGACTTCATCATGACCTCAAAGCCTTGAGGTGATTCCATGTACATTTCGTCCTCAAAATATTCATAGGGAAGAACAACCTCTACATCCATCTGATGTAATTCCATGATAGAAGAAACAATAAGTCTAATAGAAGTGTACTTAGAAACTAGAGTAAATGTCTTTTCATGATGCTCTCCCTCTTTATGGGAGAACTATCTAGTCTCAATTCTTTCTTTGTACCTGCCAGTTGTTGCACATTAGATCTTGTAAATTTATTTGGAAGTCACCACTAACTTCCCCTTGGTATAATCAAGGTATACTTAAAACTTTTTGATATGCATGCTCCCTCTGAGCTTAGATCCCATAATATCCATCAAAACAAATCACCAATTATGGGAGAGTCCTCTTGTCACAAGATTTGCTTCAATCTTCCACTACTTCCATCTGCTTCCAGAGCCTTGGAAACCTTCACTGTGTACTTACAATCATCACTAGGAGGCCATGGAAGAACAATTATAACCAAGCAAAAATGTAAAAACAATAATAATTATAATCAAGGAAGAGAGATATAAGTTATTATCTTTTCCAGATTATAAGAAAATGTCAGCTCCCTCTTGATCTTAGCCTTCTTGCATGAAACTCATCCTCATTATGATGTCATTCCTTCCTTTCACAAGCTAGGGTTTCTTCTTTCAACAAAGCATTAATATAGGTATAGATCTAGGGTTTTTCTCATCTAAGACTTCCAGTCTTCTAGGATTTACATACCCTAATTCTTTTCAAAACTCATTTTATACCTTTTTGCAAGTCCACCAAACATTGTAATGTGCAAGTTCTTCTTTCCATATCAAAATTCAAAAACCATAGAGTCCTCATGCATAAAAAAAATCAAGGATATTCCATCAGACATAGGCAAATATTAAGGATCTTCAATAAAGTTTGTTATATAAATGTGAGATGTATTTCTCAAGAGAGTATACTTGGTCACCATTTCAACATTACTTTCAATGATATTGTCTCAAATATGTATTCTCAGCTAAACATTAATTTTGACTTTTTCAACCCCAAATCTTGTTCTTTGTCATAACTATAGTAATATATGAAGTTTTGCAAATGACTTATCTTTCTTGAGTGGACTTTGGTATCCAAACTTGAAAGGGGACTCGATCTCTTTTTCATTCTAAGTTTGTCATGTCCAATGAACTTGTGCCATGAAGATATGCTTTCTTCAAATATATATATTAGAGATAGTTATATTTTTCCTTATTTTGATTTTTCACTGCCTAGGACCGGATATCCATATTTCATATTTACAACATAGGTCAACCTTATCATCAACATATACAATGCATCTTCCAAGGTCTTTACTTAAGAGTGTAAGGTCCATGACAACCAAATGGCGTTAATACAATGCAACATCTCCAAGGAAAAGACATAGGTTCATTATATCACAATTTAACATTTAGTACTATGTATATATTACATGAGGCTTTATTTTTCTTTGAGAAACAATCTGAATAATCACTTCTTGAAATATCATGATGACTTTCATGCTACAACTTATCTAATAGTATTTTCTTATATTTTCATAACCACCCTTAATAAATTCTTCAACAAATCAGAACTTTGATATTTTTCTATGATTTGACTAAGGAGAATACCACAGACTTATTTAGTTTATTATGAAAACAAGTTTGATGCAAGTCTTTTCTACCAAGAAAAACTTATCTAGTGATCATTTCATCTAGCTGAGGTCTACAAGAAAATTACCAAAGTAAAAGTTTTGATCCCAAGCGAGTTACTATAAGTAAATAGAGAAATTATACATACATTACATTCCAAACATCAAAATTTATAATTTAAGAAACTTCTTGTAGCTTTGTTGGTCTCTTTGTACTTCCAGACCCGATACTTGTCTTTGAACAACTCATCACTGTAATGTGCTATGGAAATAATGTGTGAAAACAAATTTTATTTTATTATTTATTTATTTTTATTTTATTTTTTATTTTTTATTTTTTATTTTATTTTTATTTTTATTTTTATTTATTTATTTATTTTTATTTTTTTCAGATTAAACAATATGATTTGTATCTTTTATCAGACTTGGTATCCATAACCAATATTCAAGGAGAACACTTCAAACTTCTTGTTAAACATCAATCCAATCCCTTCCACATTTTTAGGATTAAAAGAAAACTTCATGCACAAAAGATGGCTTTGCCGACGTATTCTTAGGCAAAGATATTTTCAAACTTCTGTTAGGACACATCATTTCAGTGAACCATATGAGGCCTTTTGGCCTTCCATAGTAGGCTGAACCTGAGGCTTGTTAGGCATCTTTTCAGGGCTTAGTGTTCCTTCCTTTGGATAGAACAAAAATCATTATTTTAGACAGAATTTTGGTGGTCCTTTCTCCTTATTTTAACCTTAGTCTGAAATTCTTCGACCCTCTTGACGTCTCTCAAATTCTTGCAACCAATCCTAAGACTTTTTTGGCCTATATAAGATGGATTAAGGCCTTTCAATCCCTTGCCACAAACAAAATTTAGACTTGTGGTTAGGATTTTTTCACAGAGGTAGGTTTTTCTAGTCTTCTTCTAAGGCACAAGCAAAGACATAGATCTTGGACTCTCTTGGATATACTTCTTCCTTCTTATACTAGTATTTATAGGGTTAGAAAAAACCCTAGAGGAACAAGCTAACTTCTTCAATGGTGCTCTTATACCCTTGCTCTGATACCATGTTTATTTTTCATAGGATCTTCTAACTGATAATTACTTCTTATGATTTCTCACGTTAATCTTTTCTTTCATTCAAATTCATCATAAAGCAATTATGTAAAATATCTCAACAATAGAAACAAAATACCAGTAAGATCATAGAGAGACAGCCAAGCAAGAGACATAAGAGTTTACCCTAGGAAAACCCATATAGGGGAAAACCCAACAACCTTTTCCTTAGAAAAATTATTCAATTCAATAGAGATACATCTAATTCTAGCCAAGAGCAAGGTCAAACTGATCAACAATATCCCTATGGTCAAACCTAGTCAAAATTCCATTAGGTCAAGTCACAAAAATGCCTAATCAACTCGGATTAAACTGAACAGTTTGCTATAGCCAAATCCTGTAAGGTCAAACGTCAAAGATCTTCTTTAAGAAAACTTCAGCGAGGCACAATTTGGTGTGGATTGCAGTCAAAACACTTTATACAATTTCCAGAAATAGCTTTCTTTTATCTGCATTTATATGTAAAGGTGAGCCTTCGATGCCAAATAACAACTTTGGAATAGACTTCATCTAAAATAAAATATCCTATTAATTGTTCTTCCATTATCATTATATCCCAAAATCGAATAAGGTGACATATGGTTACAATTTATAAAGTGTAAAACAAAAGGCTCATAAATCAACAATGAAAGCTGTCATTACAAAATTTAAAAGGAAGGGTAATAAAGATTCTTCGGCGGAGTACAACAGTGAGTATCACTGGCTCCAAGAAAAAAATCTATGAGGATGGTTAAGGATCAGACTAGCAAAAGAGCACAACCATAAATAAATATTGTTTTCAATTTCCCCATAACCTATATGGTATATAGGTTCTTTTAAAAGAGATATACGCCCATAGTTGAGTCCTTGGAACCACCCAAGGAAACTTTTCACCCCACTCAAGTGGTAAAGTCGAGCTTAGGACCACTAAGCGCAAGCTCCTCAATTTTGAACTATAAATATGAATTACATGGTATATGAATGATGTAGTGTATTAATACATAGTGCACGTGGGATATTGGTTATTTCAAAAAAATATATCACATATGGCATGGAGATGAATTCCTTGATTAGCACACTAATGCCAAGAATCGCTCATGGCGAATGTGGGAAACCCAAAGGCCAGCGAAGAAGAGGTATTTTCGCCATTGAAAGATGTGAAAGAGGCAATGCGAGTTTAACAATAACATAACGGCAAAGCCTGCATAGGATTACTGGACAAAAGAGTGGCTTGGTTCTTGATTAAAGCTGATTTATCCAAAGGGCTCCCTGTTGCAATGGATATTTTGTGGGAAACCTTCTCAATCAAGCAGCCGATGGACTATTGGGGCATCCCCTTTAGGTGCATTGGCTGCCATGAAGTTGGATATTTGATGCCATGAAGTTGGAGATCTGATTTCAGGGTGCCCAAGGAGGCATGGAAAGGATTTACGTGTTAGGAAAAATACTCCCTCTGGATGAACAAGAACCCATATTTTACACATGGACATCGGGCTAATTCTCAGAGAAAATCCGACCCAGACATGCCTGCTCTAGAGGATGCCCCCTTTGAATATGGGTCTCACCCTGAAGTCAACAACACTATTAGTTTGGCCCAAAAGAATAATGAGCCAAAATAGTCTCTTTATGATTCCAAGGTCTAGGAAAGGAATGAGGCTCTATTAAATATTTCACGATTGGCTCCCTCCTCCCTAGTTACTAGATGTAAACATAACGCAGGGGCCACTGACATTAATGTGAGAGACCGTCCTGTTCCTCTTCCTTTGTAGCACAAAACTAGATATGGAGAATCAATTTTTTCTCCTCCTACAGACTTAGAGCTGGAGAACATACTTAATGATGACTCGATGGGTTTGGAACCCTTAACTATAAGAATATCCTTTTTCCATAATGGTGAAGGGGTTACCAGTTCTGAGAAATTGAATCCTGGCTCATCCAATAAAAGAAAACCTCTCATATATAAAAAGATATCTTCATGTTTCGACCAGGCTTTTGATCTCAACAATAGGTTCATTGAAACCTTGGAAGAAACTGTCTACCTAGTGATCGATCCGTGTTTTCCTACAGATAACGAAGCCACTGACATTTCTGACATCCGGGGCCTTAGAGTAGAAATCCCCAATGTTATGAAACCAGATCACAAAAAGATAGAAAAGATAGATCAACGCCTTAGAAATAAGCCTCTTCGAGGGGAGAGGCTGAAAAGAGAAGGAATGACGATTACAAGAGTTTTCCGTAAGGGTTTAGGGTAAAACCCTAGGTTTTTTATAGCAGCTCTTTGCAAACAATTGGAGCAGTGTACCTGTCGACAGACAATTTTGCCCGCCATTTCCCTTGCAGCCTCGCCCATCGCTTTCTGCTGTCAGTTTCTGCTTGCATCATGGGGGATACGATGGAAGTCGAGGAGCTCGATTTTTCCAAGGACCCCCACCCTGACCGTGTCATTTTCGGAAACCCTAGCTTCTCTACGTCGACATCTGGCCCTATTCTCCCGTCCGACCCTGCTCCGCCTATCTCGTCACCGGTGGTTTCCTTTTCGGGGCACTGCTCTGCTCCTCTGTTCATCGGGTCGCTCTCAATTGAATCCCCTGCGTTGGATTGTCCTCCATTATCACCTGGTACTTTGCACATTCTGACCGCGAACACACCTCCATCACCCTCTTTCGACCCCCATCCATCCATTTCGACTTTCTTCACCGCGCCCCTGAAGACATCCATACCACCGCGGCACCAAACCCTCCCTCTTCTGCTCACTCACTATCAGGTTGTTTCGAGACCCCTGCGGTCAAGGTAAAGTCTGCAAAAAACATCCCTTTGGAAGGTTCCCCTGATCCTTTGGCGGATCACCCATCTGCACCTCGCTCGGGGAAGAGAAAGACTAAGTGTGTGAAGGCGACTTCCAAGGATATCACCATTCGGTTTGGCGAGACCTCTGCAATTGGGGAAGTGGCATATATGGCTAGCACAGTACTTGTTGGGCATGTTCACGGCAGAGCTTATTCAGCAACCAGGCTTACCCTATGGGTCAGGGAGATTTGGGGTGGAATGCTAAAGGAACTGCCTGAGGTGTAGGTCCTTCCCAGGGGTTGGTTTGCCCTACATTTTGCGAAAGAAAATTATACGGATTTGGTCCTCGCAAGGTATTGGCACATTGAGATGGCCCCAGTTCTCCTCAAGAGATGGAGTCCCCTATTCGACCCTGAGAGAGAGCAAATTGGGGCTGGACCCCTCTGGGTGTACTTGCCAGGGCTCCCTCTACAGTACTGGTGCGAGGAGGTCTTCATCAGAATTGGGAATGCCCTCGACACCTATCTGGACCATGATCGAACTTTTGTGCAATCAAAGAATAGAACCCTCGCCCACATTCTGGTCCATTTGGACACTCGTGAGGGGAAATTCACCAGGGTCCAGATACTAGATTATGAAGGGGTTCCCTTCCACTGTCGGTGGTGTCACAGGGTGGGACATATCTTCAAAGATTGCCCTCTCAACAAGAAAATAGAGGACACTCCAAAAGCATCACCTGCTCCTTCCAGGATTGACTCGCCGGCCATTCAGCGCTCTCTTGCTTTGGGCCCTATACCTCTGGCCAGCAATCCCCTTCCAAAGACGGTGGACGACGTGCACAGATCGATCTCGCCACCTCTCACCAGGTCTCGGGCAGCAGCTGAAGCCACAAAAGCTTTGGGTATTCCTCTGACCTCTCATATTTCTTCTATTGCTTTTTGCTCATCATTTGTTGCACCTTCCATTATTACTTCTGTGGCACATTGCACTATGTCGTCCCCTCCCTCTATTGCCACCACTGCTCCCTCATTGCATTCGCTATCCACATCCTCCTCCTCTCCATCTTCCTCCAGGGTTTCAACATCTCATCACTATAATCTTCATTCCTGTACTCCGGTTCATCTTGTCGGACTGGGCCTCACTCTACCCGGTTCGACCTCTCTGACATCTCGGGGGAGGAAATCTGATCTCTCCAAAGCCATCAAGCGTGCAGGGGCTGAAGTCGCCTCTGGCCATCAATCCACTCTCGATGGGGTTCTTAGAGCATTGAATACCCCGGGTAGAGTTCCCCCATGAAGTGTCTATCTTTCAACTGCAGAGGCATGGCTAGTGCCTCCAAGAAACTAGCCCTGCGCAGACTCTTTGAGATTGAACCTATCGACATTATCTTGCTCCAAGAAACCCTAGGCGCAACTCCCTTACTTCTATTTCCCCAGGATGGATCTTCTTGGCAATGGATGCTGTGGGGAGATCTGGTGGCCTTGCCATTGGATACAATCCCCACTCCATTAGAGCTTCAACATCATGGGGAGGCCACGGATTCATGGGCTTAGATTTTTTCTCGGCAGAGCTTGGCACCAACCTACGGGTTGTTAACATTTATGGACCTTGTCAATAGAGGGAGAATTTCTGGCAGCATCTACTTGGTCTCTCGATTTTCTCTTCTGATCACATCATCCTAGGAGGCGACCTCAATTTCTCCTTGGGTTTTAGTGAATCTTGGGGGTCAATGGCTCAAGTGGATTCAATCTCGGGGTATATGACAAACCTCCTGGAGCAGTACAATTTTGTGGATGTCCCTATGAATAAACCTCTTCCTACATGGAGGAATAGAAGGGTGGGTGAAGCTGCACTTGCGCGAAGATTAGACAGATTCCTTATGAAGGGTCCCCTCTTGCAGCATCTGCATCACTATAAACAATGGGTCGGTACAGGGGGCATTTCGGATCACTCCCCCATTTATCTGGAGGTTTTGGGTCCTCATCCTAAACCTAAAGCCCCATTTAAATTTAACCATGTATGGTTACAGGACCCTGCTTACATTAGCATGGTTTCGGATTTCTGGGCTGCCAACCCGATTGATAGATTTGATTCCTTGGCTAAAGGCTTCTGTAATAACTTGTCCAAGCTCAAGCATCTTTCTATTAATTGGGCAAGAGAGAAGCATCAGAGGGAGAATTCGCTTCTATCACACATTGAATCCGAGCTGAGTTCTATGCTCGATGAGCGAAGCCTGGGGTTTATCACAGCAGAAGACAAATCACATCTGATTGAGCTTGAGAACCAGAAGGCTCAGATCCTGAAGGAGAGAGAGGAATCCCTGAGACTTAGGAGTAGGGCCATATGGTTGAAAGTAGGGGATGACAATACTAGGTTCTTTTAGAATTATGCAAAAGGTAGAAAGGTATCAAACACCATCTGGAATCTACCTCTACCTGAGGGAGGAGTTGCTGATTCTTTCAATAAACTCTCCCATCTCGGCTCTACTCATTTCAGAAATCTATACAAAAGCCCACCTGGTTCAAATCTTGCTGATATCATCAATGTGGCCGGACATTTCCCCAGATTTGTTAATGAGGATGAGGCAGAGGAACTATATGCACCTGTGACTACTGGAGAACTCGAAGGCACGTTAAAATGGTTCAAGAAGGACAAGAGCCCGAGACCAGATGGCTGGACCATAGAATTCTACCTTGCATTCTATGACCTTCTGGGACAGGATCTGTTGAAAGTTGTGGAAGAATGCAGATTGTCTGGATTGCTATACAATGTATTGCTATACAATGCCATCAATTCGACTTTTATTGCCCTCATTCCTAAATCTGACACCCCATCCTCCTTCAATGACTACAGGCCCATTTCATTGTGCAATTGTCTGTACAAAATTATCTCCAAGATCATAGCAAACAAACTCCGCCCTATCCTCTCCTGTCATATTTCCCCCCAACAATTTGCCTTTCTTGAACATCGTCAGATTCATGAAGCCATTGGCTCGGCACAAGAAGCTATACATTCAATCTGGACCAGACACCATAAGGGCATTATTCTTAAGATAGATCTGGCAAAAGCATTTGACTGTGTCAGCTGGCTTTACATTAAGATGCTCCTTATCCATTTGGGCTTTCCACATAACTTCATCACTTGGATTATGGCCTGCATTACCTCCCCTACCTTCAGTGTCCTCATTAATGGTTCAGCTTCTCATTTCTTTCACTCCGAGAGGGGGCTTAGACAAGGCTGCCCTCTCTCACCCCTCCTATTTTTGATTGTCATGGATGGACTTAGTCGCTTGATTGCTTCGGCTAAGCGGGATGGTGATCTTTGTGGTCTCAAGATATCTGATGCCTGCTTTCTCACCCACCTCCTATTTGTGGATGATGTTCTCATTTTTCTTGATGGTAGTATTCGGGACTCCCGCTCTTTCTCCAAAATTCTCTCACTTTTCTCGTCAGCTACCGGGATGTTAGCCAATCAATCAAAATCCACCATTACCTTTGCCCGAACCTCCATCCAAGAGTCTCATCTTGCTCATCAGCTTTTTCCTTATTGTATCAATCCTCTGGACAGGGGTCTCAAATACTTGGGTTTCTGGATAAAGCCTATCAGCCAGAAAATTGCAGATTGGGTCTGGCTTGTTACCAAACTGGAAAAAAGGCTTTCTATCTGGAGTCACAGATATTTGTCCAGAGCTGGCAGACTTGTACTTATTAAATATGTTCTTGAGGCCACACCAGTATTCTGGATGGCACTTGCATGGATCCCCAGGAGCATCTTGGCTCGTTTACAACAACTCTGCAATAGATATCTTTGGAATGGAAATCATGACAAAAAGATTTTTGCATGGGTAGGCTGGAATAAGATTGCATTGCCTAAGAAATGGGGAGGCTGGGGTCTAAAAGACCTTCCTTTATTTGCACAAGCCCTTGCAGCAAAAATGGGCTGGACTCTGTTGACCGGACAGAACCTTTGGACAGCCATCACATATCATAAGTATATTTGGCCTCAGCAAATCATGGATTGGGTTCGATTGCCAAGTTGGCCTAAATCTGGCATCTCATCTGTCTGGAAGGCACTCCTTCATTCTCTACCTCACATTAGGGACAATCTTGCCTGGAGAATCAACGATGGATCTAAGGCCCGCATTGGCTTGGACCCATGGACTGGAGGTGGAGGAAGATATCAGTTGTCTAGAGACCTCATACAACATCTTCATTCTCATGAGATCAAGGTGATTGCAAATATTGCAGACCATCAAAACTCCAACATCTTCTCCCAAGGATGGAAAACTGCCTTGCAGCTTGATTTACCACCATGTTGGCACCAAGAATGGCATGAATATATCTCTGCACTATCTGAATCTCATATCAGGATTAAAGAGGGCCCTGATGAACTTATCTGGTGTCATGCGGAAAATGGTATCTACTCTCCAAAGACTGGATATCTATCCTTGATCTCCCACAAAAAACCGGAGCAGATTACTTTCTGGTGGAAGAGTATTTGGAAACTAACAGCGCCTCCTCGGACCAGACTATTTTTCTGGTGTATCCTTAGAGACAAAGTACCCACGGGAGAGAATCTCACTCACCGATCCTTTCATGGGCCGAATTGGTGTACCTTGTGCAAAAACTCATCTGAATCGACCCTACATCTTTTTCTGAAATGCTCAGCCCTGATTACTCTCTGGCATAATATTTCTACCTCCATACAATTTACAGGGCAATGGGAAGGTGCTGATCTTGGCAGTGCATGGGAATGTTGGTTCAATCAGCATAAGGGTACCAAACTACAAAGTCTCCCTCTGATTATCAGCTGGCATGTCTGGCTGGCTCGGAACCGTTCTATTTTCGACAACAGACCTGTGTGCTGGCCACACATTGCGGCCTGTATTGTATCAGCGTATAATGAGATGCCTGAACCTCAACAAACTAGATCCCGAAGGCCTCATGCCCCTCCTCATATTGATAAAAATACACCTTGGGCGTATTTCGATGGCGCAGCACAACAACAGGGATGTGGTGGTGGTTTCATCCTATACTTAAGTGATCAGCACTACTACAAAGTAAAGATGGGACTAGGAGCTGGAACTAATAATTTCGCAGAACTCATCACCCTCCGTCACCTCCTGCATTTCTCTTTGGGACATAATTGCATGAGCTTAAATATTTTTGGAGACTCGAAGATCATTATTAATTGGTTCAATAATATTACTGCTTGTCACATACACACACTCAGTAATATTTTGGATGAAGTAAACATTTTCAAGGCACAATTTAACAACATCACATGCAATCATATTTACAGGGAACATAACAGCTGTGCTGACGGGCTATCCAAGGAGGCCACGACACTTCCCAAAGGAGAGTGGATGATCCAGGAACAACGTGGGACAAATGAATACTGTTACTATCACCACCCATACATAGATCAGCACTACCACAGGGCAGAGAGCCCTTGATCACTGGTTTTTTGTCATTTTTGAGAAATGTTTATTTGACAACTTTGTATATATTTTACAGGATATATTTATGTGTTTTTAAATGCCCTACATGGCATATGTACAGTCTTATAATAGACTCCTATTATATTTGAATGAACACCCTGCGTGGTGAATCTGAACAGTACATAGTTTTTGGTGAACTTCACAATTTTGACCGAGCTCTCAGGGGCTAGAAAGATACAGCATATGCAATCGCATCTACAATATGTAATTTTTCAAAGTTAATGAAAGATTACGATTTTTCCAGTGGAAAAAAAAAGCCTCTTCGAGGGGGAAACCTCCTTTACATTACACAAATGAACAATTCTTGGATCATTCAAATGAAAAAATCTCCTTTCTATATATAGGAGTCTACGGGGTCACAATATAACCAAGCCGACCTAACAATAATAATATAAAGGCACAAAAATAACAATAGAGGGATTCTATGGGGCACAATAATAATAATATGGGGACAATAGGGGCACAATAATAACAATAAGGGATACAACGACAATAGTAATGGGGGGATCACTAATATTATAGGGACCTAACATGCCCCTCTCCTTCAAAAAAGTGTTGTCCTCAACGCTTGAGTAGTTCTGGATGCTTCTGTATAAAATTCTCATCCTCCCATGTGGAATCTTCAACGGGTAAGTTCTTCCACTTGATGAGATACTCTGAAATTGATCGATTTCGTAGCTGTTGAGTTCTTGTTTCTTTTCTTCCTCCTCTTCACAATCTATGTAAAATAATTTCTTCTCGGCACACTTATGACCTTTAGTGTATTTTCTATCACAACTGTAACAAATCCCTTTTGCTCTTTTTTCTTCCAATTGTTGAGGTGTCAACCTTGTAGGTTGTGAATGGCTAGGGGAAGTAACGCTTCCATCTTTATGATTGTGAGTGATAGACTTCCTTGTTGCCATAATTTTTCTTTCCATTTTTCTTGCCAACCTAATGCCTTCTCCAATGAATCAGGTTCCCAAAGACGAACCTCATGTTGAATGTTATCCTTTAAAGTACCTATGAAGACATCAATCCTTTGCTTCTCTGGAATATCATTTACCCTTATATTCAATTTTTGAAAGTCCTCAATGTGCTCTGCGATTGAACACTTTTGTTTGAGATTTATCAATTGGCTAAAGAAGGTGTTTCTCTTTGTATCCTCATAATGTGCTATCATTTCCTCCGTGAAAATTGACCATGTAACAAGTGTTTTATGAGAACAAAGCCCTTTATACCATAAAAATTGATCTAGTTCTAAATATGAGTATGCAATACATACCTTTTGTAACAGTTGCACCTCATGTAGATCAAAATATTGCTCCATCTGTAATATCCAATTTACCGGATCCTTGCCATCAAAATTCCTCATATCACTTTTTCTTGATTTTAGGAGCTCGATCTTGAAACAACTATAACTCTGTAATTTCGGCTCTTCCGGTTCTGAAATTGTGACCTGCAGTAGTCCTCTGTGTCCTCTTTCCAATTCCACCAGTGTGATCAAAATTGGATTCTCCAAGAAAGAGTTATACACAATCTCCCAAGATGACCTAATTATATACCTTTTCAGAAGAGCTAACTTGTATGAAGTGCCATGTGTCACTGTTTTGACCTTTGGATCTAAAAAATATATATAGGAAAGTATAGTTTGTCCTCTTTCTGTAAATTCTTACTAAAATTCAATCTGATACTCATAGAAAAAGTTATGGCGATTTTCCCAAGGGGACCTGTTTGGAATGTAATTTGGGGGTCTGCAAAAACCCTAACTTACTCAGATTATATCTCCGAAAATATAGCGAGACAGGATCTGAAATTCGGAGCCTAGGTTTAGACAGATTTAATATCAAGTGGGTTTTTTTTTTAGATTTTGAAACTTCGTATAGAAAGAGTTATAGTGAAAATTCCACAATGACCTGTTTTAGAGGAAATTATGGAGCTTGCAAAAACCTTAACTTCCTCAGATCATATCTCCGAAAATATAGTGCAAAAACATCTGAAACTTGGAAGAGAGGTTCAGACCGATTTATTATCAAATGGGTTTTTTTGTAGCTTCTGAAACTTTGTAGCGAAAATGTTATAGTGAAAATTCCACGATGACCTATTTGGGGTAGCGAAACTCTAGAATCCACAGCTCCAATACCAAATGTTATGAAACCAACTCAGAAAAAGATAGAAAAGATAGATCAACGCCTTAGAAATAAGCCTATTCGAGGGGGAAACCTCCTTTACATTACACAAATGAACAATTCTTGGATCATTCAAATGACAAAACCTCCTTTCTATATAGAGGAGTCTACGGGGTCACAATATAACCAAGCCGACCTAACAATAATAATATAAAGGCACAAAAATAACAATAGAGGGATTCTATGGGGCATAATAATAACAATATGGGGACAATAGGGGCACAATAATAACAATAAGGGATACAATGACAATAGTAATTGGGGGATCACTAATATTATAGGGACCTAAAAACCAAGGTTGACCATCCAAAATGATAATTCTGTCTTATAATATCAGAAGGCTGGGGTCAACACTCTCTCTGCGATCACTGCATAATTTAATTCTTACTAACCCACGATGATCGTTGTCTAAGAAATAATGGTTGATAGGGACAAGGCCATCTAATTACTCTCTAATTTATGCCCAAATTGGGCCATGTGTGCCATAAGTGCAACCAGAAAATCTAATGGACTTGCAGCTATCTGGAACCCAATTCTTTTCTCCCTTAAAGCATACAGGAGTTTCACAGGGATAGTTCTTTCTGGTTTCTACAAGGGTTCAACACACAGGGTACGTATCCTTAATATCTACGCCCCATACTCAAATCAGAAGAACTTTAGGAAAAAGCTGGATGATTGTGGGATTTTAGATCTCCACGGGCTAATCATTGCTGGCAACTTGAACCTTACACTAAGCCTAGAGGAGATCTGGGGAAAGCACACCAATTTTGATCTGCTTGCTGGATTTTTCACATCGTTGTTTTCACAAAAACTGCTCAGAGACATCAAATCTTGACCTTTATGCCCCACTTTGAGGAATGATAGAACAAGCACTGAAGGTGTCAAGACCCTAGGACAAGGAGGGCGCACCATGTGTGCGACAGGCTCCCGAGTCAGTTTTGTGTAGCGGGAGGGTCATCTTCAGTTATGTGTGATGAGTCAATTTTATGTGACGCTGCGACAAGTGGGAGCATTCGGTTAAACGTGCCCTGGTGAGTTGTGTGATGAGTTGGGTGAACATGCTAGGGTGACCCATGTGTCAGGCGCCCAGGTGAGAGCACACACACGAATCACATGGGAGTCAGAAAACCGAAATGGAAATTTGGCTAAGTGTGGGAGTGCCATGACAACGAGTTTATATGGAGAGTAGAAAAATCGAGAGTTGGGCTGACGTGCAAAGGAGGGCATTTGGGTGAGCTGACTTGCGAAAGTGGACCCAAATTGGTTGGACGAGTAGTGGACGGTTTATGCGTAAATGGATGGTCGGCCTGGAGGTGGGCCGACCCACCTAAATGTTGGATGATGACTATAAGTAGAATATGGGCGGACTGTTTTAGTGAAGGGTGCAGGTAGGCAACAGGCCGGCAGGTGACCCGAGTTGCGGTGGGCGTGACCAGACGACGGGTGACCCGACCCGTGGGTGCGATCAGACAACTCGATTTTCTTGGGCGGGTCTGCATAGGTAGGCAAACCATCAAGTTCTGAACGATGAGTTGGGAAATGGTGAACGAAAGTTATGAACGGGCTGGGCGACCCTACATGATAGTAGGTGGGCACCCCTGTACGATAAAGGCCATGCAACTTAGCACGGAGGTTGGGTGACCCTGCACGATAATAGGTGGGTGACCCTGAATGACGGTACTGCAGTGGGAACTTTTGAATGAGGGCGACCCGATACGAGAAGGTGAATTGCAGATTTTTAGGTAGCTTTGCTGAGGTGAAATTTGGAGTTTTCAGCAAAAGGCTAACTGTTGGCATTATGGCACAGGTTTGGAGCTATGGCACAGGTGTTGTCCTTGATGGCAACTCTCTTTGGTAACAGATCTCAGTTCAGGCTTTCAGAATGAAGGAAAAGACATATACGCAGGTTCATCTAGATGAAGATGCGTATACAGGCAGGTTAGACGTTTCAAAGGCACGTGTGCGTATACACACACTTTCATGCAAAGAAAAGCACATATATGTTGGAGAACTTACCTTTGGTCCATGGTAGTTAGTCCTTGGTATTTGAACCTATGGTTTTGGACGATGATACCTCGTCAGACGTGTTGATCCCAAGTATTGGGTCCATGGTATTGGTTTATTATGGTTTTGGACCGTGGTATTGTGGAAGGCCTAAAACTATAAAAGAGGAAGGAGATCATGTGGCAAGGTATCATCTGAATTATTATTGAATATCTGATAAAGTGCTAGATATGGAATACTGGTAATTGGGTTATGGTGCAGATCTGGATCTGAATGAAGGAGGAACCTTAGCGCAAAGAGAAGGATAAGTTCTATTGATGGATCATAATCTTTAAGCTCGAATGGTAGTATCGTTGTATGATTTTGATCTGTTATATGTGGCGCTTGCTTGATCTATAAAACTGATAATCTGGGTTAATTAGTGTTTGAATATCTGAAAGAGCGAATTATCCTTTATAGATCTGTACGCAGGTTCAGTGAAGCAAAGGCGCGTATATACGCTGGTTCAGTGAAGGAAAACAGTGTATACGCAGGTTGTTCCATACGCAGAAGCGTATGCACGCAGGTTTCAGGCTATTAAAGTAGCGTATATATTTTGAGTTGTGATCTTGGTGCTTCTGTTTATTGCTGCAGTGTTCTGGGTTTAGATTTGGTGTGTGGTTACTGTTACTGTGATCTGGGTACAGTCGTCAGAGAAGTGTTTATTTTGATTCAATTTTGATTGGTGAAAAGGTGATTGCTTGATGCAGAAATTCTTGATGTTTGATTGATGCTATTTGTGGATCCAGTCTGAAAA
This sequence comes from Pinus tabuliformis, assembly GCA_031772625.1. Classification (NCBI taxonomy): domain Eukaryota; kingdom Viridiplantae; phylum Streptophyta; class Pinopsida; order Pinales; family Pinaceae; genus Pinus; species Pinus tabuliformis. Next base: position 1,519,123,169 of record CM062816.1, read on the forward strand.
TTTATGAAACGTGGTCCTTGAAAGAAAGAGAAGGTTGTAGCCTTCTGTAGGCCAGCACCTACGTACTAGTATCTTGGCTAGTGCAAGAGCTAAGGGGGTTGTAGCTCCCTTCCAGGAGAAGCTGGAAAACGAGAGAGGGTTGTAGCTCTTTGCAGGTTGCAGCCTGTGTACTGGTAAAGGACTGCACCAGTACAATTGTAAAAAGAAGTTTCTAATTAAAGAGAAGATACAGACGAATTGCAGCAGGTGGTTTTCACCCACATTGGGTTTCCACCTTATATCTTGTGTTCTTGTGTGCGATTGTCTTTCTGCTCTGTTTTACTGTTTCTGGTTACTGGTTATTTGATTCTCAAACACAAATTAACAATCAACATCAGAAAGATAAAGTAAATTAAAAGTTTGCATTGTATACGCGAGTTTCCTTCTGAATAGTTGCGTATATACGCAGGTTTAATTAACTCAAGTAGCGTATATCACTTGATTTTGAAAAATGAATATTTGACTTGATAATACTGATTCACCGCCCCCCCGCCCCCCTCTCAGTATTATTTCCAACAATTGGTATCAGAGCAGGTTCTTCAGAAGAAGCTTGATCGCTTGAAGAAAGATCTTTCATCATGAGCAACTACGAGAGGGAAACATCAATCAGGCCACCGATTTTTGATGGGACAAACTTTGTTTATTGGAAGGTAAGAGTTACTACCTATCTTCAATCTCTTGGTACAGAAGTCTGGGGTATCATAGATACAGGGTATACTTTTCCATCAACAACTCCCACAGATCCGACTGAGAAGAAGAAATATGAAACAAATGCAAAGGCGATCAATACTCTCTTAGGATGCCTATCTCAATCAGAATTTGTCAAGGTAATGCAGTTTAAATCTACAAAAGAGATATGGGACAAGATTGTTCTAAGCTATGAAGGAGATGATCAGGTAAAACAAGCAAAACTTCAAACCCTCAGGATTCAACATGAAAATCTCAGGATGTATAATGATGAAAGTGTGGCTAACTATTTTCTTCTTGTAGATGAGATTGTTAATTGTATGAAAAATTTGGGTGAAGAAATAAAAGAGGCTGTTGTGGTTGAAAACGTTCTAAGATCTTTGTCCCCTAGGGTTGAATCTAAAGTTTCTGCAATAGAAGAAAAAGAGAATCTACAAAGCCTTAAAATTTCACAGCTGCACGGAATTCTAACTGCTTATGAAATGAGGAAAGGAGGTCCATCAGACTGGAGAGAAGCTGCCTTCAAGGCTTCAGGCAAAGGAGAGTACTATGAGTCAGGACACGCGTCAGAAGAAGAAGAAGAATCAAATTTTGTCAGAAATCTTCAACGGGGTATTGGACGGTTCCGAGGTAAGTTACCTTTCAAATTCTTTACTTGTGGAAGAGTTGGTCACTATGCTGCCAAATGTCCTCACAAGGATAAGATTGACAAAGGGAAGGAACCTGTTAGATGGAACAAGAAACATAATGCAACTAAGAAAAGTTACTACACTCATGAAGACAGTGATGGCCTATCAAATAGTGACGAAGATGAATGAGGTAATGATTATAAACTTTTAATGGCCTTTGAAGATGATGATTACATGGACGCTATAGATGTAGATGGTTTTTATGAAGAGATTTCTCGACTCAAAATATGTTTAGAAGAAAAAGATATGATCATTGATACTCTGCAATTCCAACTTGATGAAAAAGAAAAATCTCTTGAGAAGTTAGAATGTGAAATTGTTGGCCTTAGAAAATAAATTGAGAAAACAAAGGCTCTTAATCTTAAATTTGTTAAAGGATCTGAAACTCTGGATGAGATTATCAATGTATAGCGTTCTCCACTAATCAAGACAGGTCTGGGTTATAATGGAGAAACATCTCAAGCATCCACCTCAAGGAGTTATCTTGATGCAGCAAGGAGGAATGAGCAAAAGCCCAATGGAGATCACCAGGTAAAGCAGGGATGAATTACATCAAGAACAAACAAAGACTACCAGGTAAACCAGGGGCAATCCATCTTAAGGGTGAACAAAAGCTACAACCAGCCACAGGTAAAAACTTCTCAATTTGCTTCAAGAATGGATGACAATAGAAATTACAATCATTTGGCTGGTAGATTTGATAATTGCAGAAGTTTCTTCAATGGCCAATGTTTCTCTTGCCATAACTTTGGTCACAAAACATCTCAATGTGTTGCTTATAAGACAATCATGACTAGAGAAGCTCAAAAACAAAGAAGTATGAATGGGATTATGAAAAGGACCTATAACAACTTTTCGGCCCTTGAAAATGAAATTGAATGTTCTATTTGTAATAACTTCGGTCATGAAGATTCTGAATGCAGGAGCAGTTTTCGGCAAACAAAGGAACAAGCCTCAAGCACCAGAACATGGAGAATAAAGGAACTACAAACAGAAAGACGTGGGATAGCTTTTTATGCAGAAGGACAAGAAAATCTATGGTACATCGACAGTGGATGTTCGAAGCATATGACAGGTGATAAAGAAGAACTTGAATCATATACTACTTTAGAAAAGGGAAAGAAAGTTTCTTTTGGAAATGATACCCCTGTAACCATAAAAGGAAAAGGCACTGCTCAGTTGAAAGAAAAGGTCAAAGCTGGAAATGTTTTGTATGTTGATGGCTTGAAGCATAATCTTCTAAGTGTCAGTCAGATGTGTGATCAAGGAACAGAGGTAATATTTCGATCAAATGGATGTAGTGTTCGTGATCTTGATACAGGAAAAACAGTGATCAAAGGCAGAAGAACTCCAAATAATCTATACATATTTGAAGAAGGACAACAACAATGCTATTTGAGCAAGGATGATGAACATTGGTTATGGCACTAGAGGTTGGGGCATCTAAGCTTTTCAAAAATAAGGAAAGCATGCAAATACCAGGCAGTTCGTGGTCTTCCAGATATCAAAATTCCAGACAACACCATATGCAAATCATGTCAGTTTGGTAAGCAAACCAGAACTAACTTCCCTGAGAAGGAAGGATTAGCCAGCAGGCCTCTTGAACTAGTCCATACAGATGTATGTGGTCCATTTAGGACAAGGTCACCTCGAGGAGAAGAATACTTTATATTATTCATTGACGACTTCTCCAGGATGGTTTGGTTGGGACTTATGAAACACAAGGACGAAGCATTCAAAAAATTCAAATCTTTCAAAGCCTTGGCTGAAAACGAATCAGATCACAAAATTAAGTGCCTCAGGTCTGATAGAGGTGGGGAGTTTACCTCAAATGAAATTTTCGATTTCTGTGAAGAACATGGAATAAGAAGGGAATTCTCTATAGCTAGGACTCCTTAGCAAAATGGAGTAGTGGAAAGGATGAACAGAATGGTCCAACAAATGGCTCGTGCTATGCTTGATGAGTCTGGGACTCCCGCAACCTTCTGGGGTGAAGCTGCATTTGCTGTGGTTGTTATTCTCAACAAAACAAATGTCCGAGTGAACAACACTCAAACTCCTCATGAGCTCTGGTATGGTGAGACTCCTTCGGTAAAGCATTTCAAAATTTTTGGAAGCAAATGCTATATTAAGAATAATGATGAACAACTTGGCAAACTTGAACCTAGAGCAGATGAAGGCATTCTCCTTGGTTATTCTCCCCACAACAAAGCATATAAGTGTTACAATAAAAGACTTGGAAGAATTGTTGACAACATTGATGTAGTGGTTGATGAAAAAGGATACATTCCTAGGCAAGTAAATTATGAAAACATCGAAGAGGATGAAGACTACTCTCCAAATCAGACTGATGATGAAGAAGAACCTCAAGAGGCACCAGAGGAACAGATAAGGATAGAAGAGAAGACTCCATCCAGGTATGTTCAGAAGAATCATCCAGAATATCAAATTTTGGGGCAGAAAGAGGCAGGTGTACAAACAAGAAGAACAATTGCAGAAGCCTCAAGCTATTTGGCATTTCTCTCCTCCACTGAGCCACAAAATGTAAAAGAGGCATGCAAAGATGAATGATGGGTCAAGGCAATGGATGAAGAACTTGAGCAGATCGAAAAGAACAACACTTGGGAATTGGTTCATAGACCAAAAGATAAGAATGTCATAGGGACAAAATGGATCTTTAAAAATAAGTTGAATGAAAATGGAGAAGTAATCAGAAACAAGGCCAGACTTGTGTGTAAAGGGTATGCTCAACAAGAAGGAATAGACTTTGAAGAAAATTTTTCTCCCGTTGCTAGACTAGAGGCCATCTGAATGTTCCTTGCTCTCTCAAGCTTTTAGAAGTTCAAAGTATTTCAAATGGACGTGAAATCAACCTTTCTGAATGGAGACTTAGAAGAAGAAGTGTACATTGAGCAACTAGATGGTTTCATTCTTGGGAATGATCCAAATCTTGTATGCAGACTAAAAAAGGCTCTCTATGGTCTTAAACAGGCTCCAAGGGCTTGGTACTACCGTTTGGACAAATATCTTCATCAACAAGGTTTTTCAAAAGGATCAGCAGATAGCAATCTCTATATAAAAATTGAAAATGACAAATTGCTAATACTTGTTGTGTATGTAGATGATATTATCTTTGGAAGCAATGAAGAAGCTATGAGTCAAAGCTTTGCCTTGGTGATGCAGAAAGAATTCGAAATGTCCTTGCTTGGAGAACTGACATACTTTCTTGGATTTCAAATCCAACAAAATGAATGCGGTATCTTCTTGTCTCAAACCAAGTACCTCAAGCAGATTCTGAAGAAGTATGGCATGGAAGATTCGAAACCAGTATGTACCCCTATGGTTACAGGATGCAGTCTCAGTGCAAATGATGAATCAGCAGCAGTACATCAACCAACCTATAGATATATGATTGGAAGTCTAGTTTATTTCACATGTACCTGACCAGACATCATGCATGCAATGGGAATAGTTGGGAGATTTCAGGCAAATCCAAAGGAAACTCATCTTCAGGCAGTGAAGAGAATCTTCAAGTACCTTCAAGGAACTCAAAACTATGGCTTATGGTATCCTAGAGATACAGGTCTCACACTTCATGCTTATATAGATGCAGATTAGGCCGGAAGCATGGATGACAGGAAGAGCACAAGTGGTGGTGCATTCTTTATGGGTTCCAGATTAGTATCTTGGTTCAGCAAGAAACAGAGTTCGATTTCTTTATCTACAGCTGAAGCAGAATATGTGGCTGCTGCATCTTGTTGCACTCAACTTCTTTGGATGATGCAAACCTTGCAGGACTTTCAAATCACTTGTACACCACCTATCTCCATCTTATGTGATAATACAAGTGCAATCAGCATTTCAAAGAACCCAGTCATGCATTCAAAGACCAAGCACATACCAATCAAGTATCACTTTCTCCGGGAACAAGTGTTGGAACAAAAGGTCAAATTGGAGTATGTTCCTTCTAAGGAACAAGTTGCTGATATTCTCACCAAACCACTGCCCAGGGAGACATTTGAATACCTCAGATAGAAGCTGGGAGTAATTGATGCATCATCTTGCTGTTAAAACCTGTCTATTTCAGAGAAAAATGGATGTACGCGAGTTGCCTGAGGAGGATCCGCGTACATACACCAGTTTGTGCAGAGACAGTCACGTATATGGAGGTTTGATGGATATCAGTAGGGACAGGCTCTGGTTGAAGATATTCTGATATGGGTCTGACAGAGACCATCCGACACAGGTTCAGGGGGAGCAGATAATCTTCTAATAATGCATTGTTGGCATTATCCTAGAAGCTTTTGGTTCTAGTTCACAGCTGTTGTTGGTTTCAGGTGGAACAGAGGTAGAGGGAGAACAAAAGGAAATCTTGGTTGCTGATGGTGATTGACAGATGCTGCTGCTATCAGTTATTGGTGACTTTCATAAGTCTTGTTCTAGATATTTCATCTCTATGTCATGTATCTCTTTTGTGGTATCTCTTTTATGGTGTCAAGGTCATGTATCGGCCTATTTTGGTTTCCCCACTATGCCTGGGATGAATATGTAATGAACTTGGTTTTCATATGTAAATTTCTGATGTATCCCCACTTGGTTGGGTGGATGATCCCCACTTGATGGGTGATGGATGTATGTATTGAGTCTTTTGGTGATAGGAAGGTCTTTTATGATGTATAAGTCATGGTTCTTCTTGAAGAACATCTTTTGCAAATCTTGCCTACAGTCAAGGGGAACATGGTCAGCACAGCAGGGCAGAAATTTCAGCATGTACTCAGGGGGAGCACAACCCTTTGCCCTTGATGACAAAGGGGGAGAATGACTTTGAGGATGTTGGGTTGCCATCAAGTCCAAAGGGGGATATTGTTGGCATTATGGCACAGGTTTGGAGCTATTGCACAGGTGTTGTCCTTGATGGCAACTCTCTTTGGTAACAGATCTCATTTCAGGCTTTCAGAATGAAGGAAAAGACATATACGCAGGTTCATCTAGACGAAGACGCGTATACACGCGGGTTAGACGTTTCAAAGGTGCGTGTGCGTATACACACACTTTCATGCAAAGAAAAGCGCGTATATGTTGGAGAACTTACCTTTGGTCTGTGGTAGTTAGTCCTTGGTATTTGAACCTATGGTTTTGGACCATGATACCTCGTCAGATGTGTTGATCCCAAGTATTGGGTCCGTGGTATTGGTTTATTATGGTTTTGGACCGTGGTATTGTGGAAGGCCTAAAACTATAAAAGAGGAAGGAGATCATGTGGCAAGGTATCATCTGAATTATTATTGAATATCTGATAAAGTGCTAGATCTAGAATACTGGTAATTGGGTTATGGTGCAGATCTGGATCTGAATGAAGGAGGAACCTTAGCGCAAAGAGAAGAATAAGTTCTATTGATGGATCATAATATTTAAGCACGAATGGTAGTATCATTGTATGATTTTGATCTGTTATATGTGGCGCTTGCTTGATCTATAAAACTGATAATCTGGGTTAATTAGTGTTTGAATATCTGAAAGAGCGAATTATTCTTTATAGATCTGTACGCAGGTTCAGTGAAGCGAAGGCGTGTATATACGCTGGTTCAGTAAAGGAAAACAACGTATACGCAAGTTGTTCCATATGCAGAAGCATATGCACGTAGGTTTCAGGCTATTAAAGTAGCGTATATATTTTGAGTTGTGATCTTGGTGCTTCTGTTCATTGTTGTAGTGTTTTGGGTTCAGATTTGGTGTGTGGTTACTGTTACTGTGATCTGGGTACAGTCGTCAGAGAAGTGTTTATTTTGATTCATTTTTTATTGGTGAAAAGGTGATTTCTTGATGCAGAAATTCTTGATGTTTGATTGATTCTATTTGTGGATCTAGTCTGAAAATTTATGAAACGTGGTCCCTGAAAGAAAGAGAAGGTTGTAGCCTTCTGTAGGCCAGCACCTACGTACTAGTATCTTGGCTAGTGCAAGAGCTAAGGGGGTTGTAGCTCCCTTCCAGGAGAAGCTGGAAAATGAGAGAGGGTTGTAGCTCTCTGCAGGTTGCATCTTGCGTATTGGTAAAGGACTGCACTAGTACAATTGTAAAAATAAGTTTCTAATTAAAGAGAATATAGAGGCGAATTGCAGCAGGTGGTTTTCACCCACATTGGGTTTCCACCTTATATCTTGTGTTCTTGCGTGCGATTGTCTTTCTGCTCTGTTTTACTGTTTCTGGTTACTGGTTATTTAATTCTCAAACACAGATTAACAATCAACATCAGAAAGATAAAGTAAATTAAAAGTTTGCATTGTATACGCGGGTTTCCTTCTGAATAGTTGCATATATACGCGGGTTTAATTAACTGAAGTAGCGTATATCATTTGATTTTGAAAAATGCATATTTGACTTGATAATACTGATTCACCCCCCCCCCCTCTCAGTATTATTTCCAACACTAACTTGCACTTGTATTTGTAAAAATATTGAATTATTGTATTATTGGGCAGACTCTATAATTTGGGAGCTGCCCCTCCCATTTAAAATAAAGTATTTCTGTTGTGCATACATATGAATGATATGATGATGATGTGAATGTTTATTTCCACTATGTAATGATAATGCTTAGAATAATTGAAGAAAATAACTAAGTATTGAATGGTTAGGTGTATTCTGTACTCATAAGTATTGGTGAAAAGAAAGTGGGTAGCGGTGCTGCACCTGCCTATGTGCGGTTGAAAGACCACTGCCAGGATAGGGGAGTGACATATGGTATCAGAGCGGCCTTTCCGCGGGGCTTTGACAATTTGTAGATTGAAGTGATACCAGTGCACTTTGTGACAGTTGGTATCAGAGGCTTTGAAAAAGGAGATATCTCTTGGTGACAGCTAATATCTGGCTTTCCGCGGGGCTTGAATGAATGCATGTTGAATTAAAGGTAGAGGTCACACTTCATAACAATTGGTATCGGTTTTTGAAGCTTGATGATCGATGAAAGTAAAGTAGGTATTGGAAACTTGCTGAATGGATGAAGATGGTAGAAAGGGCATTTAAAAAATTTGAAGACATGACAGATTATTGGAAAGGCGAAATTCAAAAACGCTACGAAACTCTTGTGCAAGGGTGGGAAGTTTTGATACATGTGGGGGACTAGATAGTGGACATGAGTAAGGACTTGGGTAATATTCATGGAAGAACTTCTGAACTCGATGAAATTGATGAGAAGATTCGACAGGGTGACTGAAGAGTCCAAGAAATCATGGATGAGCGAGTTCAACAAAGGAAGACGAGCACCATGTTGCAGGTAAAAGTAAAGGGACTTGAGGGCGAAATCAAGAGGGACTTTCTTGGTCGAAAGCCCATTGTTATAGAGAAAGATGAGCTTGATTATATTGACATACTTGGAAACTATCAACGAGACATGAAGGAAGATTTTCGAATGATTGGGTCACTTCTAGTGGAAGAAGTCACTGTGTGCCAAGTAGGTGCACTTAAGCAAAATGCGATGAAGGAAAATCTTGATGGACCTCAAGCTAATCCAGGATCGAGTTGCTTAGATGAACTGAATAGAGAGTTGAAGTACCTTAAGAAGGAATTCAGGTCGAAACATAAGTCGAAAGACTCTTCTGAGGTTGATTTATTGAAGAAGGTTGTAGAGATAAGACACAAGACAAAGCCTAGAGAGGATGGCAATGCCTTAAGGTTGAGTTTTGTGCAAGAAACCATACATGGCAAGAAGTTTGCTGCATTGATTGATACACAGGCTACACATAGTTTCCTTTGCAGGAAAGAAACAACATCTTTTGGGAAGAAAGCTGAAATGGGGAAACAATGAAGTGCTTTCAAAGAACTAAACTCTACCATGAAAGTTGTGACAGGTGTTTTGAAGGATACTCAAGTAAGAGTGGGTTTATGGTTTGAAAAGTTGGACTTGAGAGTGATCAACATGGATGATCATACTAGATGATGGGGAAAATTTTTCTGAAAGTTTCATAAGTGATACTGATGGTGGACTAAGACATTCTCTTGATTACAACTGGAGGACAAACTATGATGGTTCCAATGAATAGGAGGAGTTGCTTGGGATATAGACCAAGGATTGCTTCGATGACTTTATATCCAAAGGATCTAAATGTGAAGCATGATTATGTGGAGAAAAGGGAACTTGGATGTATGACTCAAACAACGAAGGAAAGGAAGATGATTGACTTTGTTGCGAGAGCTAGAGGGAAAGATGGAGGTGGAAAGGCAGTTTCACACATCTTGAGACACTTGACAGGTGCATATTCTACGAAGGAACTTCACCATGTAGTTGTTGATGAAGGAAGTCCGAGTACTTATTCTAAAGCAGTGGTTGGGGAAGGTTATGTAGGTAGAGATCTGGCTGGCATTATGGATTTTTACAGGTATGCCATGGGCATGTATGACTTTCAGTTGACGAAAGACAAGCTCGAGAAGCTTGGATGTACACATGAGGAGGTTGTTGTTGTGCACAAGTACTTAAGGACATAGTATAAATAGGGTACATGGGTGGATGAGAGTCAGGGAGGTAACTTCCTGGCCCTTCTGATGAGATAGACCTTGGAGGTAGGTGTGTGCAGGGACCTCGATGTTTCAAAGGGCTACACCACCCTTACAAGGGGCCTTGGGGATGAGGCTTCTTTCTTTACAGGTTGATGATGCTTGGATGAATGCGACTGTTTCGACAACACATTGGCATTAACATCATGGGAAACATGTTATAGATGAGATGATGGACTATGTCATGGACTTGAGCATGGCTTAATTTTACACTTGGGATGGATTCTTGATCGAGTTGAGATTGTGACAGGATGTTGAGAAACAATCGACGGTGGCATGAGGAGGAGAATTCTCATGGGTTGAGCGCTATAGTTGGATTAGCTACCCAACTAGTTTGAGTCATGGGGGAATGCAATGCACCGAGTTTTTTCAAATAGATGTCTTGGTTATGACTGAGATGTTGTGTTTGATGTAGTATTATGCAGTGATTCACATGATCACGATACATGACGAGTTAGACACAATATATGTTGCAACGATTACATGTAGTCGAGTTGGAGGGGTCAACCTTCCATGATGGGGCAGCATGTGGAGATTACGATAGATGTGGTTGATGATCATGGATTGAGGAGAATTTCTCGTTCATGAAGTCATGAATCTTGGTCTTTTATGCGATGATGAAGCAGAGATGGGCAGCATGGGCATTTTCAAGATGTTGGAGCTAGCAACACTTTACGATGATGTATGATGGTGTTGTTGAGGGTGACAACATTTTTAAAGTGGTGGAGGATGTTAGGACCCTGAGACAAGGAGGGCATGCCATGTGTGCAACTAGTGCATGAGTCTATTTTGTGCAACGAGAGAGTCATCTTCGATTATGTGCAACAAGTCAATTTTATGCAACGAAGCAACGAGTGGGAGGGTTCTGTTAAACATGCCCCGATGAGTTGTGCGACAGTGCGACAAGTTGGATGAGCGTGTAGGGGAGACCCATGTGTTGGGTGCCTGGGTGAGCACGCATGGACAAGTCAAATGGGAGTCGAAAAATAGAAATGGGAATTTGGCAAAGTGTGGGAGCACCGCGATGAGGAGTTTGTATGGAGGGTTGAAAAATCAAGAGTTGGGCCGACGTGCGAAGGAGGGCGTTTTGGGCAAGCCAACGTGAAGAAGTGGACCCAAACAGGTTGGACGAGTGGTGGACGGTTTATGCGTAAATGGATGGTCGGCCTGGAGGTTGGCCGACCCACCTAAACATTGGACGATGGTTATAAGTATAAGGAAGGTGACTTGAGAATAAGTAACAAGTGATCTCAAGCAAGTTCAATAGAGCGACTTGGGTGAGCAAAAGAGAAAGGCAATAAGGTTGAGGCAAGGCGTAGGCGGACAGAGGGCCGAAGTGCCGAGCTGGGTTTTGGAACAATAAGGCAAGTTGGAATACGGGCAGGCGTGCATGAAGGAAAAGCTGCAAACACGATAACGAATTGATGAAAGACGGGTGGACTGTTTCGGTGAAGGGCACGGGCAGGCAATAGGCTGACGGGCGACCCGAGCTACGGTGGGCACGCCGAACGATGGGTGACTTGATGATCTAGATTTAAACAGGAACACAATAAATTACAGATATCACCATACATACAAAGATGCAGCAAAAATAATACTTCATTTCATTACTTTAAAATACTTAAATGTGCTTACAAACATAAATGGAAATAAACTAGCTAGGATGATAGTAGCTTATATCTGAGAAGAGATGTGGCGGCTACATGCCTCTGAAATTCTTACAATGAGGATCGAAGGCATATTTATTGTTGAGAAACAATGGAAAACCCTAAACATCCAAAAACCTAACCCTAGTAGATGAAGCGCTAAACTATGGTCCGTGTTTTGGGTAAATTGGTACATTAACTTCCCGGGGTCGTAACTTTAGCATATGATCTCCGTTTGATGTGCACAATACCTCGTAAGAAAGATCTATTCAAGGAATAAAACTTTAGAAAGAGCAACATCGGTCCATGTTCCCTTGTTGCTCCCATTTTTCCCAAAAAATGTCGTTTAGGGCCTTAAAACGACTACGGAAGTTCAGGACCTGAAAAACTGCTAAAAATAGTAAACTGTGCTATAATTAAGGAAATTGAAAAAATAAAAGAAACGATGGTGGGGGTCCAAGTGGAATTGGCGGGTTGACACCAATATCCACTTGGACCATTCCTCCCCCCTTAGGAAGCAATGGTCCCCATTGCATTGAGTTCCTCCATGAGATGAGGAAACTTCTGCTGAACTTGGTCCCTGGTGAGCCACTTGCCCTAGTGAAGGAGTTGACCTACTTTGACCACTCAATACAGTTGGATGTTCTGCTGGTGAGTGTGCTTGATTTGTGTGTCCATGATTAAATCAGTTGCAACTTGTTCCATGCAATCTGGGTTTAACTCTATGGGTGTGAGCTGTTCTGCAATGTCGGATGTGTCTAGTAATGGCGGAAAGTATGACCAAAGGCGGTCCACATTGAACACTGGATGCAGGCCAAGGAATGGGAGAATTCTGAGCTCAAATGCATTGTCTCCCATAGCCTTGGTAATGGTGTAAGGACCATATCAGAGTGGTCTTAGTTTCTGATAGGCTCCGGTAAGGCGTTCCTTTTGCAAATTCAACCAGACATTGTCGCCCACCTGAAACTTGTGTGGCACCCGATGTTGATCATGTCGCTGCTTGTACTTCGCATTTGATTTCTCCAAAATGTCGTGGACCTGCTGGCGAATATGTTGGATGTGATCAATGAAGCTATTTGTCTTACCTGTTTCGGACTAGACATGAGACGAATTCGCCTGAGTAGCTGGAAATGGCTTGGCCACATCAATGGGACATAGTGGCTGGAATCCCAAGACCACCTGGAAAGGTTTGTGGCCAGTCGAGCTATGGAGAGCCCGGTTATAACTGTGCTGAACATAGGGGAGGCTCTCATCCCATGTGCGTGGATGCTTTGAGTTGTACATGCGCAGAATGTGTACGACCATCCTGTTGACAACCTTTGTCTGGCCATCAGTTTGGGGATGGAAGGCTGTGGACTTAGTGAGTTTTGTGTCCAACATTGGCCAGAGACTGAACCAAAATGTACTAAGGAACCTGCTATCCCGATCTAAGATGATAGACAGTGGGATCCCAAAGTGTACCCACACTCATTCAAAGAAGAGTTTAGCAGTAACTTCTACTATGATATTCTTCTTGCAAGCCACCATAATGGCCACCTTCGAGAACCTATCAATGACTACAAAAACACAATCATTTCTATGCTTAGTAGAAGTAAGGCCCGACATGTAATCCATGCCGATGGATTCCCAAGGTCGACTAGGGGTAGGCAACGGGGTATAAAGGCCTTGCTTCTTGATGGTTAGTTTGGCAATGGTGTAGGTAGTGCATGATCTGATGTATTTCCTGACATCCTGTCGAAGAGTAGGCCAATAGAAATACTTATGTAATACTACCACTGTTTTCTCGACCCCGTAATGCCCAATAGCCCGACTGTAGTGTGCTTCCCAAATCATCTTGGCACGCTCGCTTGAAGGAACACAAAGGTGACCCAGGTGGAATAACAGAGCATGCTAGAGGTGAAAACCTGGAACATGCTAATCCTCCAAGAGTGTCTGGTATGTGTGGCCGAATTCTGGGTCACTTTTGTAAAGAAGTGGCTAATCAGAAGTCTCGTGCCCACAAGAGTTGAGCATGATGATTAACGCCATGATCGGTGGTCAACTGAGGCAATCTGCAACATTATTAGTGCTGCCCTTATTATACTTGATATTCAAATGGAACTGTTGCAGGTATGTGGACCACTTCTGATGGCGATCATTCTACAATTTCCCTTGGGTCTGTATGAACTGCAGGGGCTGGTGGTCTATGTGGATGACCGTTTCCTTCCCCAGAATGTAATGCTTTCATTGTCGGTAGCCCTGCATAATGGAATACATCTCTTTGTCATAAGTGGGATACTTTCAGACTGTGTCTGAAAGTGTCTCACTGTGATATGCCACTGGATGCCCGTGTTGAGTAAGGAATGGCCCAGTAGCATAGTCACAGGCATCTATCTCGACCTCAAATGGTTGTTGCAAGTCTGGTAATGTGGGCACTAGTGTCGAGCAGAGGCGATGTTTTGACTCTATGAATGCCTTCTATTGAGATACAGACCAAAAGAATTTTTCTTTCACTCCTCCCTTGGTGACTTGACTCAATGGCCAAGTGATATGAGAAAATCCCAACACGAACCTATGGTAGAAGTTGGCAAGACCTAGAAAGCTATGGAGATCTGTCAGAGTGGTTGGAGATGGCCAATCCAAAATGACTTGGATCTTGGCTGGATCCACATGCACCCCCTGTTCATCAATAATGTATCCCAGATACTGAACTTGGGTGATGCCAAAAGTGCATTTCTCCAAATTGGCACATAACTTGTGTTGCCGCAGTGTTTGGAGAACTTGTCGGATGTGGTGGAGGTGCTCTTCTCAACTTTGGGTGAAGATCAGGATGTCATCCAAGTATACCACTACAAATGTGTTGGTGAATGGCCGCAAGATGTCATCCATTAGTCTCATTAAGGTTGCAGGAGCATTCGTCAACCCGAAAGGTGTAACCAACCATTCGAAAAGGCCCTCCTTGGCTTTGAAGGTAGTCTTCCACACATGAGAGGGTTTGATTGGTACCTGGAGATATTTTGACTTCAAATCGATCTTGCTGAAATATTTTCCCCCCTTCAGTTGGTCCAGGAGGTCATCAATCCATGGGATCGGGTACCTATTATAGACAATGATCTTGTTTAGCACTCGATAGTCAATATAGAGTCTCCAAGTCCCATCCTTCGTCTGTACCAACACGATTGGGCTCCCACAGGATGATGAACTCAGATGGATGTGACCTTTCTACAGCAACTCCTAAATCTGCCTCTTGATTTCATCATTCTCCAGAACGGAGCACCGATAGATTGGTCGATTAGGTAGCGGCGCACCTGGGGTCATATCGATGGAGTGCTTGAATTGACATTGCAGAGGAACCCCTTTGGGGGAGGTGAAGATGTCCTTGTACTCCTCCACGACCTTGTCGATCTGTAGTTGTCATGCGAAAGGGCCCTGTTTGGAGGTCGTGGCCACTGTCTTCTTCTTTCCTTGAAGGCGTATAATCAGGAAAACAAATTTCCCGGTTTTGGAAATGAGTTTACAGCATTGTTTTGCAGTAACGAAAGAGATGGCGGTAGGCGGTGCTACCTCCGGTATCCTATACAACTTATTTCCCAAAGTAACAATAATAGCACGAGGCCTTGATTCATACACAACATGTCGCTCCACAAGTATGGTTGGCCTAATAATACATCACAAGCATTAAGGGGAGCAACATCACACAATACCTCATCCGTGAAGGGCTTGATGCTGTATGCAAGGCGACAATGCTGGCTCACGCGAAGATCCCGTCCTTGGTGAAGCCACCCGATGGTGTACGGTTGTGGATGTGCTGTGGTCGATAAGCCCAACCACTTCACGACCTCTTCCAAAATGAGGTTCTTTTGCCTCCCATTGTCAACAATGAACTGTAGCGGGGAGCCCTTTACCCACATCTGTGAGTGGAAGAGGCGCTCCTCCTCCTCTGGATCTTCGGGTTCCTCCTTTTGGATCTTCGTGGTGGCAACGGTGGCGTTGGGCTTCGCATCAATAATCTGCTTCCCTTTGTCATTCCCCTTTTCAGGTTCTGACTCAGAGTCAGAACATGCATCTGATTCTGAAACCTTTAGTTCAGCCACTCGTGATTGCTTGGCCCGACACTCACTTGTGTTGTGAGTGGATCTCTTATGGAGCTCACACCACTTTCTCGTGTCCTTTTTTTGCTTCGCAGTGATGTTCTTTGCTTGCAACTTTGGCGGGATGTCTTGGGCCGCCCCGCCTTGGCTTTGCCCTTTGTTCTGCAGTTTGGGGGCACCTTTCCCTTGCTTCCGATTCGCAGATCTCTTGCTTCTTCTATTTAAACTTTTGCTCGATCTTGATGACATATTGGTATGCCGTGCTGAGCGAGGAGATGTTTAGGAATTTTATTTCATTCTAGATATACCTGTGTAGGCAGCCGTGGCATTTGAGTACCAAATTCTACTTCGAATCCTTGATACCCAACTTTGTGCGAAGGGTATGGAAAATATTGGTAAACTCCAGCACATCTTGGTCCCTTCCTTGCCGCAGCATGGTCCACTTTATGTATTGATCCTCATAGCTTCCGACAGGGTAGTACTGCTCCTTGATGGTAGCCCAGAATGAATTCCAAGTGGGTGTGGCTGAAAACAGTGAGGCTGTACTTTCATCCTTCTGCTCGCAGTAGGTTTCCCACCAGTCCTTGACGTGGGGGGAAGCTTTGAGAAGAGCGAAAGTAATCTTTTCCCGGCTGGAAAAATCATGAACAAAAAAATACCCTTCTAGTAGATTTAACCATTTATCTACGATGTCTGCATCTATCTGACCCTCAAATATGGGAATGTCAAAGTTAAATTGTACCTTAAAGGGTGTGACGCTTCTAGATTAGTTGCTTGAAGTAGATGTGTCGCCCTTGGGTAGCCGCTGAAGGATCTGGGAAAAGTTGTCCATCATCACGTTCCTTTGTCACTCGAGGGCCTCTTCGAGCAAGATTTTGATAGGATCTCCTGCTCCCTCATCTTTCTTTGCATTTGCCATGGGAGGCCGTTAGGATTTGTGAGGTTGGTATTGCAAAGGTTCGACCAGTTCAAGCCCTAACTCCTTATATCCTGACCTCGTTGGGGACATGCAAAGAAAGACAGAGAAAGAGCAGACCGCTCTGATACCACTGATCCAGATTTAAACAGGAACGTAACAAATTACAGATATAACCATACATGTAGATATGCAACAGAAATAATACTTCATTTCATTACTGTAAAATACTGCAATATGCTTACAAACATAAATGGAAATAAACTAGCTAGGGCGATGGTAGCTTATCTCTGAGAAGAGATGTCGCGGCTACATGCCTCTAAACTAACTTACAATGAGGCTTGAAGGCCTATTTATTGTTGAGAAATAATGGAAAACCCTAAACATCCAAAAACCTAACCCTAGGAGATGAAGCGCCAAACTATGGGCCCTGTTTTGGGTACATTGGTGCATCAACTTCCCGGGGTTGTAACTTTGGCATATGATCTCCGTTTGACGTGCACAATACCTTATTAGAAAGATATATCTGAGGACTAAAACTTTGGGAAGAGAAACATTGGTCCATGGACTCATGTTGCTCTTAGTTTTCCCAAAAAAACATCGTTTAGGGCCTCAAAACGGCTCCGGAAGTTCAGGACCCGAAAAACTGCTAAAAATGGTAAAATGTGCTATAGTTAAGGAAACTGAAAAATTGAAAGAAACAATGGTGGGGGTCCAAGTGGAATTGGCAGGTCGACACCAATATCCATCTGGATCATTCCTCCCCCCTTAGGAAGCAATGGTCCCCATTGTGTTGAGTTCCTCCATGAGATGAGGAAACTTCTTCTGAACTTGGTCCCTGGTGAGCCACTTGCCCTGGTGAAGGAGTTGGCCTGCTTTGAAAACTTGATACAGTTGGATCTTATGCTGGCGAGTGTGCTTGATTTGTGTGTCCATGATCTGATTAGTTGTAGCTTGTTCCATGCAATCTAGGTTTAACTCTGTGGGTGTGAGCTATTCTGCAATGTCGGATGTGTCTAGTAATGGTGGAAAGTATGGCCGAAGGCGGTCGACATTAAACACTGGGTGCAGGCCAAGTAATGGGGGAATGATGAGCTCAAATGCATTGTCTCCCACAACCTTGGTAGTGGTGTAAGGACCATATCAGAGTGGTTTGAGTTTCCGATAGGCTCCAGTAAGGCGTTCCTTTTGCAAATGCAACCAAACTTTGTCACCCACTTGAAACTTGTGTGGCACTCGATGTTGATCATGTCGCTACTTGTACTTGGCATTTGATTTCTCCAGAATGTCATGGACCTACTGGCGAATATGTTGGATGTGCTCAATGAAGCTGTTTACCTTATCTATTTTGGATTGGACATGAGTCGAATCCGCCTGAGTAGCTGCAAATGGCATGGCCACATCAATGGGACATAGTGGCTGGAATCCCAAGCCCACCTGAAAAGGTATGTGGCCAGTCGAGCTATGGAGAGCCGGGTTATAGCTATGTTGAACATAGGGGAGGCTCTCATCCCATGTGCGTGGATGCTTTGAGTTGCACATGCGCAGAATGTGTATGATCATCCTGTTGACAACTTCTGTCTGGCCATTAGTTTGGGGATGGAAGGCTGTGGACTTAGTGAGTTTGGTGTCCAGCATCGACCAAAGACTAGACCAAAATGTACTGAGGAACCTATTATCCTGATCTGAGATGATAGTCTGTGGGATCCCAAAGTGTACCCACACTCATTCAAAGAAGAGTTTAGCAGTGGCTTATGTTTTTATATTCTTCTTGTAGGCCGCCATAATGGCCATCTTCGAGAACCTGTCGACGACCATAAAAACACAGTCATTTCCATGCTTAGTATAAGGAAGGCCTAACATGTAATCCATGGAGATGGATTCCAAAAGTTGACTAGGGGTAGGAAACGGGGTATAGAGGCCTTACTTCTTGATGGTCAGTTTGTCAATGGCGTAGGGAGTGCATGATTTGATGTACTTCCCGACATCCTGTCGAAGATTCGGCCAATAGAAATACTTCAGTAGTACTGCCACCATTTTCCCATCCCCGAAATTCCCAACGTCCCGACTGTAGTGTGCTTCCCAAATCATCTTGGCACGCTCGCTTGAAGGAACACAAAGGTGATCCAGGTGGCATAACAGGGCATCCTGGAGGTGAAAACCTAGAACATGCTGACCCTCCAAGAGTGTCTGGTATGTGTGGCTGAATTCTGGGTCGCTTTTGTAGAGAAGTGGCCAATCAGAAGTCTCATGTCCACAAGAGTTGAGCACGGTGGCTAACGCCATGATTGGTGGTCGACTGAGGCAATCTGCAACATTATTGGTGTTGCCCTTCTTATACTTGATATTCAAATGGAACTATTGCAGGTATGTGGACCACTTCTGATGGCGATCATTTTTCAATTTCCCTTAGGTCTGTATGAACTGCAAGGGCCGATGGTCTGTGTGAATGACCGTTTCCTTCCCCAAAATGTAATGCTTCCATTGTCGGCAGGCCTGCACAATGGAATACATCTCTTTATCATAAGTGGGATACTTCCGAATTGTGTCTGAAAGTATCTCACTGTGATATGCCACTGGATGCCCGTGTTGAGTAAGGACTGCCCCAATAGCATAGTTAGAGGCATCTGTCATGACCTCAAATGGTTGTTGCAATTCTGGTAATGTGAGCACTGGTGTCAATCAGAGGCGATGTTTCAACTCTGTGAATGCCTTCTGTTGAGATTCAGACCAAAAGAATTTTTCTTTCACTCCTCCCTTGGTGACTTGACTCAAGGGCCAAGTGATATGAGAAAATCCAAACACGAACCTGCGGTAGAAGTTGGCAAGACCCAGAAAGCTATGGAGCTCTGTCAGAGTGGTTGGAGATGGCCAATCCTGAATGACTTGGATCTTGGCTAGATCCACATGCACCCCTCGTTCATCAATAATGTATCCCATATACTAAACCTCGGTCATGGAAAAAGTGCATATTCATTGGAAATTTCAACATTAGAAACCCAAGGTCTGAATCGGTCCATGGGTGTCCCTGCCAAGGAGGGACAAGGAGATACCCCCTGGATTGATTCAAGTTTTTTTTTTTTTTTCTAATCTATACCTTTTCCAATTTGAGAATACTAGAGCCATCAAGAGACATAATCTCCCTAGGTTGATCAATAGATGAATCCATGACCTCTAAGATGACTTGTTAAGAAGGCTTGTCGGTGAGGGAGTTATGTGGAAGAGGCATAGTGATGACCCATGTAGACAAAGGAGTTTGAACACATTCCATATTGAGATGGATTTTTTTGACCAACATCAATAGGTACCAACGGGACTACCAAAGAGGAAATATCTTTCACTAAAGGTGACATCACATGCTCACCATGTTGATCTACATCTATAGAAGAAGGCACCTCCCAAGGGTCAGGTGACCAATGGGGTCCACATGTGACATAAGAGACCATGTGCATAGGAGCAGTGGTAGAAGCAGAAGGAATTTCAGGCAGGAGCTCTTAAATAATCATGCATCAACACTCTCATAGCTACTAGGTTTATCTCCAATGAATGGCACAATGCCGTAGCGGTAGACTTAGTCAACTATATACAATAGTCAAGTTGATCGATTGTCAAAATCTTGCCTTCATGGGGAAAGTAAATAACATGAAACACCGAAGCAACAACAACACACATGGCATAAAACCAGCTATGACCAAGGAGAAAATTATAACCTAAGGGAGCATCAACAACTTCAACATCAACATGAGTAATTTTACCCCCTAGCTCGATGGAAAACTTTGGATAAGGAGATTGAATATGCCAACAACAATATAAGGAGATTGAATATGCCAAGGGGTGGTATTAGTGTCCTCTTCAAATTGAAAAAGCCCAAATTTCTTGATGACCTTGTTAGTGTTAGTGCTCAATGGATGTGGATTGAAAGAAGAGTAGATAGATTCGACAGAGATAGATGGAGTTGCAATTGAACCTGAATTGGAAGAAGATGAACCCAAGGAGGTGGAACCTTGGGATCCACTTGAAGGCTAACTTTGTGTTCCAGACATGATTCTTAAGGCCGACAATTTGGTTTGAGAAGAGCCAGTGATACTTTGGAGGAAAATTCAATGGGATTCTACCTCTAAGATGATCCTATGATGTTGGATTTCGTTGATAGGAGTGCATTTAGGGATATCGTCTCTAAGACGTCGAGAACTTTGGGGTTCACTACTCATGCAATATTAATGACAAAGATCATGTACGTACTGGTGTTCACATTCAAATTCTTGGTTAACGAGAACCTCACATTAATCAACTTCGTCAATTTCACAGGCTATAATTGACCAATCATGGTTCAGTTGTTGAGTATTGGAAGCGTTGTTCAAGATATAGTCAAGTAAGGAAATAACAATACTTAGTTGATCATTTAACAAAGGGATCATGCTAGGTTATATATTGGACTGAATGGTGATGAATTAGAATCAGGTGGTAGTGATTATAAGATAATGATTTACGAATGATTGGTAGATCGAGAATCAAGATTAGATTTTTGAAATGTTCAAGTAGTCATAAATAGATCAAAATTCTAAGAAAATTGAGGAACGTAATTCCCTAGTATGGTCTCCAAAAGACGTTGATAATTTTGTTAGAGCTTAACAAACTAAGCTATACAACTCCTTAAATGTTTTTATCACAATAAGATAATGAGACCGATTGCTCAAAATGAATAAATAATAAAAGAAAGTGTTTTTAGTGTTTTTTTTTTTGAATATATTCAGATTGCAGAAACATTAAATGAATGAAGGAAAAACTAATATATACATCTAAAAACTAATATTCACAATGTGATAATAGATCAACAACGCTTTAAAAAAGGCAAAAAATAAGATTTAAATTAATAGCGAGCTAGTCAGGATCCTAGGCCAAAACCTTGAAATCCTGTAGAGCATAAGTTGTGAAAAACAATAAATAAATTTGACAAAATATGAGAGGCATATAATGATGAAGATTGTATAAAAGAACAAACTGATTTTCTTGAAATAATAGTCAAATCTTCACAGAAGACCTCTATGAATACCATTGACCAGTTCTATGACTCAAACTACTACAATGTATAGATTCATATACAACAGCCAAGGAAACCCAATGAGAGTGATCACATATCGATCTTTCAATTAATTTGGAAGAATGGGCAGTTTTCTTTTTCCAAAATGATCATTTTTAACACTGATAAAATAAAAATCAGACCTTTAGAACAACAAGTAAATGATCATAAAGAACATGAGATACCTTTAGAAGTCCTTAAATAATTGAGGGAAGTCACTTTAATTGGTCTCTCCTTTAGAGATAAAATTGTTGTCACTATTAAGATCAGCTCTCTAGTTTATGGAAAATAAAATTAGAGGAATAAGGAACAACCTAAAATTGTGGTAGCATACCTCTCTTCACAATGTTCTCCCTCTTGTCTTCATAAATATCTCATCCTTTTAAAGAGGCCTCAAGTGGTTTTGACAATTTCCAATCTTAAAAGATCAAATTAGTTATATTCCTAATCTAATTAGGGTCAAGAGGAGGGAATTTTAAAGGCTAGATTTATAATTTCTTAAATTAAAAGTTAGACACTAATAGGAGGGACCCTCATTTCCATTTGATCAGGCCTCTTTGTCTCTTTTAAAACATAATTAAATTGAAAGCATCAACTTTATTTATCTCATAAATGTTGACCATCATAAAACATAACAAGATTGTTCCACAACCATAAATCCATATGTAGTAAAAAATAAATCCATATCATCACATAAATATATCACATCATAAGCCCATAAATAGAACCCTGTATCTCTAGTCCACCTTGTTTCTCCACGTATCAATCATATATGTAAAGTGGCGACAAAAAATATACATATGCATAAAAAATACATAAATGTATATACCAAACTTGTTTCTCCTATGCTAAAGTATCATCAAAACATAAACATAGGATCCAACAGATAAACTAAAAAGTAACATGCCATAAAAATGTAAACAATGATATCAAAAACATGACCTGTGCCCAAATAAAAACCAAAATTAATTCCCCTGCATGTGATAAGGAGCTAACTCTACTTGTTTCTCCTCTTGTTGCAAGTGAGATGACACTGAATGTGAAGATCCCTGAGATGAACCAGAATAATTGGCTTGATCATTTTGTTCATGCTTGCTAGCAACAGGTAAGGGGATGACAGGGAACTTTGATGGCTAACTAACTAACTTAGACAATATCTTGTGCTGTTGGGAGACTCGATGTGCAGAGGAGGAATGTCGCGAAGGAGTAGTGGATGGTTTAGGTACATTAGGAGACATATGTAAGACACAAGAAGCAAAAGATTATAGACGAGACATATGAACTTCAGGGGGATGATTAGGAGGAGACATATTAGGCCAACTCTGCATTTAACTCAAATGTTGTGCACGAATAAATTGTTCCCAAGTATCATTATTTGGATTAACCAGGGGGGAAGATGTGTGCAGAGGGATGGGAATGCCTACAAGAGGAGGCTGTTGAAACAAGGGTTTTTGTAATTGAGGTTGTGCCTCAAACTGATTTTGAGGTAACCCTAACAAAGTTTTTCATCTCTGAGCATAAAAGCTCTCTTCAAATTTGAGAATTAGCATTGAAATGGACTGAAATTCTTGGTCTTATTTACCCTCTAACACCTAAATGTTGATTTCTATTTGTTCTTGCTTTGCTTATGTTTTTATTAAAGAAACTCATTTTGCAACATATATGTTTAATTATTGATTACACATAGGTGATAAATAGCATGGCACCGTCCATTAATTCATCAACAAGACATTAAGTCTTTTAAGAAAAATGAGAGGAAACATCTTACTGAAACGGGGAACATGAATGCAATTCTATACATATATAATTAACTTCGGTGGTAGATACGGATTAAAACAAAATGTTTCCATACCCTACCTTGAAACAAAAGGCCTTTACTTAGCCTAAACATGTTCAATAAATGCTCATGGTATTATAACAAGTAATAAAAAATGTATAGAATTATATTCGATAAATTATATATATATATATATATATATATATTTAAAAAGTCATAAAAAAAAAAAAAAATTGTTACTTTATTATTATTATTAATTATAAAAATATATATAATTTAAATATATACACATATTTAAAAATATATGGAATGAGATTTATGGAGATTTATTTCTATTTTGTAATGGAATTTTTAATATGTAAACAAGTTTTTTTATCATATTGTGGGCAATTAATACCATATACTCTAAAAAGTATAACTCATTTTATATGACACTTGTTCATATGACATTTTTTGAATTAATCATTTTAATTTAACAACTACTTTAGAAATAAATCCGAAAACTAATATTCGAAATGTGATAAGAGATCAATAACACTTTCAAAAAAAATAAAAAATAATATTTAAATTAATAGCGAGCTAGTCAGGATCTTAGGCCAAAACCTTGAAATCCTGTAGAGCATAAGTTGTGAAAAACAATAAATAAATTTGCGAGAGATTTTTCAGGGAAAATCACATGAGAAACCATTTGTCGACGCATTTCGAACCAACCAGTGTGGTTCATTGTCAGGACAAGTTGAAGAAACAGATCCAGCTTAGCAAGTTAAATAGACAGAGCAGAGCCTCCAACGGCTAAAAAGACCAACAGCTACTCTTGACTAGGTACCGGGAATAAAACCCTTTTTAATAATTTAAGGGAAAAAATTGCCCTAGGGGGACCAATCCCTTAAAATAAAAATAATAATTTTATGATAATAGTTAGTTAAAAATATTAATAAATAATTAAAATATTATGTAAAATTTAAATCATGATAATAGTTAGTTAAAATAAATAATTAAAAATTATATTTAAGGGAAAAAAATTTACCCTAGGGGGACCAATCCCTTAAAATAAATTAAATAAAAATAATTTTATGATAAAAGTTAAAAAAAAAAAAAAAAAAAATTATGCAGTAGACCTTAAGCATAGGCGAACTAAGTCTTCCGCTTTAGCTGAGCATGTTGAGAAAACCAATCATCATGTTTGTATTGAGGAAGCTAGTGTTATTGCTAAGGTTTCACACTTCCATCATCGGAAATTTAGGGAGGCGCTTGAGATTGAAAAGAGGCCGAGTAATCTCAATAGAGATGATGGCTGGAAAATCAGTCGGTGTTGGGTCCCAGCAATCTCATCCTAGTCGTCCTTTTTATTTATTTATTTATTATTATTATTATTATTTTTTTTTTTTTAAGTTTAGTTTATTTGATTTTGATACTTGTATTTATTTATTTATTATTATTTATTTATTTTAGTTTAGTTTATTTGATTTTGATTTTGGTTTTTATTTATTTATTCCTATTTATTTTTTATTTATTTTTATTTTATTATTTTTATTTTTATTTTTTTATTTTATTATATATATATATTTGACTTATATTAATTTTTCATTCATACCTTCTCTTTCTTTTATATTCATTTATATAAAAATAGTCCTGTTTTTAATTCCTCTAATCTAATTTAACTTACTATTTTTAATTATTTATTTTAAAATAATAATAATAAAATAAATAAATAAAAATATATATCTATATTTTAATTATTTATTAATAATTTTTAACTATATATTATCATTATATTATTTTTATTTATTTTATTTTATTTTAAGGGATTGGTCCCCTAGGGTAATACTCTCTCTTTTTTTTCTTTTTTTCTTTTTTCCCTTAAATATAATTTTTAATTATTTATTTTTAACTAACTACTATCATGAATTATTTTAATTACTAATTTAACATAACATTTCAATTATTTATTAATATTTTTAACTAACTATTATCATAAAATTATTTATTAATAATTTTTTTTTTTTTTTTTTAACTTTTATCATAAAATTATTTTTATTTAATTTATTTTAAGGGATTGGTCCCCCTAGGATAATTTTTTTTCCCTTAAATATAATTTTTAATTATTTATGTTAACTAACTATTATCATGATTTAATTTTTACATAATATTTTAATTATTTATTAACATTTTTAACTAACTATTATCATAAAATTATTATTTTTATTTTAAGGGATTGGTCCCCCTAGGGCAATTTTTTCCCTTAAATTATTAAAAAGGGTTTTATTCCCGGTACCTAGTCAAGAGTAGTTGTTGGTCTTTTTAGCCGTTGGAGGCTCTGCTCTGTCTATTTAACTTGCTAAGCTGGATCTGTTTCTTCAACTTGTCCTGACGATGAACCACACTGGTTGGTTCGAAACGCGTCGACAAATGGTTTCTCATGTGATTTTCGCTGAAAAATCTCTCGCAAACTTGTTATGGATCACAGAAGCCTCAACTCTACAAATAAATAAATTTGACAAAATATGAGAGGCATATAATGATGAAGATTGTATAAAAGAACAAAATGATTTTTTTCAAATAATAGTCAGATCTTCACAGCAGGCCTTTACAAAGACCATTGACCAGTTCTATGAGTCAAACTACTACAATGTACAGATTCATATACAACCATCAAGGAAACCTGATGAGAGTGATCAAATATTGATCTTTCAATTAATTTGGATGAATGGGAAGTTTTCTTTATGCAAAATGATCATTGTTATCACTGATAAAATAAAAACCAGGCCTTCAGAACAACAAGTAAATGATCATAAAGAACATGAGATACCTTTAGAAGTCCTTGAATAATTGAGGGAAGTCACTTTAATTGGTCTCTCCTTTAGAGATAAAACTGTTGTCACCATTAAGATCAATTTTCTAGTTTATGGAAAATAAAATCAGACGAATAAGGAACAAACTAAAATTGTGGTAGCATACCTCTCTTCACAATGTTCTCCCTTTTGTCTTCATAAATATCTCCTCCTTTTAAAGAGGCCTCAAGTGGTTTTGACAGGTTCCAATCTTAAAAGATCAAATTAGTTATATTCCTAATCAAGGTAATTAGGGTCAAGAGGAGGGACTTTTAAAGGATAGATTTAAAATTTCTTAAATTAAAAGTTAAACACTAATAAGAGGGACTCTCATTTCCATTTGATGATGCCTCTTTGTCTCTTTTAAAACATATTTAAATTGAAAGCATCAACTTTATTTATCTCATAAATGTTGACCATCATAAAACATAACAAGATTGTTCCATAACCATAAATCCTTATGTAGTAAAAATAAATCCATATCATCACATAAATATATCACATCATAAGCCCATAAACAGAACCTTGTATCTCTAGTCCACCTTGTTTCTCCACGTATCAATCATATATGTAAAGTGGCGCCAAAAAAATATACATATGCATAAAAAATACATAAATGTATATACTAAACTTGTTTCTCCTGTGCTAAAGTATCATCAAAATATAAACATAGGATCCAACAGATAAACCGAAAAGTCACATGCCATAAAACTGTAAACGATGATATCAAAAACATTCAACTTGTGCCCAAATAAAAACCAAAATTAATTCCCCTGCATGTGATAAGGAGCTGACTCTGCTTGTCTCTCCTCTTGCTGTAGGCGTGATGACACTAAATGTGAAGATCCCTGAGATGAACCAGAAGAATTGGCTTGAGCATTATTTTCATGCTCACTAGCAATAGGTAAAGGGATGACAGGGAACTTTGATGGTTGACCAGCTAAGTTAGACAATGTCTTGCGCTATTGGGAGACTCGATGTGTAGAGGAGGCATGCAGCGAAGGAGTAGTGGATGGTTTAGGTACATTAGGAGACGTATGTACGACATGAGAAACAAAAAATTGTAGACGAGACATATGAGATTTAGGGGGATGATTAGGAGGAGACATATCAGGCTAACCTTGCATTTCACACAGAGGTTGTGCAGGAATAACTTGTTCCCAACTGTCATTATTTGGATTGACTAGGGGGGCAATTTTGTGCAGAGGGAGGAATGCCTACAGGAGGAGGTCGTTGAAACAAGGGTTTTTGTGATTGAGGTTGTTCCTCAAACTGATTTTGAGGTAACCCTAACAAATTTTGTCATCTATGAGCGTAAAAACTATGTTCAAATTTGAGAATTAGCATTGAAATGGAATAAAATTCTTAGTTCTATTTCCCTATAACACCTAAATGTTGATTTTTATTTCTTCTTGCTTTGCCTCTGTTTTGATTAAAGAAACTCACTTTGCAACATATATATTTAATTGCTGATTACACATAGGTGATAACTAGCATGTCATCGTCCATTAATTCATGAACAAGACATTGAGTCTTTTAAGAAAAATGATAGGAGAAAACTTACTGAAACGAGGAATAGTAATGCAATTATATAGAATTATAATCAACCTCGGTGGCATACAAAAATTAAAACAAAATGGTTCGATACCCTAACTTGAAACAAATTTCCTCTACTTGACCTAAAAATATTCGATAAGTGCTCATGGTATCATAACAAGCAATAACAAATGATATAAATGAATGAGTGGAATGGACCATTGAAGACAATCAAAGATTTTTGTTGCATTTCATAATAATTAAAATAGATTTTGCTGGAGCCACAAATGAATATGTAATTCTTTTTAATCTACAAATAGACCCAATGGTGAGGATGCAATGTAAACCCTAGGCCATTCAAAGAAGAAGGATGCCACCAGTAAGTATTTTTATGCGGGTGTGTTTGGCAGTAGACTTCAAACACAAATTGAGCAAGATTACTTGTGCATGGCCTTGGCATGGGTTTGCTGCTCAAAGCCCTAAGGCCTCGAAAGCTCCTCATATAGGATAATAATTAGATTAGAATTTAATGAATATCCATCAAAGAGGATTATTTAATTTGAAATGTAACCAATGATGGAATTTTAAACAAAACCCATATAACTCAAGGGCCATTGAAAGAAAAAATAAGCTTCGACATATGAATTTTCGTATAAGAGCCAACCAACGATGAAAAAAATTAATTGTCAGTTAACTAATCAAGGGGTGAAAAATTAATGACAACGGCCATGAATAGCTGAGCTCTTTTATTAATGCCATACTACATAAGCCCAAGGCGTTAAAGCCTCGAGGGATTTTAGTCATAATGCACACGAAAGTGCTATCAAAACTAGACAAAATTCATGACTGGAATTGGATTTGACATTGTGTGTTTAAGGGGTAAATTTGATTGCCAACTGAGAGAAAATATATACATATATATTCACATGGAGACACCAAAAAGGGAGCATGACAAAGAAAATGGGGAAAACTCACATCTTTCACAAAGAAAACAAATGACAACAATTTTGGTACATACTTGGTGAACAAAAGAGCTACAACAAGAAACTAAATTTGCACCAACCACCTCCAAGCCATGGTACCAAGCTCCAGACACAACAAGCCCTTACAAACCACCATAATTTTCTCATAGAGATTAGGGAATTATCAAATGGCAAGGATAAAAATATGGTAGGGTTTTGGGATTTGTCAAGAATTGAAATGCTCAACTAGAGATGGTGGAATAAAAGCATGAACAAGATACATACATGCCTCATTAATGAAAGTATGTTTCCCAACAACACATTCATGCATACCAATCATGCATGCTTGAGCGGGGAAATGCCGACGTGGAGGAATGCCAAGCAATAGATTAACAATAGACAAAAGTCAGATCAAGTCTCATAGTGAACCAGCCAATCAAACCATCAGAATCACGCCAAGTCAACTACCAACCGAACACAATCACCTTACTTAATCAACCATACAAAAGCCTAGAATTCAAGCCAAATCAGAAGGAGATCACATCGTATTGCCTAGTTCTCAACACATAAATTTCAAAGCAAACTAAATAAATTTTACAACAAAAAGAATCCAACCAATAAACTTGACAACACCCTTATACTTACGGAATTAATACCGAAAATAAGTCATTAATTGCTACTAACGTTATTAATTCATGTATCTAAAAACCATTACCATACTAAATGAAAATATATCACCAAATCAGAGCCCCTAACCAAATAAATTTATTATAACAAAACTTTTCATCAAATCAAAGTGACAACCCATACAATATGTTGCATGCTGAGCACATTAAACCACGACCAAAAATTATAACACTGTTACTTGGACAACCCATACAATATGTTGCATACTGAGCACGTCAAACCACGACCAAACTCTATAACACTGTTTCAATCCGTCGTAAACCATATCACACTTAATCATAAATCTTAGCATATAAAACTTTGTGACAAGATCGAAGCTTAAATGTTTTGGAGTCACATCATTAAACATCATACTTATAAAATGCATATTATATTTATATATATATATGCTCCCACCCAAACTACTCGAAACTTTTCCATAGCAAATGTATATATATTTCATTCATTCCTGACTATCAAACACCAATGCGACGATAGGGTTGTTAAAAGGGTACCCAACAACCAATGAAGCGGGCTTTTGACAACAATCAATACGAAATAAATATGCCTATAAAAAAATAAAATTAATAACAAATATTAATAACACTAAATATTTTAGGGGGTTTTTAGCTGAGGCTTTCCCTGAATATTCGTTTAATGTGTGATTGATTTTTCTGTGTTAATGTGTGATTGAATTCTCATTCTCTGTTATATGTGTTCTATTTGATCTTGCTCAAAATCGATTAAGCTTTTGCAAGTTTGTTTGTAGAAATAGATCAAGTATTTTGCTTTAATACATTGCATTATCAGGTGATCTACAGTGAAAATTTCTACATCTATCTCTATCTCTCAATCATACTCTTCGACTTGAAATAATTATCTCCATTGGAACAGTCAATTCGACCCAAAATAGCTTTTATCAGCTGTGGGTGCACGTGGATCAAATTACAGTGAAGCAAAAGAAACTCTAGAGAGGCTTTTGGTCAGCGACTTCGCCCCTCAGAACTGATTCCTCATTGCTGAGGTATCTCGGTCAATTTTTATACTTTGCTATTGATATATTTATTAAAATTAATATTATTATAAATGATTTCATTGATTAAAATGTTTTAACGAACCTACATATTAAGTTTTTTTTGGTCACGAAGATTTTACTTTGTTTCAAAGACTTTCAAAATCTTTAAATATAAAGATTTATAATTTTAAAATTAAAATTAAAATTATATTTTAAAACAAAAATCGATAAATTTTATGATACCAAGTTTTTTTGGTCGGTAAGCTTTTACTTTGTTTCATGGACCCTCAAAATTTTTAAGTGGAAAGATTTATAATTTTAATTTAAATTCCGTTATGATGCTATGGGGGAAGTCCACGTTCACGTTTAAAATGGTATACATTTTATTTTCAATATTTTTGACTTCAAAAAAATCATAAAATGAGATTTCATGGGCTACAGTGTCCAGATAGTAAGGACTGGTAGGTTGGACAAATCAGATAGCCAGAACCGATCGGATCCTTTGAAAGAGATGTGAAATATATTCATGCGCGACGTGTCTATTGAATTGTGGTGAACCTATTAATTAACTTTTATGGTAAAATAATCATCAATTTCAATTTCAAAGTTCACTGATATAATTTAAAATATATGAGCACATGAGTGTAGGATGTAGCAGTAGGGGTAGTAGGTTTGTACGCACTTCCGTCGTGTTCGAGTCCTGTAGAGCTGCGCCGATGCTCAGCTTATATGATATGATCTCATGCGTATATTTCGGTTCCACTACGCAGTAGCATATACTGGTTGTAATGTGAATGTCCTGATGTGCTGTCAACTTGTTCTGACACATATATGTACAAAAAAGAGAGCTCATAAATACTTCTAAAAGGAACTAGTCTCTCCCATTAAAAAAAAAAAATTAAAATATATGAGTATTCTGTTGAATTCTAATTTTCCACTAAACTCCTAATTGAAATCCAAACCAACCAAATAATATACACCTCAAACAAATACCCTTTTATTAACCTACATAAAATTGTGACGCCAAGGTCAGAAATTACTTTACAAACGCTTCTAATTGGAGGCGAATTTGTGGGCCTGACAGAGATACGCTGCTTGATGCCGCGTAATGTATAGGGGGATGGTCAAAAGTCGATGAAATTGTAGGAGAAAACAAAAGTACATGAAATTGTCCGTGCTTAATGATACGATAACCCGAACTGGTTAAGTTTTGACAAACACGCAATTCTCGTGTTTATAAATTAACGTCCCAACGCGGCGATGTGTAGAATAAATCAGCTGGATTTTTATTTGGTATTTAATCAAAATAATCGTATTTAAATTATTATTAAATAATAAAGAAATACATAAAGAGGTGTATTAGATTTATATTTATATTGTATTGGACTAAAATTATTATATTAAAATTGTATATTTAAAAGAACATATCAATAAAACTACACTATGTTAAAATTATTATTAATAAAAATATTATAATAAAATTAACAAAACAATTATCAATTATATATAATAAAAAAAACGTATTAAAATTATTAAATATCACAATTACATAATAAAGATAACAATATTAAAACTATTATATATCAAAATTATAATAAAAAATAGCATATCCTATTATAAGGAAGTATATTAAAGCTATTATATGTCAAAATTATTATTATTATAGGTCACTCTCTCGAATTTGAGTTTGTATTGTGTAAATAGTAAAGTAGGAAGGGATAAATCCGTGATCAAGTTAGCGAGATAAACTAAACAACCATATAATGAAAACCCTGTGCTGTAAGTGTTACATGAATTGGAAGTATATGAGAATGATTTGGAAGTATATAATATCAAAATAGAAATTTGGATATTAGATTGTCAGATATTTGAAAATAGTTGAAACATGGTTTTATAGCAAGTATATTTATTCATGGAAGTTTATTAGGAAAAGTATATATTTTTTCAATTTAAAAATTTTAGCCCAAATATATAAAATGAAAATATTGCGTTTACAAATTTCAAAATGCTTAATAGTTTAGATATTTCGTCAACAAATTTCAAAATGCTTAATAGTTTAAGACTTCAGGTCTATATCCAATAGTGGAACTTTATGAATAGAATCTATATGGGTAACCATTGGAAAAATTTCCAGATTCAATTACGTCATTGCAATTTTCGAAAAAAAAATTCGAGATTCAATTACATCATTGCAATTTTCGAGTACTAAAACTGGAACATAGACCTTTATTGATGGGATATATTATCAATAGTGGTTGGGAATAGAGGCTAGTCTTCAAAGTCATATAACAAAATTAAACTACATATAGGTACCACGCCATGAATTGTTCAAAAAAAATATAATCAGGATATTTGTTATTTATATATGTAGAATGTTTTTGTAATAATTCTGATTATATTTAAAGTAGTCAATTTTCCATTTAACTAAATTACATACAAGTACCACGCCATGAATTGTTCAAAACAAAATATAATCAGGATATTTGTTAGTTATATATATAGATTGTTTTTTAATAATTCAGTCAATTTTCCATCTAAGGTTGGGTTGACCAAAATAGAAATTTTCTATTTTTCAAAAATAAAGATGGAGTTTTTATTGATGAGATATATTAACAAATTATTATATAATTACCTACCTTACGTTATAATTATCTACCTCGTAGGTTAGTGATTGGAATAAACAAAATTTCTATTCATTTTTTAAAATATCAAACGATAGTTATATAGGGTAATTTTCATATTTTTTTGTCCAAATATAATTAAAACAATATAGGTTTATAGAAAACTAGCTCTCTAGGAGGCCAAGTACCATCAAAAGGAAGTTATGTCTTTTTTCAAACCCAATCAAGGCTACTATAAATGTAAAACTTTGATTGCATTCTTTCATAAATATATTTTAGAATAACTTAGTCATATTTTCTAACAATATAAAGAATTTCAGTCTCTATGTTTTCAAAGGCTTTTGTAAATGGATCCATCACAAAATAATTAATGAATGGGAGCATTATGCTAGTAAAGATAAAAAAAACCATATATCCAAATGTATACTCCACTCTGTAACTTGACTATATGAATCACACACGAAAATGAGATATGCACACATTTTGATTAAGATATTCAACAATAAAACAATTGTCTTCATTATGAAATAAAGGAACCATAAAATCCAAATTCGTTTATGATAATTGGATTGATTGAACCATAAAATCCAAATTTGTTCATAATAATTTGATTGATTGGATTGTAACAAGAAAATAGGGTTTTCCAAAATTGTCTTCGATTCCTTGCAAATAGTTCTAAATTTATAATGGATAGTTGGAGGTAAAGGAAAAAATTCCAAAATTTCAAATGATAAAAAAATATAAATAATTAGATTCATAATCATATGAAGAAACTTCCTACCACACAAAAAACCACAGTCCAAAATCAATAAAATCATTTTTTAGCTGTGTTAAATAGAATTATGACTAATATAACCATAAACTTATCAATAAACATATGTATTAAAACAAAAATTAAAAAGAAAAAATAATATATTTATCAAATTAATAAAACCATAAATAAAATTAAATGTCCATTTAATAAAATATTTATAACATAAATTTATAATATAAAATATCATCCTAATAAAATATTTATAGCATAAATTTATAATATAAAATTATTAATAGTCATATTAACTAAAAGAAAATTATTAATAGTCATATTAACTAAAAGAATGTTACATTAATATTTATGTAAATTCAAATATAAAATACAACTTGGATTATTATTTAAATTTACGAATAAAAATAAAAATTATTATTATTTAAATATATAAATTTATTATAATTATAAAATAAAAATTAAATATTAATTTAATAAAATATTTATAACATAAATTTATAATATAAAATATCATCTTAATAAAATATTTATAGCATAAATTTATAATTTGTAGAGCTGAGGCTTCTGTGATCCATAACAAGTTTGCGAGAGATTTTTCGGCGAAAATCACATGAGAAACCATTTGTCGACGCGTTTCGAACCAACCAGTGTGGTTCATCACATGAGAAACCATTTGTCGACGCGTTTCGAACCAACCAGTGTGGTTCATCACATGAGAAACCATTTGTCGACGCGTTTCGAACCAACCAGTGTGGTTCATCGTCAGGACAAGTTGAAGAAACAGATCTAGCTTAGCATGTTAAATAGTCTGAGCAGAGACTCCAACGGCTAAATCGACCAACGGCTAATTTTGACCTATGGTCCATAGGTCAAATACTATTCATTAATTTAATATTATTATTATTATTTTAATATTAATACATAAATTATTTATACTGGTTAGTTATAAAAAATTAATTAATTAATTTATTAATATATATATATTAAAGTTATAATATTAGGTTAATAATACAAGTTAGGATCCAAAATAAATAAAATATTATAAGTGGTTAGTTTAAGAGGATAATTCGCTTATTTATTTAAATTATCCATTGATTATTGTTTATATATATATATATATATATATATATATATATATATATATATATATATAGTTAAGGTAAAAATTAGTTAGAAAAGATAAATTATTTAATTTAATAATATAAGTAATTTTTGTTTAATTAAGTTATTTATTTTAATTATCATAAAAATAATAATTTTATGATAATAGTTAGTTAAAAATATTAATAAATAATTAAAATATTATGTAAAAATTAAATCATGATAATAGTTAGTTAAAAATAAATAATTAAAAATTATTATATTTAAGGGAAAAAAAATTTCCTAGGGGGACCAATCCCTTAAAATACATTAAATAAAAATAATATTATGATAAAAGTTAAAAAAAAAAAAAAAAAATTATTATTAATAAATAATTTTATGATAATAGTTAGTTAAAAATATTAATAAATAAATGAAATGTTATGTTAAATTAGTAATTAAAATAATTCATGACAGTGGTTAGTTAAAAATAAATAATTAAAAATTATATTTAAGGGCAAAAAAAAAGAAAAAAGAAGAGTATTACCCTAGGGGACCAATCCCTTAAAATAAAATAAAATAAATAAAAATAATATAATGATAATATTTAGTTAAAAATTATTAATAAATAATTAAAATATAGATATATATTTTTATTTATTTAATTAATTAATTAATTTATTTTATTATTATTATTATTATTATTATTATTTTAAAATAAATAATTAAAAATAATAAGTTAAATTAGATTAGAGGAAATAAAAACAGGACTATTTTTATATAAATGAATATAAAAGAAAGAGAAGGTATGAATGAAAAATTAATATAAGTCAAATTAAAAATATATATATAATAAAAAAAAAAAATAAATAAATAAAAACCAAAATCAAAATCAAATAAACTAAACTAAAATAATAATAATAATAATAATAATAATAATAATAATAATAATAATAATAATAATAAAAATAAAATAATAATAAGTAAATAAATAAAAGTATCAAAAAAAAAAAGGACGACTAGGATGAGAGTGCTGGGACCCAACACCGAGTGATTTTCCAGCCATCATCTCTATTGAGATTACTCGGCCTCTTTTCAATCTCAAGCGCCTCCCTAAATGTCCATCTTCCGTATGTTCAGGGGACTACTGATAAGATTGGTAGGATTCTCAAGACGCATAGTGTCCCTATGACCTTTAGGCCCTTGAACACCATTCGCATGTCACTTCGATCAGCGAAGGATCCTATCGACCCTAAAGATATGAAAGGTGTGTACTTGATCCCCTGTTCCTGTGGGACCCCCTACATTGGGGAAACTGGTCGCTCCATCAATCAGAGGATTAGTGAGCATGCTGCAGACCTTAAGCATAGGCGAACTAAGTCTTCCGCTTTAGGTGAGCATGCTGAGAAAACCAATCATCATGTTTGTATTGAGGAAGCTAGTGTTATTGCTAAGGTTTTGCACTTCCATCATCAGAAATTTAGGGAGGCGCTTGAGATTGAAAAGAGGCCGAGTAATCTCAATAGAGATGATGGCTGGAAAATCAGTCGGTGTTGGGTCCCGTCGTCCTTCTTTTTTTTTGATACTTTTATTTATTTATTTATTATTATTTTTATTATTATTATTATTATTATTATTATTATTATTATTTTAGTTTAGTTTATTTGATTTTGGTTTTTATTTATTTATTCCTATTTGTTTATTTATTTATTTTATTATATATATATATTTTTAATTTGACTTATATTAATTTTTCATTCATACTTTCTCTTTCTTTTATATTCATTTATATAAAAATAGTCCTGTTTTTATTTCCTCTAATCTAATTTAACTTATTATTTTTAATTATTTATTTTAAAATAATAATAATAATAATAATAATAATAATAATAATAATAATAAATTAAATAAATAAAAATATATATCTATATTTTAATTATTTATTAATAATTTTTAACTAAATATTATCATTATATTATTTTTATTTATTTTATTTTATTTTAAGGGATTGGTCCCCTAGGGTAATACTCTTCTATTTTCTTTTTTTCTTTTTTTTTTTGCCCTTAAATATAATTTTTAATTATTTATTTTTAACTAACCACTGTCATGAATTATTTTAATTACTAATTTAACATAACATTTCATTTATTTATTAATATTTTTAACTAACTATTATCATATATATATATATATTTTTAAACTTTTATCATAATATTATTTTTATTTAATTTATTTTAAGGGATTGGTCCCCTAGGAAATTTTTTTTCCCTTAAATATAATAATTTTTAATTATTTATTTTTAACTAACCATTATAATGATTTAATTTTTACATAATATTTTAATTATTTATTAATATTTTTAACTAACTATTATCATAAAATTATTATTTTTATGATAATTAAAATAAATAACTTAATTAAACAAAAATTACTTATATTATTAAATTAAATAATTTACCTTTTCTAACTAATTTTAACCTTTTATATATATATATATATATATATATATAGATATATATCAATGGATAATTTAAATAAATAAGTGAATTATCCTCTTAAACTAACCACTTATAATATTTTATTTATTTTGGATCCTAACTTGTATTATTAACCTAATATTATAACTTTAATATATATATATATTAATAAATTAATAAATTAATTTTTTATAACTAATCAGTATAAATAATTTATGTATTAATATCAAAAAAAATAATAATAATATTAAATTAATGAATAGTATTTGACCTATGGACCACAGGTCAAAATTAGCCGTTGGTCGATTTAGCCGTTGGAGTCTCTGCTTAGACTATTTAACATGCTAAGCTAGATCTGTTTCTTCAACTTGTCCTGACGATAAACCACACTGGTTGGTTCGAAACGCGTCGACAAATGGTTTCTCATGTGATTTTCGCCAAAAAATCTCTCGCAAAATTTATAATTTGTAATTATTAATAGTCATATTAACTAAAAAATTAAGATGTTACATTAATATTTATATAAAATCGAACATAAAATACAAATTTTGTTATTATTTAAATTTATGAATAAAAACTAAAAATTTATTATTATTTAAATTTAATATTAATAATATATTAAAATTAATGTGTTATTTAAAATTAATGTATTCACTAAAGTTACCGATTAACCAAATAATATACTATAACATAAATAATCATATTAATTAAAATATAAAATTATAATAAATTTATTAATCTATTTAATATTAATGCCAATTATATTAATTTAAATTAATATAAATTTATTCTATTATACAAGTTATTAATATTTAGGCCCATAGGCCTTCCTTTGGATGAGCTTTTTCATCTACCTTTTGATTCTCTGATTGACATGTGGCATACTCTAATCTGATTGACATGTGTCCATCGCACTGTAATTTGACACCTGCAACTTGCTGGTATGTTCTATGAGTTATGCAACTTGCCGGAATGGTGGCACATTCTTAGGATGTAGTGACAATTTCAATGGTGCCATTATCAGTTGGAGTGGTAATTTCAGCCACATCTGCATACAATTACTACGCTGAGGCATCAAAATCGCCAATGTGGTTGGAAAGGCAGTTGGTACAGTCGAAGCAGTGGCTTGGTACAAGTTGCTCCAGGTTGTTTCTTTACGTTTCCTTTATTAGCTGCCAACATACTTCATTCACAGCAACGAAGGTCGCATGAACGAACTTCTCTTAATCGTATTTACAATGTACTTATTCGTATGAACGAACTTCTCTTAATCGTATTTACAGTGTACTTATTCACAGTGCTCTACTGCAATAATTGTGTCTGTTTATGCTCTTGCTGCTCCAATTTACATATCTTTTTTTGGCTTCCTGAGCTTTCTTACAATTCTTCGTTCTTGGTTGCAGGAATTGACCTCGACAATGTCAATAAAAAAAATACCTTCAAAGGTTTTGAAGGCAGCGAAGAGTGTTTTTAAAAAAATAAATTGTTCACACTTAATGTGACTTCCACCAGTTAAAGTCTTGAAAATGACAAGTTCTAGGCGTTTATTTGGAAACCCAGCGAGTGTACCAAGAGGCACATTTTCGACAGAAGTATTTGACACAGAAATCGTGCACACATTTTCGACAGAAGTATTTGACACAGAAATCGTGCCTTCATCTCATGCGAGCGTTGCTCCCATTCTTCGTGTCGCTAATGAAATAGAATCGTTATGTCAAGTAGATTTTATGATTTTGATAAAGCACACAAGCGTGACCCAGCCTCTTGTGGGAGAAGCATACACCAATTCAAGAATTCTCTATTGCGACGTCTGAAAAGAGTAAGAAGTACTGCAACGTCCTAAAAGAGTAAGAATTATTTTCAAGACTGCTTTATCTTATGCTTTATATGTATGTTTTTAGATTTCATTTTTATGATTCTATATTGGAGTACGCCTTTTTATACTCTATTTGGAAAATATTTGGTCTTTGATTATCACCCTTTAGTTAATCACCAAGAAGAAATAAAATTGCCCATTTAAAGGAGAACCCTCTACAGCGTTCCCGCCTATGAGAGACATTCTATTTATTGTCTAGATTGTTTGTTGAAAGTTGTACAATTTATCAGAGAGGAAATTAATCTTAATTTGAACACATCATATGGTTCTTCAACTGCAAACTGCTTTGGCATTATATGGAAAATAAGCATATTCATCAACAATTGCTACATACTCATTTTATATAATAGAAGTCATCATAATTCCCTTACGATTGTGTTTTAGGAAGCACATTCCTTTCTGAAAACATTGTTAAGGTTTTTCCCGCCCCATTTCAACCTAAGAGTTGAGTAAACATGTAATTTGTTTGGGTGGATGTGGGTAGTTTTGCTATTGCTCTTATTTGTTGTGTATACAAGATCTAAGCTGGTTACATACTGGTATCAAAGACACATTTACTTATTTTCCTGGTTTGCAAAATTATATATAGATATTTATTGATGACTCAAGTAATTAATTTTACTATTATTTGCTTATAAAATCCAGAATAGGAAAGTGTTTGTCTCGCCGTTTGAGTAAAGAAGTTTCAACTCTAATATTTTGATTTTAAATTTGAATCATATATTTAATTTTATTGTAAATTACAATTTCTTTTTCTAAATTAACATATTTTTTATTTTGCTATAAAAAAATGTATGCCATTTTTTTTCAACATTAAAAAAATATTTTTAATTTCAATATACATTATATAATTTAAAATCATATATATATATATATATTTATATATTTATTTTTTTATTTTTTTTTCTTTCATTCTACATTATATAATTTTTATTTCACTTTAAATTATAAATATAGATATTAAATTTTATATAACCATTTAGGTAACACAAGTCTTATTGTTGTTAGAGATTATGAATATCAGTTATCAATAACATGGTTATTGTGTAATTATGTTGTTAGAAATTATGAATATAAATGGTAAATATCATGGTTTTAGTGTAATTCTAGTGTAATTCTATCGATAAGTGTGTTTATGTTTGTGTCTCCAATAAATAATAATAATAATAATGAAAATAGAAAAGAAGAGTGTTGGCCCCAAACGAAAATGAAAATATCCATATAGATAAAAAAACTAAAAAGAAAAATAACTATATAGATAAAAAAAAAAAGAACTAGATACAATTTTAACAACTTTTTTTACTACATTAAAATTCCGAATTAGGAAAAAAAATAAAATCTTTAAGCTTTACTTAAGCCACTACTATTTGTTAAGTCAAAGTAAAAAAGTTAATTCAACACAAAAAATCCAAAATCTTGCTGTAGAATCTTTTAATATTTCTTTCAATTAATTATTTGTAAAATGAACCTTTAAAAAGACATGTTCTATGGATATATATATATTTTTTTCTAAGTAAAGTCTAAGTCTATATTAAGGTAAGAGAATATTTACAAAGATTACATCATCCGAGGGGGGCAAGGCCAGCCCTCTGACAAAAACAACTGAAACAGACTATCTTTCCAGTGAGACCCAGTTACAAAACTTTGTCCATGTGAGTTCTTCGGACAGCGGACAGACAAAACACAGACTTTGTAAAGTCTACAAACGCTAACCTTTGACACAGTACTGACTAGAGACAAACCGCTAAGCGGAGGCAGAGTAGTAGAACTGAGAACGACCAGACTGAGAACCATCAAATACATAGAAAACTTTAAACAAAAACCTGGAGAAGCTGAACCAAGTAGACTCAGGAAGGGTGGCGGGGCGATCCCGGTGGATTCCTCAGCTCCGGACTAGGCGAATCGAGCCAGATAACCAGCTCCTCGTCACATCGAAGCTGCCCATCCGAACCTGGCTGAACCGAATCTTGGCCCTCTCGTCTATCCTGAGTAGCATTACCCGGAGGCGGAATTTCCTGCACCGACATGGCCTGAGTCGAATTCGTCTGGACCGGAGCCTGCGGAGGCTGTTCATCCGGCTCGACGGCGGCCAGGGGCCGTGGGACTCGATACACCCTCCCGAGCATGTCCCCCAGGAAAATTTCACTGCTCTGAAGGTTCTCTGAGGCCAGAGAAGATGAAGAGAGATCTGCAGGAGCCGCCTTTGAGAGATAAACCGAAAAGTTAAGAATGACATCTGAGTGCAAGAGTCTTCCAGGAATTCGAAGGCGAATTGTCTGGTAAGAGTCCGGCAGAAGCAGAAATTCCTCCTCGGAGCTGGAGGACGAAGGGTCCATGGCAACCATGGGAGCAACAGGTTGCTGCTCCTCCTCCTCATACACAATGCGGATACCAGATCTACTACCTCGACGAGGCACTCCTCTGCTGCGTGACATACTTCCTAAGGCGAGGGCAATGAAACTCTGCTCCACCACCCTGAGACGACCCTCCGGAGAAGTGTCTTGCCCAAAACGAACTTCAAATTGCTTGCTCTGGTCCTGGCGTGACTGGTACTGCCCCCTATATAGCCAGTTCATAACCTCCATCGCCGGCAGAGGACAAGGATTCCTCATCCTTGCGCAATCCAATTTCTGAGCAGGCGCGTTCGACTTGAAGGCTCTGTCCTTCCGGATCTGCAACTTATTAATGACTATTAACATGGTTAATGAATTGAACCCAATCTCCCTTGCCTTAAATCGAATGCCCATCAAATCAAGCTCG
This sequence comes from Pinus tabuliformis, assembly GCA_031772625.1. Classification (NCBI taxonomy): domain Eukaryota; kingdom Viridiplantae; phylum Streptophyta; class Pinopsida; order Pinales; family Pinaceae; genus Pinus; species Pinus tabuliformis. The sequence continues at coordinate 1,519,165,213 of CM062816.1, forward strand.
TCCCAGGTGTTGAGACAAGTGCCTGCATTGATGGCACGTTGTTTCACCCGCATCCGGGCTGTTCTATGGATATATTAAGATCTCTATAGACATAAATATTTCCACATCAAAGTTGTAATATTTGAAAATATTCATTTGATGTAGTTTTATTATAAATTGTGTTATCATGTCATGTAAAAAACATCATTAAATCTAATATTAATATTAATATCATTCAACTTAATAACTTTTAGTTAATTTGCAATATTAAATTTTTTATATTATAATGATATATATAAACTCTAGATATATATGGGAGAGAAGAACAAAGACATAGAGTGATAGAGGTGGAGAGATAGAGGTAGTGAGAGAAAATAAAAGGAGGGATGGAGAGATGGAGTTGGAAAGAGAGAAAGGGAGGGAAGAAGAAATACATAGAGAGAGAAAAGTGGAGAGAGAGGGTGTGACAAGGAAGATATAGAGAGAGAATGTTTATGCTTGGGGGTGAGATAGAGAGACAAAGAAGGAGAGATGGACATAAGGGAGGAGAGAAGGAGATGGAGAGAGACGGAGATAGTGAGAGTGAGAGAGAGAGAGGGAGAGAGAGAGAGAGAGTGGTGGGAGAGAAAGGGAGGAAGAGAGCGAGGATGTGAGAGAGAGAAGGAGAGAGGATGGGAGGAAGGTAAGAAGACAAACATTTAGAGACAAACGTGGAGAAAGTGAGAGGGAGTGATAACAGAGATGGAGAGAGAGGGAGAGAGGAGAGCAAGAAGAAAGAGATATAGAAGGGGGGAGAGAGAAAAAATTGTGGAGTGAGAAAAAATTGCCAATCATTGAAACTCTTCTGTTTTTGCACATTGGTCCTTTCCAGACTTCAAAAGGTGAAAAGGCTAAGCTGAAAGTAAGAGTCCAGTTGGATAAGCATGGAATAGTTTTGATTGATTCTGCAACTGTAAGTAATGACGGGTTTCACATATGATTTTCATATTTTATTTATAATATGAGTAATGTACATGAAAAATCGGAAGCTCAACTCTACTAGGATGAGAACATTATTTGTATCCTGCAGATGATTGAGGAAGAAGAAATAGCAGTCCCTGTTTCTAGTGTGAAAGAAGGATCAAATGGCGAGAAAGAGACTGCTCCAATGGATACAGATGATGCACAAAACAATGGTACATCTGCAGCTGGTGACAATGCTGATATTAATATGCAGGATGCCAAAAATGCTGCTGGACCTGCAACAGCTGGAACTGCCACTGGTGCTGAAAATGGGATTCCTGAGGCAGAGGATAAAGCTGCCCAGATGGAGACTGATGCCAAGGTACATCCTTCTCTTGCTTTTTCCAATTTTCTTATCGAAAGAATGGTTTGTGGTAAATTTTTTGGCTCCAAACAAAACAAATTTGATATAAAGATCTAAGATTGACCCGGTTATCTCCATGATTAACTGATTGTATAGCTCCGGGAATGGTGGGAGCCATACCCAATTGAAAAGTAATGTTATCTGAATACATTTTAAGTAATTGCAAGAGGATGCAATTATTGTTAGTCTGTAATGAAAACGCATTTTCGGTTTTTCTTCTGGCTGAACCAAAAATCAAACAACCATGTATTGTAGCAGCAAGCATTTACTATCAGCAATTAGAAATTAATCAGTACTCTTGGCCCAGACTGGGTGTAAATTTGACAGGATCTGCGCTAAGTTCCATGGCCGCAAACCTATGGCTCCTATACACAATTGTACTGACAGCCAGAGTGAAAGACCTGACTACATCTGTTAACTGTAACATTGCCGAACTATGCTCGCCTGTAAGTGTTAACCAAGATTTTAAATTGTTCCTTGATTGTTTATAAGCAAGATTGCTCCAATTATATTATTCTTATATGGAGTCAAAAGATTTAACTTATATATTTTCAATAACTCTTTTTTATTATAATAAATAGTATTTGTCTATTATGTGAAATTTGATGAACTTTAATTTATTATATTTTTGTTAAAAAAATAAAAAATATATATATTAAATTATAATTTTTAATATATATATATATATATATATATATATATATATATATATATATATATATATATATATAGATATATAAAATAAATATGTTTTTCTCAAGGTAAATGTATTTCACAAAAACTTTAATAATCTCCATTGCTCAAGATTGTTGGGTGAGGGGCTCAAAAAGTATTGGAACGATAGCCTTGAAAATTGTTGATTAGGTTTAAATTTTTTATTTTTTATTTTTATTTTTTTTATCTTTAATTTTATTTTATAATTATTCTCTTAACATTTTTTTTTGTTTTCGTAATTAATCTTTAAAATGAAATATTATAAATAAAAAATTTCTTTAATACATGATACAAATATTGAATTTAGTTTTACATGTTATGTAAAATAATGTAAAACAATAATTAGTAGACGAGTGAAAATATTTTTTAGACTTAATTTACAGTGCATATGAGATTGCATGTATGATGTGTAGACAATCCCTCAAGAAGCCTAGTGATAGATTTAATCATATGAGATGGCATGTATGATGTGTAGAAGGTTCCTCAAGAAGTCTCATGATAGACTTAACTTACAGTGCATATGAGATCAAGAAGCCATCAATGATTAAGAACATTGTGGAAAATGCAAAGGAAGCAATTCATCTTGGATGGAGCTTTTTTTTAGATCACGCACTTCAACATAGAAATACTAACATTTCCTTTTGCACTATTTTTATTTCCTCTTAATTAAAAATGGTTTACAAGGCAATAGAATAGATAATGTGCCATTATGACCTACTTTGTTATGTTCTATGAATTATGGAATCAGTAACATTTTCCATACCTTAATAGTATACTTTTGAGTTGTATATTTGTTTCATAAATATGAAGGCAAGCTAAATTGCATAACCAATAACAATAGCCTTACTTTAATAGTATACTTTGATTTATTATATTTGTTGCATAAATATAAAGGAAAGTTAGGTTCCCTTTACTAATTGATGTAGTAGAAGTATTTTGGAAGCTATATAAATTGGATTTGTTTTCAAATATGTTTTTTTCTCACTAAGATGCTTATGCAAAATTTTGGCTTGGTAAAATAATATTTTCCATGACAGATCAATTATTGACTTCAATTCTTAGGGTAATAATGTCCAAATACTTATTTCTAAGTATGTAAATTCTACAATTAAAATAATAATTTTCCATCACAAATATTAATTACAAAGCTCAATGCTTACATAAATAATGTCCAAAGATTTGTTTCTATGTGTAGCAATATATGGACCTACAATTCATTCTACTCTTGAAATATAAAATAAAAATAATAAAAAAATAAAATACTTTATATCTATATATATATATATATATATATATATATATATATATATAATTATATATAATTATTGTAATTCAGTGTGGAGACAACTATTTCTTTACATAAAAACTTGTGGAGTCAATTACTGCTTTACATTGAAAATAAAAATTTAGATGAATATGCAAAGATGTCAAATTTTCCCATTACATGAATGAACTCTCCATCGTTTACAATTGAATGGAAAAACACTATTTACAATTCAATATAGAAAAACTACATGTGGTTAATTGAATTTTACTTGACTATCTCAATTCTTAGGAGCCTATAATCAAATATGAATGCAATGTCTTTGCATAGTGATTTGATTCCTAGATGCATATTTTCTAACCTTTGAATTTGAACTTTTAAAGTTATAGAAATTCTGGTTATATTTAGAGAAAATCCGGCAAGGATTTTTGTAAATCCTAGTTATAGTTGTTAAACTTCAAAATTTTAAGTGTTTTCGACATTTTTGATGGTGTTGAATCCATTTTCACCATCAAAAACACGATTCAAACACTGTCTCTAAGAGATTTTTTGAAATTTTTTTACTCGGATTTCAGCCACTTTTGGCCATTCCGGTAATTCCTCTGCCTCGTTAGACGATTCCATACAATTTTTAACCACATTACAATTTCTTGTTTTTTATAAATGATTTTGCATGCATAAATGGATCTGTGACACACTCAATTTAATTTAATTTGGTTGATTTTTAGAATGCATTGGCATTTTGAGTGTCTAGTATTTAATGTTTCAGCTTGCAGTTGTAATGACATTCCAGAATGCATGTTTTTGTTAACAAACTCTGATATACTTACAAATTATAAACTTAGTAAAAAAATAAACAAAAAAATTAAATTTAATGTTTGAATTGTTATTGTTTGATTATGAAAATTAAAATACATGTTTTTCAATTTAAAAATTCTATCGGCCTCTCTTTGCACCTTTTGGGGCAATTGCTAGTTACATTAACTAAAAATTCATATCATAATATTAATATTTATATTAATATTGAAACCAAATAATGATTCATTTAAATTTAGTATTATTTAAATTTATTTATCTATAAATCGTATTAATTTAATTTAAATTATATAATAATATAGATATTATATATTATAAAAAATTATGAATTTAATATTAATATAAATAAAATTATTGTATTTACTATTTAAAAAATTACCATTATTTTATTACACTATATTATAAGAATAAGAATTATTAATGTATGACCCTATATTATTAATATGAATGAAAACTAAAATATTAATTATAATATTGACATTGACATTAATAATATTTTATTATTAATAATATTAAAAATATACTATAAATTATAATTATAATATTTAATTAATAATATTAAATAATAATATTAAAAATATATTACATATCAAAATTAATATATATTTTAGTGACACATCTTAAATATAATGATAATATTTTAAACCAAAAATTATTATATTAAAAATCATGTAAAGTAATTGTTTTTTTTGTAAGCTACGACATTTCTATTATCTACATCAAATGTAAAAGTACAAACCTAAGAACCTCAATCCGCCCAACTGGGAAACTGGATCTATTGGCTCCTCTTCATCAGATGTTCAATAATGATTTTCATGCTGAATACTATCAAAAAACTTTGCAGGACATTAAGCCCTATCTCTCCAGGTTTTTCCAAAAAACTATTCTTTCCAAGATCTACTAACAGACCTAACTTTACTTCTACTGCTATGGCATGCAAACTAAAATCCAAAAACCTGTGCAATATCATCAAAATTCAAAAAGAAGACAGTTAACAGGCCTCTCAATTCTCTGCATTTCCTCTTCTGGCTTCATTGCTGCCGTTGGTCTTCCCCAGCTCCTTCAGCATCTCTCGAATTTCCTTGAGTTGTTCGTTCTATTGACGGAGCAGCCCTTCAACGTTCGCCACCTCCTTCTTCGCTGCCGCCGTTTCCTGAGCCATTTCCACCATCTCCGCCGCTACTTGCTCCATGGCCTTTGCCAAGAGATGCTTCAGCACCCAGTATGTGTGAAGAGCGCGGCGGTAAAGGGTTAATCTGCCTCGAGTGTTGCCTGGGTCAGGTAGCTGAGAAGTCCATTCTTCCATCTCCGGGTCGGACGGTTCCTCCAAGACTCTGTCCTCCATAACATCAATAATTTTCCTTATGTCTACATTGGTCTCCAGATTGTATGCCTGTTCAGCTTCGTGCACCACCATGCAGATCGATTTCTTCCCCCTTTTTCGTCTTCTCTGCATCTAATTCCCCTCCTCGCTGGTGATTGGCTGTTGGGGTCTACCTCTGCCTCTCTGTTCACGCGCCTTCCTTCTTCCGTCCTTTCTGCCCCGCTTAGTTCCTTTGCTGCTTTGCCCTGTTTCAAAATTCTTGCTCCTGAAACCTTCCCCCTGGTTATACTCCATTTCGTCTGAGCTTTCGATTTCGATTTTTACTCTACCCCCTTCGAAATGCCTGTCACCTACTGCCTCCCTCTCTGCCTGGACTGTCTTATCCCATTTCTCAGCCATTTTGGTACGGTTGAGGCGTTGATTTTGGTTCCTCTGCCAAGTCTCACCTTCTCTCGCCACCTTCTTCGACTTCTTGCTGTCTGTCATCCTTCTCCTGTTCCACCTTATAGAATTCTCGCCACCTTTTCGCTTATGATGGGTTTGCTCTCCACTTCCTTCCGCCCTTGCACCTTGAATGATGCTTTCTTCGGTGTTTTCCAGATTTTTTTTTGGGCTGTGTACCTGCTGTTCTGAATTATCATTAAATGCTGATGTCAGTGAGGTGAGGCCGCCGTCCTTCTGTCCTGTCTTCGCTGCCGAATAAACCTGCCTTATTTTCCTTCTCCAAATCTTCACGATTTTTTGATTACCATTATGCTGTTTCATGGTTATCGTTGTCTATGAGCTGTTTTAAGCCGTCCCATCTTGTTGTCGCTGCTTGATTAGTCCAGCTGTCATCCACTTTCGCCAATAATTCCTTACTTCCCCAATTGGCCAAGCAATCCGCAGGCTTATTTCCTTCTCTTCTGACATGCGAGGTGATTTTGTAGTCGATCCCTTTTAGTGTTTCCTCGATTTCTTGGACTATACTCGCTGTTCTCCAGCTTTTAACTACCTTCTCCCATTGCTTCCCTTGGATTAATTTTCTTATGGTGGTTATGACCAGGGCTGAATCACCTTCGATCTCTTTCTTCCTATACCCATTTCTTATAGCAATTTTGAGACCCTGATAAGCTGCCATAAATTCCGCCTCGTTATTACTCATTATTCCTCTGTGTTCTGCATATATCCATTCTACCTCTCCTTGTCTATTTCTAAAGATTCCTCCAAATCTTGCTGGACCTGGATTCCCCTTTGCTGCCCCGTCGAAGTTAAGCTTGATAAACCCTTCTGGTGGCTTACGGTAGACTGCATGGCTTTGGCCCACGATAGGTTGGTGTTGCTTTGTTTTTTGTTGATAGATCATCCCTTGTTCCAAGTTCAGTCCTTTTAGGATTTCTGCCTCTTCCTCAGAGGTCTTCCAGTCTTCTTCTGCCCAATTTTCCGCGAGGATTGATTCTCTGATTTGTCTTATGGTTCTTTTCTAGACTTCTTCCGGATTTGATGTTTTCCCCTTGAAGATTCAACCATTTCTCTCTTTCCAAAGATTCCACATGTTGAAGCCTGCCGCCATGTTCCAAGCTCTTCTTACTACCTTGCTTTTGAACTTTCCTTCTCCCCAGTCACATAGAGTTTGAATTATATCTTGTGGATTTCGTTCAGTGGTCGAGAATAAGTTTCTAGTCTTTTCCCATTGGAATTGGGCCATGCTGCATCCATTGAGAAGATGTTCCTGGTCTTCTTCTTCTTGATAACAGAGGCAGCATCTTGATGGGCCTGAGAAACCTCTTTTTTGTATTCGATCCCAAGTTAGAATGCGTTTCCTTCCTACCAGCCATACAAACATCTTAATCTTCGGCCACCATTTATTTCTCCATAGCTTCCTCCACTTCTGCTCTTCCTCCCCCTGCTCTTGTTGTATCTTTACATTATATGCTTCCTTTATGGTAAACGTTCCTTTGGTTTCTTTCCCCCATCGTAGAATGTCCCTGCCACCTCTATTTTTTATTTTCCTGGAGTCTAATTCCTTGCTAAATATTGTTTTTTGTTCCTTTGTTGCATTCCTGTTCCATTCTTCCATTGATTTCCATTCCCTCCATTCTTCGTTTCCTCTTTCTTCTATCCAATAATCTTTAACCCTAATGAGGTCTCTGTCCATACCTGTTCTGTATATGTCCTGCATTCCTTGTAGGTCCAACATCTTCTCCCTTTGTTGCCATGCTTCCTCCCAAAATCTCGCATTCTGGCCTCCTCTAATTTCCCAAAAGATATGACCATCAACTAATTCTCTGCTTTGAATGGTCAAGTTCCATATATCTGATCCCCAAGGTGTTTCTTATTTCCTTAGTATTTCTTCCGGGGTTGATGGCATATTATATTTTGTTGTCCAGATTTCTTTCCACAGATCCTTCCCTCCTTGCATCCATCTCCATCTTAGTTTGGCTGCTAGAACTTGATTTAGGATCGATGGGTCCCTTAGGCCAAGACCTCCTTTTTCTTTTGGTTTGGCTAGGCTGTCCCATGAACAGAGGGCCCATTTCTTTTGTTGCTTAGGTCCTCCCCATAGAAATTTTCTGTATATCTCTATCAGCTTGTTGCATATCCCTTTTGGTGCTGCCATTACTAATAAAGGATATATCGGGATCGCCTGAATGGTGGATTTAAGAAAAACAACCCTTGCAGCCAAGTTCAGAGTGCAGAAGGACCAATTTTCCAGTCTTTTCATGATCTTTTCCAGGATGGTTTTCCAGTTTCCTATTTTGAGGGATGAGGAATCAAGCATAGTTCCTAAGTACTTAGTTGGGAGATCCCCTTTCCTATAACCCAAGATCCTGGTTAAATGATTTTTGATGGGTTCCACTGTATTAAAGAAGAATGTTCTTGATTTTTCATTGTTTACCTCCATACCTGAGCCTTCCATGAATACCTCTAAAATTTTCTTTATCCTTCTCACCTCATTCATGGATGCTTTGCAGTATATCATGATGTCATCCACGAACTGTTGGTGGGTGACTGTAGTTTGATTGCCCCATAGTCTCAGACCCTGGATTTTCCTTTCTCTTAATTCTTTTTTGAAATATCTACCTAATCCTTCTGCTGCTATTATGAAGAGAAAGGGGGATAGGGGGTCCCCTTGTCGGAGTCCTCTTGTAGCATTAAAAGTAGCAGATGGAGCTCCATTTAGCAAGATGGAGAAATTCGGTGTGGAGATCATACTTAAGACCCACTTCACCCATCTGTCACAGAATCCAAAGGCTTGAAGAACGGATTCTAGATATCTCCAGTTTAACCTGTCATAGGCTTTTGACAGGTCTAATTTTATCAGCATTCCTTTTTCCTTCTTCATTTTCAAAGTGTGGATTACTTCCTGGGCCACCACTAGTCCATCCAGAATCTGTCTTCCTTCTACAAACCCAGTTTGTTCTGGGGATATTATGCTTGGGAGAATCGATTTCAGCCTCTGTGCCACCACTGATGCCACTATTTTGTAGATGACATTACATAAAGCTATGGGGCGAAAGCCTTCAGCTTGATCCGCTTGGGTAGTTTTAGGAATAAGAGTCAACAGGGTTGAGTTTATACCTGGCCATATTCTTTGATTGATTCTGGCTTCCTCCACCACTTCTAGAACTTCATTTGCAAGGAAATGCCAACCTGCTTGGTAGAATTCTACCGTATACCCATCTGGCCCAGGGGCTTTGTTCCTTTTCATGTTCCTGACTATATCTTCCACTTCTTCTATTGTAAATTTACTCATTAAAGCCAAGTTTTGTTCTCTGGTTACCAATTTAGGGATCTCCGTGCTTATCTTTGTTATAGCTTCTGATCTGTTATCCTGAGATTCCTTTAATAAGTTTTTGAAATGATTTACCAAAACTTTTTCGATTTCTTCATGCTGGAGAACTCTCTGGCCTTTTTGATTTTTTATTGAGAAGATTCGGTTTCTTTGTCTATGCTGTATCATTGCTTTATGGAAGAACTTAGTATTCTTTTCCCCTTCTCTAAGCCATTGAACCCTTGACTTCTGTTTCCATAAAATCTCTTCTTGTTTCCTTCTTTCTTCTAGCTGGTTTAATATAATTCCTTCTTCCTTTATTCTATCTTCCTGTGTGCCTTCTAGGATATCCCTCTGTTGCAGCTCTTCCATTCTCTGCTCCAGGCGCTTTTTCTCTTCCAATATATTTCCAAATTCTTCTTTATTCCACTTTTTTATTTTGTCTTTCATCTCCTTTAATTTGAGTTGAAAGGTATGCATTTTATTTTTTCCTCTTTGTTCACTCTTCCTCCACCATTCTTCAAGTTTCTCTAACAGTCCCTCATTTCTTAACCAAAAAGCTTCAAATCTAAAAGGTTTGTTGTTTGGTCTTTGCTTGAGATCTATTTCCATTTTTATCGGCCAATGGTCCAATCCTGCTACCGGAAGAATTGTGGCTTCTATGAAGACATCTTTCATCATTATTTGCTCTGAAATTAGGAATCTATCAAGCCGAGATGCTATTTGATTAACTCCCCCTCTTCGGTTATTCCAAGTATGGTTTCCATTTATCGTTTGGATATCAATCAGTTTTTGCTCCCTTATCAAATCTCCAAACTGTTCCATTGTTTTATCCGTTCTCCTTAGCCCTCCTCTTTTTTCCGCTGAGCTTTTAATCAGGTTGAAATCCCCTCCTATTATCCACTGCCTTCCAGGGATTAGACTTCTCAGTGCTTTTAGATTCTGCAGAAAGTTTTCCTTTTCTCCTTGGGTATGGGGTCCATAAACCCCTGTTATAATAATCTCCTCCATTGTTCCTATTATCTTTGCTGTCCCTGTTAGAATTCTTGGATAGCTTATCCAATTGCTTAAATGAATTTCCTCAGGGTTCCAAATTATTACCAGACCACCTGTGCTCCCGATCGCATCCTGTCCCATCATTTCATATCTGCTCTTGTTTCTATTCAAAATGTCCCTCATTTTCTCAGTACTTATTTTTGTTTCTTGTACTATCATTATGCTGGGTTTTTCTTTTTTCAGTCTTTCATTTAAATACCTCTGTTTGCCTCTACTGTTGAGGCCTCTTATGTTCCAGCTTGTGATGATCATCGCAGAAGTTTCGGGGGAGTTTGGAATACCTCTGAGAGAGGTATCACTCTTCCTGAATTTACTAACATCTCTCCAACTTCTTGAATTGTTTCACTCATTGTTCTTCTACCTCTTTTTTTGCCTCCCTTGCCAATGCTGCTCATTCCTAGATTTTGTGTTTCCTGCTTCCCCATTTTCCCGTCTTCTCTTTCTTCCAATATTCCTTTTTTCTCTTTATATCTTTGAAAGGCTTCTTTGTACATCTGTTTCTGATCCTCTGGAATAAATCTTTCATCGAGCCTTTTCCATTCCTGCAGAAGCTTCGTCATTACTTGTTCTTCTTCTTCTCCTTTTGTTTTCTGTGGATCTATTTCCATTCCTCGTTGATCCTCTTGGTTTTCTGTTGGGGTCCCTGTTCTCTCTTGATCTTTATCCATTTGATCTGACTCTTTATCTACATTTTCCTTTATGACTTCCATTCCCTCTATTTCCTCCTCCTCGTTCTCCTCTGTTTCTACTTCCTCATCTTGCAGTATTTGGAACTTGTTTTGGGATTCTATGTTATGTGCTCTTTTTTGTTTGCCCGTCTGGGTCTTGCTGATTCCTCTTTTTTTCTTCTTCTGCACTTCTCTGAAGTCCTCATCCTCCTCTCCTGATTTCTTTGCTGCATTTCTCCTTTCATTTTCAGCTTCCTTTTCCTTTTCTGCTAGCGTGATAGGGCATTCTCGATATAGATGGCCATACTCATGGCATCTTCTACAGCGAAAGGGAATATGTTCGTAGTCTATTGTTTGATGCCAGATCTCGTCATGATATTCCAGTTCTATTGTATCTGGAAGTGGCTCTGTGATGTTCATGTACGCGCATATTCTTGCATATGTTGTATATCTTCCCCTCTTTGTTGATTCTGCCACTTTCACAAACGATCCTATTGCGTTACCTATACCCTCAAGGATCGCTGGGTCCCAGAATTTTGTTGGTAGGCCAAAGAGTCTGATCCATACCGGGGCTGCTAGCATTCTTTCCTTATCTGGGTTGTAATAGTCTACCCACTGCCTCATAAATAATCCAGCATTGTTCATGAAGTAGGGTCCTTCCTCAAAGATTCTTTCCCTATCTTCTAGGTTAGAAAATATAACTGTAAAAAATCCCTTCGCCCCCAGCTTTACTTCCACATGTCCTTTTGGTTTCCACCTTTGCTGGATCCATCTTAGAAGGTCTTTCTCTGCTGGCCAATATCCTACGAACTTACAGATCAAAGCATAATCTTTCATGTAACTTCTATATTTCTCTAATCTGTTAGGTGGAATTACAAACCTGGGTTTGTTCGTCGCCCTCGGCAGACATTTGCTTGTTGCTCCCGTTCTCCTTTGTGCTCCCGCTGCTGAGGTTTCTCCTTCATCGATTCTATCTCCTTCCTTCTACCTTTCCTTTCTCGCTTCTCCCGTTATTACTGCTTTAAAGGAGGGTATCTCTCCCCTCCCCTGCTCCGTTCCCATTTCTTCCCCTCAGAGCCCGCGTTTCTGTTTGTCTCCCAGTCTTTAGGTTTTCTTCTTTTACTTATTCAGGTTCTTTTGCTTCTGAGTCTCACACCCGGAATCTATCCTGGTGCGCTGGTCCGCATTCAACAGACCTTCTTCCCTCTCTTTGACGAAACCCTCGTTGCTCTCGTCTGCGAAACCCTCATCCTCGTTTCAAAATGAATTGCCAATGTAAAGTAATTGTTATAAAAATTATTAAAACTATTATTATAAAAAAAATATCTGCAAAATTGTTTATATAGTGTTAATAATAAATAGATATATTCCATATATCAATAATAAGTTTATTAAGTTTATTGGATTTTTATTTTGTAGGGAATTAAAACTATTATGTGTAACATATTTCTTTAGGTGTATTGGATTTATAATTATGTTTTGTATTGGATAAAATTTATTATATTAAAATTATATATTTAAAAAAAATATACTAATAAAACAATATCATATTATTTAGGTTAAAATTATCATTAATGAAAATATTATAATAGAATTGACATATATCTCAACAATTATTAATTATATATAATAAAAAAGAAACATATTAAAATTATCATATATCACATTTAACATAATAAAGAGAGACTTATTAAAATTATTATAAAAAGGTGTATTAAAAATAACATATTATAAAGAAGTTAATTATTTATAATAAAAAAGAAACCTATTAAAATGATCATATATCACATTTAACATAATAAAGAGAGACTTATTAAAATTATTATAAAAAGGTGTATTAAAAATAACATATTATAAAGAAGTTTATTCAAATTATTATATGTCAATTATTATTATCTAATAATAAAGAGACATGTTATTTCCAAAATTATTATATAAAGAGTTGTATATCACAATAAAAAAGTATATTAGATATATTATTCATTTATATTAAAAATACGTATATTGGATCTTTTGTTTTATATTGGATCAAAATTATTATACAAAAATTACATATTATATATGAAAAAGATATGTATGGGGAGGGTGTTATGATCGTATATAAATTAAATTAATATTTTTTTGACATTTTATATATTGAAATTACTATATATTAAAATCGTTATATTTATACTTATAATTGCACATTAGTGTCGATCTCATGCTAACTAAATATTTTTTTTGAAGCATTTTTATTGGGTGTTTTTTTCCCTAATAATATTGTACTAATTTAAGAAATTGAGAATGATGTGAGTGTCCTTATATGGATGAAGAGATAGTATACCATGGTTAGAATTATCACATAAACTTATGAACATTCATAACAGTGTAAAAAAAGGAATATGGTGACAATATGGTTAAGAGCATGTGTTTCCTCCTAAGAGGTCATAGATTCGCAACCAGAGGGGGTAGAGTATGTATGCCTTCGTAGACTTAACAGTCAAATCGTTGCGTGGAGGTGGGTCCCTTGTCCCACAGACAAGGGGGTCTCATACACCAATTTGGTGTCTGGCTTGGCTGTGACCTTAAAAATGGATATTATTATTATTATTATTATATTAATATGGAATTTCATATTTTAATAAAGGGTTTAAACTAGTTTCAATAAAGTATATATATACAAAATTAGGGTTTTAATACTATTTTAAAATTAGATTTAAATTATGGTGTCAAAATCACAATGATGACAACATTCATACAAACAAAATACAATCACATACCTTAAGAAATGTAATTTTTCTTCTTTGTTGAAGGATCTATAATTTTCTATCCTTTTTGTTGGATTCCTTCCTTTTATGTTTCAGATTTGCAAATTTTGTTTAACAATAGAGAATTAGAGAATATATCAAGAGAATTAAAGAATGCATTTAGAAATTTTTATAATCATATACTTACAAAAGTCATCTTTCCTTGCTTGCTTGATGAATGTCCTTTAACACAAACTACGATTTATTTTGGTGGACTCATAAATGGGTTTATGCATTTGCAATAACATTCATAATTAATAACATAAATGTTATTTTTTGTTTTACTGACTATGGACTCATATTTGGGGGTGCTTTTGCAAAACGATTTATATTGAAAGGGGTGGCAGGAGGGAGAGGGGTGTTATATGGCCCTAAGAAAACAAATGTGGAAGAGTATTCATGGCGTATCGAAAGAAAGAAAAGCAACCTTGATGAAGCATGTGCTTTACTACAAGGGATCCATATATCAATAGATCATAAAGTATCCTCACTCTCAATATTGGGAGATTCTCTCTTATTAATACATCACACAACAAAATGAACTATCCCAAAAGACAAGGCATTGGATCTTACAATGAAAATAATTCAGGACTATGGTAATGATATGGGATCACTAACATTCTTTCATGTGTTTAGGGAGTTCAACAAGGAGGTAGAAAAGCGTGCAAATGAAGGATGTCATCTTGAAATGGGTAATTTGGTTGTCAATGTGCAAACCATATTTTCTCAAATTCCTTGAGTTATTATGCAGCATAATCAAATAAGAAATAACTCTTTGGGCATCTAACATAAGAGAATATATAATGGAAGAACCAAAGAATTAAGGAGGAACCAAACCCGTGTGCCCTCCCCAAGAAAATCTATCAATTCACAGAGGTGAATATACCATAATCGAACTGAGGCAAAATTAATCATAACGCCAAGCATGAGATAGATCAAATGTATAGTGTAGATCCCAAAGGCCTCCATATTTAGGTGACTTTGCATTACACAGACTGGAAAACCATTAATGTATGAAGACGAGAGTGGAAAGTTCACCTAATGAGGAATCATATTCCATTGGACCCAACACTCCACACTGTGATTTAGCATCAAGAGTAGTAATAGAATAACACAATCCTGAGCAGTCATAGACCCGAAGAAATTTCCAACTTGGTGACTCTGCATCATCCTGATGGGTAGGTCATTAATGAAATATTAGGAAGTTGGAAGGTATGCCTAGTGTAGGTTTTTCCCCATAGGCTCTCTACACTTTAGTTTTTTGGCATATAGCAATTTAAACTGCAGTAAGATGTAATCTAGGACATACATTTGGAAAAAGAAAGAAATTTTCCATATTCAATCAATGACGAAGCTAGATCACCTGTTAGGAAACCAGCTCACAAAAAGATAGAAAAGATAGATGCCTTAGAATTCAGTCTCTTCAAGGGGGCAACCTCCTTTACATTACACAAATGAACAATTCTTGGATGATACAAATGACTAAACCTCCCTTCTATATATAGGAGTCTAAGGGGTCACAATGTAATCACGCTGACACAACAATAATAACATAAGGGCACAAAAATAATAACATAAGGGCACAAAAATAACAATAGTGGGTTTCTATGGGGCATGATAGGGGCACAATAATAACAATATGGGGATGATAGTGGCACAATAATAACAATAAGGGATACAATGACAATACTAATGGGGGAATAACTAGTATTATAGGGGCCTAACATGCCCCTCTCGTTCCGAAAAATGTTTTCCTCAACGCTTGAGTAGTTTTGGATGCTTCTATATAAAATTCTCATCCTCCCATGTGGAATCTTCAGCGGATAAGTTCTTCCACTTGATGAGATTCTCCGAAATTGATCGATTCCGTAGCTGTCGAGTTCTTGTTTCTGTGACTGCTCCGGTTCCAATATGATTTTTCCTTCCTCTTCAAGTTATGGCAATATTGTTTGAACTGGGAGCTTGTCACCTATAACCTTCTTTAAACATGAAACATGGAAAACTAGGTGCACTCAGGAAACTGCAAGAAGCTCCAATTTGTATGCCATAGTAACAATCTTTTGCAACACCTTGTACAAACCATAATACTTTGGTGATAATTTATTATCCTTCTTAGCTTTCTTGAGGGAAATTTGTTTATATGGTTGTAGCCATAGGAATACCCAGTCACCTACATCAAAACTTCTTTTGCTGCGATTTTGATCTGCCTGTTGTTTAATTCTATTCTGCGCCAACATGAGGTTATCCTTTAAGAGTTGCAGAACTTGTTGTTGATGCTTGATGTGATGCTCCACTGCTTGAACCTTATAATTTTCTCTTAATATGATGTGATGGATGGTGGATGATATCCATAAAGTGCCATAAATGGGGTCATTTTTGCTGCAGTATGGAAGGAAGTGTTATACCACCATTCAGCCAAAGACAACCATTTGACCCATTGTGTCTATTTATCAGATACAAAGCAACGAAGATATCCTTCCAAAAATTTGTTTACTATCTCAGTTTTCCCATCAGATTGAGGATGATAAGATGAGCTATGAGCTAACTGAGTACGGAGACAAGAAAATAATTCTATCCAAAAATTTCCAGTGAAATTGGGATCCCTGTCGCTTACAATAACCTTTGGGTTTCCATGTATCTTTTGAATTGTTTCCATAGATGCAGTAGAAACTGTACTGGCTTTGAATGGATGTGATAATGCACAAAAGTGTGCATACTTGGTAAGTTTGTCAACTACCACCATGATGACACTCTTTCCTTCAGACCTGTGATAAAATCCATTGAAACCTCCTCCCAACGTTGGCTTGGAATGGATAAAGGTTGTAATAGACCTATGGTCTTAATTATTTCAACTTTATTTTTTTGGAAAACCAAACATTCTGCCACAAACTTTTGAATATCCGATTTAAGGCCATCCCAAAAAAATTCCTTCTTAACCTTGTGGTAAGTTTTTAAAAATCCTGAGTGCCCTCCTAAGGGAGAAGTGTGCAATTCCATAAGAATCTTTTGTTTGAGTTGGGAATTCTTACATCGGTATAAGCAATCTTTGTACCATAACAAATCATTTTTCTAGCTAAATGTATCAGATGTATTAGGATCTTGTTGTAACTTTTGAATGAGTGCCCACACTTCTTCGTCATTCTTCCATTCCTCCCTTGCTTTGTTTATCCAATCTGGTTCGATAATAGAAATGGTGCACAATAATGATTCCACATCCTTATCCTTTCTTGAGAGTGCATCTGCCACAACATTTTGCTTCCATTTTTTGTAGATGATTTCAAAGTCATAACCCAACATCTTTGTGACCCATTTTTGTTGCTCTTCAAAGGATAATATTGTTCTAAAAAATATTTAAGACTACCATGATCCGTTTTTACCTTGAAGTGTCTTACCATTAGGTAGGGTCGCCATTTCTTAAGTGCATGTAGTATTGCCAACATTTCCTTCTCATAAATAGCTTTGTGTAAATACTTTCCCTTGATTGGACAACTTTTGAAAGCAATGCGTCTTTCATCTTGCATTAAAACAACACCAATTCCATTTCCTGAAGCATCACATTCCACAATAAAGTTTTTTGTGAAGTCCAACGTAGCTAAGATCGGTGCTTGGCACATTGCCTCTTTAATATGTTCGAAGGCATTTGTTACTTTTGGAGTCCATGAAAATGCATATTTCTTCAATAATGTTGTTAGAGGTACTGCTATTCTCCCATAATTCTTAACAAACTTGCGATAATACCCTGTCAACCCAAGAAATCCTTGCAGATGCCTTATGGAAGTGGGGATTTTCCATTCCTTAATGGATTTAATTTTTCTAGGGTCTACCTTAACACCTTCATGAGATACAATATGACCCATATATTCCACCTCTTGTACTCCAAAGAAACACTTGGAGTTTTTTTCATTTAATTGTTTCTCCTTCAATAGCTTGAGCACCCTGTCAACATGTTCAACATGATCCTTCCAAGACTTGCTGTAGATTAGTATATCTTCAAAAAATACTAACACAAATTTTCTAAGGAAGGGTTTGAAAATGGAATTCATCAAACGTTGAAATATAGAAGGTGCATTGGTAAGGCCAAACAACATGACCAAAAAATCATAATGACCCTCATGAGTTTTAAATACTGTTTTCAGATTATCTTCAGTCTTCATTTTGATTTGATGATACCCTGAACGAAAATCCAACTTGGTGAAGTAAATTGATCCAAGCAATTCATCCAATAATTCATCAATGACAGGGGGAAATTTATTTTTAATAGTGAGCTTGTTGAGCTCCCTATAATCCGGACACATGCGCCATGATCCATCCTTCTTGTGCACCAATACTACTGGAGCAGAGAAAGAATTTTGACTAGGTTGAATTATACCAGCCTCTAGCATTTCTGCAACCATACATTCAATTTCACTCTTTTGGGCATAGGGATATCTGTACGGCCTGATGTTTGGAGGCACACTTCCTGGAATCAAATGAATAGCATGATCATGATCACGAATAGGTGGGAGACCTTTGGGAGCCTCAAATACATTGGAATGATTATCCAAGACTTTTTGGATATCTGGAGAAATAGATGATTTTTATGTGGGAACCTCTAGCAAACATAATTGTGCAATTACACCTCATTTTTCCTTCTTTAGAAGCTTTGTCATACCGTTAGAGCTGATTATCTTTCCCGGTTTCCCTGTAATACCCCTTAATTCAACTTCCTTTCCTTCTGCACAAAATTTCATGAAAAGTTCTTGAAAATTAAAAGCTATTGTACCCAAGGATTGTAGCCATTGGACTCCTAGTACAACATCAGCACCACCCATTGGAATGGAAAGCATTGGGCTATTCAATACATATTCTCCCATGGATAGCTTGATATTATGGCACTTTCCAGAGCAATTTATGGTTCCTCCACTTGCAACAATCACTTGACACTTTGGTACTGGATATAGGAAGCAATTCAATTCCTTTGCTATCTTACAATGAATAAAATTATGGGTACTTCCTGAATAAATCAACACTATTACCTTTTTCTTCTTGATATGTCCTTCTATCTTGATAGTTTGAGGAGTGGTAATTCTAGCCAATGCATTACAAGATATGGTCGGATTCATTTCTTCTTTATCTAGGGTGTGTTCCTAGAGTATATCCTCTTCTTTTGACATTTCTTGTTCCTTTTATTCCTCCTCTTCACAATCTATGTAGAATAATTTCTTCCCTGCACACTTATGACCTTTAGTGTATTTGCTATCACAACTGTAACATAGCACTTTTGCTCCTTTTTCTTCCAATTGTTGTGGTGTCAACCTTGTAGGTTGTGGAAGGCTATGGGCAACAACACTTCCATATTTATAGTTGTGAGTGGTAGACTTCCTTGTTGCCATAATTTTGCTTTCCATTTTTCTTGCTAACCTGAATTCCTTCTCCAATGAATCAAGTTCCCAAAGGCAAACCTCATGTTGGATATTATCCTTTAAAGTCCCTATGAACACATCAATCCTATGCTCCTCTAGAATATATTTTATCCTTATGTTCAATTTTTGGAAGTCCTCAATGTGCTCCATCATTGAACCCTTTTGTTTGAGATTTATCAATTGGCTAAAAAAGGTGTTGCTTTTTGTATCCTCATAATGTGCTATCGTTTCTTCCGTAAAAATTGCCCAAATGACAATTTGTTTACGAGAGCAAAGCCATTGATACCATACAAACTTATTTTGTTCCAAATATAAAGTTGCAATACGTACCTTTTGTGTGTTTTGCACATTACGGAGATCGAAAAACTGCTCCATCTGTAGTATCCATGTTCCGGGATCCTTGCCGTCAAACTTCTTCATATCGATTTTTGGAACATGGTGGGTCTTCAATCCAACATTAGAGTCTATGAAATCATGATTAACATTTCGTTTTTTCTCATCATGAGTTTCCTTTACTACCCTTTCACCATTAGTGACCATTTCTTGTAGCAATTTATTCAAATTCATCCTCAATTCTTCCATCTTATCGTCCATGCCATTCATCTTAGCTTCTATGCCTTTCTTTAAACCATCCATCTTAGCTTCCACGCCATCCATCTTAACTTGCATGCCATTCATATTAGCTTCCGCGCCATTCATCTTGGCTTCATTTACCTTTAGTGAGAGTGAAATTTGTTGTACTTGGTCTTGTAATTTTGATATATCATGTTGCATTTTTTCCTCTTCTTCACGATTCATGCTAGAGCTTTCAGGTTGCTTACTAGGTGTTTCCATTTTCTTTCTCTGAGGCATTAATTAATGCTAATATTTCTTCACTATTCCCTTTGAATTCCTTCAAACTAATTTTTCAAACCAATCTTATGCAAAATTCAAAAAAACTACACACCTTTTTTTTCACTTTGTAAGAGCTCGATATTGAATCTGTTGTATCTCTGTAACTGCGGATCTCGAATATCTGAAATCTCATCCTACGGTAGCCCTTTGAGTCCTATTTCTAACCCCGCAAGTCTGATGAAGATTGGATTATCCAAGGAAGAGTTATGCCAAATCTCCCACGGTGACCTGATTATAGAATACTTTAGTAGAGCAAACTTGTACTATGTGCCACGTGTCACTGTTTCAAACTTAGTACCTGAAACTGATGCACAAAAAACTATAGGCCGTCCTTTTTCTGAAAATTCTTACGAAATTTCAATCTGATGCTCAAAACCAAAGTTATGATGATTGTCCCCAGGTCACCCGTTTGGAATGTAATTCGGGAGTCTGCAAAAATGCCAACTTCCTCAGATCATATCTCTGCGAATATAGCGAGACAAGCTCCGAAATTCGAGCCCCAAGTTCAGAATAATTTCAGACCATACGGGTTTTTTTTTTAGCTTCTGAAACGTCGCAGAAAAAAGTTACAACGAAAATGCCACGATGACCTGTTTGGAGCATGGAAACCCTATAGAATCCAAAGCTCTGATACCAAATGTTAGGAAACCAGCTCACAAAAAGATAGAAAAGATAGATCAATGCCTTAGAATTCAGCCTCTTCGAGGGGGCAATCTCCTTTACATTACACAAATGAACAATTCTTGGATGATACAAATGACTAAACCTCCCTTCTATATAGAGGAGTCTAAGGGGTCACAATGTAATCAAGCTGACATAACAGTAATAACATAAGGGCACAAAAATAACAATAGTGGGTTTCTATGGGGCATAATAATAACAATATGGGGACAACAGGAGCACAATAATAATAATAAGGGATACAATGACAATAGTAATGGGGGAATCACTAATATTATAGGGGCCTAACATCACCTCCCTTGCAACTTTAGCATGAATTGGTAGGAGCCCCCCTGCTAAGAAGGAATGGGAACAAACATATTAGTGGTGTTGCAAGCACATCAATTCAGAGTATCATTGCATTGGTCACATAATTACGCTCGAGGTCACCATCGCTAACTCCTCCACTGCGTAGGTGCAACTACCCTAAATTGATGCTTTGAGCTTATTGAATAAAAATCCATTTTATGGAATCCTGTTAGGCAGAGTATTGTCAGGGGATGCCAAGTTTAGTTTCAATTGGGGAAGGAGATCTCCCCTTCTCCTATCTTTTCAGAGCACTAATATGCAATTAGGAAAGCGCGAAGAAGGAAATGTAAGGCCAAGAAGGAACCAAATTTGGAGAGTGAGTGGGAGTTCTACCTTAATGATCGAAGGAGGTATTGGTGGAGCAGTTGACAAAGAGAATTTATTTCTTGACTTTTAACTTGAAGGTTAGTGAGAAAATAGCTACAATTGCATCCTTAATTGATAGACAATAGAAAATGGAACCTCATTTAGCAAATAAGGATAATGAAATGACGAATTTGCATTAAAAAATGAGGAATTGGAGTTGAAGTTCATGGAGCTCCAGGTAAAATTGAGCAGAATGGAAGATTGTCAGAATGCATCCACCAGATCTAGTGCTCCATCGCCACATAAGATGTTAGATCCAAATGAGCCTTCCTATCACATGGGGAGTCTCACCTTCGGGGTCAAATATGTAAGGTATACACCTACATAGAGTCCTTTTTTTGTTTTTCTTACGAAGTCTATGAAGAAATTGTGCTAGTTGAGCTAGATCAAAGGAACATGTTAGAAAATTTGGATGAATAGTGATGTACTTCGAGGTGATGAATTGTGTTCCCAACGTTGATTTAGTATAAAAATTTTCCTTATGGTTAAAAAAAGGAATTCATATTCAATAACATGAATTATTTATGGTTTTATAATAATTTCAAATGGTCAGCTAAGTCAACGTGGGAGAATGTGTCATGAAACCTCCATACTTCACGACCCAATGTTCCCATTCCACTTCCAACAACCGTTGCATCGGTTTTACTATAATTTCAGATGGTCATACATGTAGTTCAAGGTGGGACAATGTGTCATACACCATCCATACTCCATGAACCATCTCTCCCATTTCACTTGCCACAACGATTGCGTACTCCAAAGGGTGTTGCATGGGCTCATTCAAATTTCCACTAATTTTGATATGTGGACTTATTATGAATATAAATAAATGAGGCATTTTTATTCAATTTCCTACCATTTGAGCCTAATTAGGGATGTCAATGAGGCATAGTAATTTCACTTCCCACCATGTGAAATAATTAGGGATATAAATGAGGCGTAGTAATTCCACTTCCCACCACTCAAGACTAGTTAGGGATATCAATAACGCTTAGTAAGTCTATTTTCTACCACTCGTGGCCTAATTAGGGACAACATTTAGTTTATATTGTCTATTTCCCACAAAAGTGTTATATGTGGCATTCTACTTCCCAAAAAGTGTCATAATAAGGTAAGACAATAATTTTTTAAACATGCTTTGTAAAGGGAAATATTAAAAATGGATTAATACATATAAGGAAGTTAATCTGACTAATATGATCCATCGATGTAAATGATATGACTAGAATATACTAGCATATTTGTAAAGGGAAATATTAAAAAATAAATTAATACATACAAGGAAGTTAATCTGACTAACATGATCGATTGATGTAAATGATATGACTAGAATATGCTAGCATATTTAATTCTAGATCATGTGATCAAGATATGCAATTAACAGAAAGATTAATGTGTGAAAGTTCGATAGGGGAGACATTTATTGATTTAATTAAGTATAAGCCAAAGGATGCACACAATATATAAAGTTGACATGACTTGAATTATGTTATAAATTTAAAAGAAAAAATTTACAATAGGGAATCCTGTTTTTGCATAAAATATTGAGAGAGTTTTTTTATTGTATTTTAAAACCACTTATTAGTTTAATTATGCATGAATGTTTTTCCTATTAGAAAGTATTCATAGTATCATTTATAATTGTTTTAATTTACAATTTTGATGGTTTTAGTTTAAATATAAATAAAGCATATTGATCATATAAAAATGAGTTTAGTTTTTTATTTTATATAAAAGATTGATTTGTATATCATTAGAGGAATATTTTTTTTTTTTTTAATTTTTATAAAAAATCTTAAAATAACTTTATAATATTTTATTATTTATATTACATTTTTAAATAAAAAAATAAATAGAACACTTTAAATCTTAAAATAACTTTGTAATATTTTATTATTTATATGATTTATGTCCCCCAGATGATTGGGTAACTAATTGGGGTAAACCAGCCAAGAGAACAATCACTGCAGCCCAATCTATCATTACGAAGGTTGATGGCAAGGCTATCACTAGATTTCCCACGCTGGACTGTGTTGACTCTGGGAAATCTAGTGATAACCTTGCCATCAACCTTCGTAATGATAGATTGGGCTGCAGCGATTGTTGTCTTGGCTGGTTTACCCCAATTAGTTACCCAATCATCTAGGGGACATAAATCATTTCGGGAAACATATACAGGTGCGACTGGATTACAAGCAGAATCATACTGTACAAGGTGACTCGTCAGAGAGACACAAAATCAACATGATCAGATTTGTCCCTCCTTCTGACTCTTCTGATGAAAGTTATAAGCATGTTTCATTTTTTAATCCACAGGAAGAATTACTTGTACATATTGTTTCTATCTCTTCCTCTTTTGGACTTGGCTACACCAGTGAATCCTCTATTCCTGCATATAGAAGGAACCCCATAGATAAAATACCAAAATATGTTGAGATCCCTTCTGACTCAGAAATAATTGCATTTTTAAAAAATTTCAAAGGGATTGGTCCTTATGATGCTAAGGATCCATGGAAGAAGAAAATGTTCAATTGGGATATGTTCACCCATGAAAAGGAACATTTGTATGTTCAGGAAGCAAGACTTCTTCCAAAAGAAGATCAACCTACCTTCAATAGGCAAAATGTTGCAAAATGGAAAGAATGGATGAAGGCAGAAAACCAATGGATATCATTCTATGAATGGTATTATCCTTCTGCAAATATCATAGAACAATCCTTGATGAAGCAATTCAAGAACCAGGCTAGACAAAAAAGAATCAAGGATGAAGAGAAATTTGTAGAAGAAAAATTACAAGAAAATCCAGTAGTAATCCCTCCACCTCTGAAAGCTCCAGTTTTTCACCCAAAAATCCAGAGTATGATAGCAAAGCCTAATATCCCTAGAACTCTGATTGCTGTCAGAACAGAAGGAGAAAATCTACTGAAGAAGATTTGTTCTCAACTCAATGTAAATATGATGAGAACAGGAACTCCAAATAAACACAAGTGGGAACTCCTTGATGGCTCTATCTTGGAGACAGATACTGAATTTCCTCCTTGGAAGAATTTTGTCATAAGAGGACAAGATGGAAAATTGTATAAACTACTTCCATCACATTCTGATGATCCCTCTCTGGTAGAAAAAGATTCTATTGCTGCCACAAACTGGACTAATTTAGCTTTATCCAGCCTTGAAAAATTTGTCAGGTCCAGATTTGAACACCAAGAAGTCGCTAATTCAGAGATGAAATTAATGCTTGAAAGAATCTTGCAAAAACAAGATTATAACACAGTTTGTTTGAATAGCAGTGTATCTACTTTAGCAGATAATGATAAGACTCTTGCCCAGAGCCTTGACAGATTGTCTCTGAATACAGAAAAGAAAATCCATGAAGCAGCTTCAGCTCATGGACGAGAGATTGTAAAAATAAATACTTCCCTTGACATAGTCAAAAAGCAGGTATGGGAAGTATCTCAAGGAGTAGAATCTCTGAAAAAGAAGCCTCAGGTAGAAACTTACAAATCTGCAACCTTATTCTCTGAACCCAAGACTTCTGTTCCATACACCATTACTCCATCTGTGGAAAGCCTTATCAAAGCTCCTAGCTCTATAACCTTTCCACCCCCAAACTCAACACATCCTTATTCCCTTTTTGCTAATCCCAGTTTTTTCAGCCCCACTTCTACTATTGAAAAAAAAGAAATTGGTAAAGCTGTAAAGGAAGAATGGATATCTAGTTATAAGTTTGGAGATTCATCCCATGAAGATGAAGAGGCAGAAAAAGATTTTTATACAAGTATTCATAAAATTGATGTTGAGCCTGAAATAGAAGAACTTGAAGCTTGTATTAATAATTTTTCTCCTGAAGAAAAAGAGCAGTTTGGCATTAAAACACATGAAGAAGAAAATCAGGTAAATGCTACTTCCTCCAGATCCCGATGGGAAACTACTTGGAATCCTACTCCTAACCGTAGAGACCTTATGAAATCTGAATATCATAAGGATTGGTCTGCAAATTCTACATACTCATGGAATATAGACAACTGCACTGAAGCAGAGATCATGTCTGTTTTGCATTCCATGCTTGTTTGCTATAGGACTTACCTTGCAGATGATATAGGTCCTATTAATGCTACTAGAAGAATAATTGGAGGATTTGAAGGTACTCTAGATTCATGGTTAAAAGCAGAAACACTGAAAGAGCCAAACCTTCTTCCTCACTGGGAAGCTGCAGTAGTACTAAATGAAGATGGTACTACTTATATGGATCCAGTCACACCTGTATATGTTTCCTGAAATGATTTATGTCCCCCAGATGATTGGGTAACTAATTGGGGTAAACCAGCCAAGAGAACAATCGCTGCATCCCAATCTATCATTACGGAGGTTGATGGCAAGGTTATCACTAAATTTCCCAGAGTCAAACACAGATATTAATAACACAGCAAGATTGCGGAAATTTGAACATAATTATCCTTATTATGAATGCTCATATTACAGAGGGAAAATATTTTCCTAAGATTGACTGCTGCAGCGTTTAGTAGATATGAGTTAGCCGAAGCATAACAGATCTACAGGCTACCTGGCATGCAAGCAGACTGAGTCTCAAGATTAAAACAAGCCAACAGACTTAAATAACCTAGATGATTCAGCCACTTTAGGTTCACACTAACATCAAGTGCTAATGCGCAGGCTTCTCAAATCATTTACAGACTAGAACTTATCTCGTGGTGCAAGAAGATCAGACTAAGAGTCCGCAGATGCAGAGCAGGAGAAAGCTCGACTTAGACCTCTAAAACCCCGAATGAGCCTTACCTTATAGTTCGAAATATTTATAGAACTAACCAAGGGGGAAAAACATTCATGAAATGCCGAAAGCAGGGTGTACTAACTGATGACTCAAAAGAAAGATGCTGATCTAGTCTGATCAGATCGTCGAAAGCTAGATTCGGGCATGGGAGGACTGTCCCCGAAAGCAGGGTGTACTAACTAATGACTCAAAAGAAAGATGCTGATCCAGTCTGATCAGATCGCCGAAAGCTAGATTCGGGCATGGGAGGACTGTCCCATGTTATCTCATCCCTTCTCCTTTTACGGATAGCCAGAGGCATGTGGGGACCGAATCTAGTACTAGACTCAAACAAAGTGGAGATTCCAAAATACAGGAACCCACGAAAGCATGTGAAAGACTTTATTGATGAGATATGAAAATCTCCAAAGCTGTACAAAAGATTACACTGAGGATATTACCAGTATGGGGGAATCCTCGAAAGCCCGTCCAACACCAACGTCGGTTGGAAAGACGACACTTTATATGGTGTAATAATCTACTTGTGGATAAGTGTAGTATTGAAAGTTCCACCTTTCTATCATGTAATTTGAATAGTATTGTACCCAAACTTCTTTCTCAGTTTCCCAAGTTGCATTATCATGTGGATCAGGTAGGTCTAAATAATTTAAGTTCATGAATGGGTTCAGTTGTGGATCAATCTGTCGATGGAACTCTTCATAGGTGGTACTTGGAATAATCTTTCTGGCCTTGTAATGATTCATTACGAACCATCGGACATGACCGCATCTCCGGACCCCATTCAGAAAATCTTCATTACTTAGATTTACCAGATCTTCAATTGTTTTGTACAATACTTGAGTCACGAGCATACTTGATGGGCTGAAATTAGGAATCTTTAATAAAGTAAATGAATATGGTTTTAGGATGAGTGGTGACAGCCCAAATCTTTCCCACCATGCCATAAACCATTCAGGGAGTGGATCGTCTTCTTCCATGTCTTCAACTGGGACCCCTTCGAACAAAAATGAAAACTGCAAAGAATAAAACATGTTAGTTGAAAAATTTTGCAAGTTCATTGCTGTGTAGAAAGCTTCTTTCTGGCGTCCTGGATCATAGTTCTCTCTATTAAGATGATTATCAAATCTTCTGAATGTTATATGGCAACTGGTGATTCTATTATCATCTTCATTATCTCTTTCCAGCCTGTAAGCAATGCTTCCAATCTATCTTAAATAATCAAGGGCTTCCAGGGCTTCATCATTCATTTCATCTTGGTGGGGGTCTGTCAATAGGAAATCAAAACCTTCCCTATATCTGACTTCTTTGATGGGACGCCAATTATCATCATGATCTAATAATCTCTTGTCTAGATCATAGGAAACCCAACCAGATGAGGTTTCAATTTTAATAGTGGACTCTCTTCTCCTGTGGTAGTTACAATGTAGTTTTAATGAGGAATGCTCATTAAGAAATTCTCTGCTCAACATGTCGGCAAAGCTATTTTTGTCACCTTTTACAAATTCAATATCAAAATTATACTGACTGAGCTGCATAATCCATCTCACCATAGCTACATCTTCAAATTCACATTTGTGAATTGCATATTTTAAAGCTTGACAATCTGTTTTAACAGTAAAATGGGTATAAATAACAAAATCTCTGAATTTAGCTATACCCAAACAAACAGCTCTGAGTTCTTTCTTGAGGCTGGACCAATTCATTTGATTTTTAGCCCAAAGACCAGACGCATATTGGCAGATTTCAATCTCTGATTTGTTGCTAGGATTCTTCTGACACAAAACTGCACCCCATCCTTCATGACTGGCATTTGTCATGATTATTTTTTCCCATTCTTCTCTTACCGGTGAGAGAGGCTATATATTCCTTACCTTTTCTTTTATCTTCTTGACTGCTTGAGTACAATCTTCATTCCATGGAATTGGAGTCTTCTGGAGTCTTTGGTTCAGGAGTCTTCGTTCTTGTGCACAATGCTTCAAAAATTTGGAGATATAATTCAAACTTCCCAAGAATCTCTGTAACTGAGTTTTGTCTTTAATTTCATCAGGGAAGTGATCAACAAAATTCAGGCTTCTTTGGATTACAGTATAAGATCCATGCTCTATGTTGTAACCCAAGAAGTCGATCATAGGCTTGAATAACTTCATTTTGGATTCTGATAATACTATGCCCATATCTTTGACCCTGTGTAGAAAAATATTCAAATGTTTAATATGGTCAACAATATTATCAGAATGAATCAAAATATCATCAATATACTTTTTCAGGAATTCCTCCATTCCTTCAAAAGTTTCATCCATTATCCTCTGGAAGGCTGAGGGGGCATTGATTAATCCGAATGGCATGATATTCCATTCATAATGGCCTCCAGGTACTGAGAATGTTGTTTTCCACTTATCCTCTTCTTTTATTCCTACTTGCCAGAAACCAGATTTTAGATCAAACTTGGAAAAGATCTTGGATTTTGAAATTTGAGCAAGTATAGAGGATGGTTTAGGTAGAGGATAAGCATCATAATCAAGGATATCATTCAAAGGTTTATAGTTTACCACCAACCTAGGCTTTCCTCTGGCTATCTCAGCTTGCTTATTTACGTAAAAAGCAAAACAAGGAATAGGACTCTTACTCTTCCGTATGAGCCCTTTCTTTAGCAGTTCCTTGATTTCTTCTCTACAAAGCTTCATTTGATCTTCATTCATTGCCACTGCTTTTGACCTTCTTAGTTTTCCACTGAAATCTTTCTTGAGAGGAAGTTCTACTTCCTGCTTATGGATATGCCAAAAGGCATTTGGATCATCAGAACAACATTCTTTAAATCTAGCAGTGAGGTCTGCTATTTCCTTTGAGTATTTTCCATTGTCCAGATGTTCTTTAGTTTTCAAAATTTCTTTCTTTACTTCCATTTTTGCCAAAATATTTTCCATTCTTTCTATCCTTT
The DNA here is from genome assembly GCA_031772625.1 of Pinus tabuliformis. Lineage (NCBI taxonomy): Eukaryota > Viridiplantae > Streptophyta > Pinopsida > Pinales > Pinaceae > Pinus > Pinus tabuliformis. The sequence goes on from CM062816.1 coordinate 1,519,194,361, forward strand.
TCAATCTATTTGGCGAACTGGAATTAATGAAAGGGAAAAAGATTTCTCTATCATCTATAGAGACGAAATAACCATACCTTTGGCTGCTTTTGTCAAACTTTGCTCCATGTCTTTCAAAATTCTGGAAGAAAGGTGTGCCAAGATACATAGCACAATCTATACCAGGAACAACAGGGTAGACCAAGTGTATTCCAATTTTCTCTGTTAGGAATGCATCAACCTCAACTTCATACTTGGTGGCAATTTCACCACTTGCTGTTATTACCTTGGGACATGCTGTCAGTCTTCTAAGATGCATGCTTACCACTGTATCACTTACTATGTTTAGTCTTGAACCAGTATCCATAAGAACTTTCCAATATTCATACTGGCTTCCAACTCTTACTTTCATTTTGACACAATACATGACATCCCTTTTCATGCTATTGCATCCAAAATCTGTTCTTACTGGTTCCTCTTCTTCATCAGAAGTTTCTGGCTATTGTTCTTTTGACATCATGGGATTTGTATGAGATGTCCACTTTTCTTCTTTTCCTGATATGGGACCTTGTGATGTTGAGGCAACAGTTTCTTGTGCATTCATCAATCTGAGGTTTAGCTCATTATGATTTTCTATGCACATCCTTCGATTCTCTTTTATTGTTTTCCTTAGGTCTTTAATTTCTTGATGAACAACAGGCAATGTCTGCGGCAAATCTTCACCAAAGTCTTCATTTCTAAATTTCCGAGTCAATGCTTCTACTGAGAATAGAGAAGCAGGTGGCACATATCCTTTGTGAGTGGCCTTCTTTGAATCAGAGGGTGCCTGTTTCAAATGTTCAGTCAACAATGATTTATACATGTTCTTTATCTGTGGATCATTAGCTGCCATCATTTGTGCAAAAATATTTTCGCTGATCTCGTCATAGTCAGGTTTCATCATCCTGACTGCATTGCATCTGCAAATATCTGGGTCACTGCAATCACATTCTCTACATTCTGTACAATGAGGATCTTTACAATATTCATCATCAGATGTTTCATCTGAATCAACAAAATTTAAATCATTTTCTGACTCTGAATCAGAAGATATAAGTTCATCACAGCTGCTTGGCAAATCAAAGAAATTGATTTTTCCTTTCTTATTTCTATACTGAACTTTCTTCTTTGATTTATTCTTTTTCTTATCTGGACAGTTTGGAGCTGTGTGACCTTTCTGGTTACAGTTGTAGCAAATAATATCTGTGTCTTTAGAAAACATTTTTGTATGCTTATATGGCTTTGTTTTATAATGTTTTCTTCTGGGTTTTTCTTTTAATTTTCAATATTTTTATAGATAAATTTTGTGTAAAAAATCATATAATTATAAAAAATATATAGAATATTACAACTATATAGAATAAAACCATTGCAATACTATTTAAATTATTTTCATTATAAAGAACCGACCCAAACTACACTTAAGCAGTCCCACCTGCTATAGTTAATAACCGTTACCAACAACCGTCACCATATTGTATTTGTAAATAAATCCCAAATCTAATAATATTTTGATGAAATGGCACGTATCTTGCAGCAACAACACGTTAGTCCAACTTGCATAAAAAGCATTTCAGAAATTACAAAACCCCTAAGAACCAAAATATAAATTCGAACGAGGTTCTAATATGCTATTGTGGATAGTGTTTAGAGATGAGATGTGCTAACTCTAAAATGGGATGAAGTTGTCGAGGTGATACCCTGTCTTATTGTAGGCCTATGTGGTTTTATTTTAATGGTGACTAATTTTACAAGAATCCCAACTTTGCATGGGTTGTGATATACATTTTTCAATAAACAATGTTCTTGCATGGGTTGTGATACACATTTTTCAATAAACTATGTTTTTATAAATGAATGTTGCATCAACTCAACATAACTATTAACTAATTTTGTAATTGTTCTCAATCTTTTCTTATCTTTATGATTTCACCTTTATTATTTTAGAGTGTTGGTATTTTGTGAATTTTGTTACGTTAATTGGGTCTTATCTTTATGATTTCACCTTTGTTATTTTCGAGAGTTGGTATTTTGTGAATTTTGTTACGTTAATTGGGTTTTGTAAGAGTTGTTGTATTTTGCCAATTATCTATTTTATTTAAAAATGTTAGTATTTTGTATATATATGTTTAGTATATTATATTGGTGTATTTTTTTTATAAGTTTTTATTTTTAAAATTTAAACTTGTATTTAATTTATTTTAGTATTCATTTAAAATTTAGTAAAAAATATTGATTTTTAAATAAATAAGTTAATAATTTATTTATTTTAATTTAAAAAAAAAAAAAATATTTATTCGATGGGGTGTCAAACTCGGATAACCACCCATTATGTGACATATGCCAATTATTCATTGTTTAAGGCAGGGGAGGGCAGGAGAGCAACCCCTCCACCACACCATAGTTAATTCATCTAAGCCTACACCATAGTTAATTCTATATTCAAACTAATTTTCTTGCATCCTAGCTCTTCCTTTCACGTCTTTCTATAATTGTGGTCATGGTCAGAACTTCGTTTATAAAATCATTTCACCCCTCGTTGTTCTTCTTCGACTCAAGTGTTGGGTTTGTATCACCTTTCAATTCCATCTTAGGTGTTTATTTCTTTCTACTCGGGTTTCTTTCCTCCATGGTCCGGTTTGGCTATTCTCGTGTGATGGGGCCTTTGGTGTTGGTTTTCCTACTCTCTCTGGTCTGCGGTTAGTCTTGATTGGTTTCGGGTGGCAGGTGGTATTTCTTTGGGTGTCCCTTTTGTCTGGCTCTATGGTGAGCACCAGTATTGTAGCAATAATGCTGCAACCCCTGGGATTCTTACTTTACTTTTATCAACCAAGTAGTTCGTAACAAACTTGGAAGCGACGGTGCTGTATGCACAAGTACTAGTTCTTACTGCAGGCTATCACTTGGTCAGTTGGCGCAAGATCACTAGGAGCTCGAGCCAACTTCTATGGATTCCAAAAGAAGCTTTATATGTGATGAAAGAAAGAAAAGCTTACTCTACAGAGGCTACTCTACTTGCAGAAAGGAAAAGAAGACTGAAATGTAAAGTAAACCTAGCAAACCCTACTTAACCAACTAATCCTACTTTTGCAGAAAAAGAGATGAAAAACCATGAAATGAATGCCATTACCTACTCAGGAAGTAAACAACATCTACTCAAGCTATTTCTAGAAGTAAATGAGTAAAAAAACATTTTTTTGGAATTTTATGTGAAATTGTCATGCATGTAATTTATTTGATTGTGAATGTGGCAATGATTAGGTGGCAATGGAGGGCGACTTTGGGATTTGTAGAGGTGTAGGATGGTGTGGATGGGTCCTATGAGGTCTCAGGCGGCCTTATGGAGGCTTTTCCCGCAATCGGTCTTCAAAAAGAAGCCTACAAGAAAATCTACAGGAGGTTGCAAGGGATCTATAGGAGGTCTACAGGAGGATGCCGAGAGCAGTTTTGGAGGTTTTGAAGGTAGGAAAGCAGGTGGAAAGGGTAGCTGAAGGCTAGGATGATGTATTAAGGTGTCTAGGGTCCATCAAGAATGATTAGGAGAGAGAAATATGGTCGGATTTGTTCAAGGAAAGAGAGGAAAGTCTATGGAAAAGTGCAGGAAACTAAGGCAGATTTTGAAATGAACTTTGGGCGAACTGTGGGGCATAGATCAAAGAGAGATTGTAATGGCTGTTTGGCTAACTTGTTGTGAGAAGAGATTTGCTGCAAAAGGACCTGAAAATTAAACAAGGAGATCAAGCAAGCAAGGAAACTAAGTACATCAAAAAACAGAATTTTGCATCAAGCTAATCTAGATTATGAGCTATGGAAAGAAATGCTAAAAAATGCTATAATGAGAGAAAGCATGGAAGGAAAATTATTGCAAGATAGAAATGAGCATGGTGAAAGAGATCTAAAGCAAAGCATTAACCTTCTAACAAACTGCAACACTAGAAATCCTATGGAGAAGGAAAATCTGTGTTTTTTGTGGCAACAAGAGGGTCTTGGCCTCAGTTCATGGTCCCAAAGGGAGGAAAGGAGGCCAAGGCTCTGTTGATGGCCTTTTTGTATCTTCTTTCTATCACTGTTCGACCTGCTATAGAAAACTTAAATGGAAACAACCTTCTAAATCACCAAAAGCAACCTATTCTTAACCAAGAAAGAGATTTATCTAACAGCAACTAATTCATAAACTGAAACAAAGCATATAAATACAAACAAGAGGAGCTTGGCTGCTTGGATTGGGCCCTAACCCAAGAGCTTCAGCCCTCTAAGGTAACTTAGTGCTAGCTCAAAAAGGATCTCATCTTTATTATCAAAATAATAATAGGATTACATGAAACTGTCAACAAAAGTAAGCTCGAAGTTGAGCAGAGCAAAGCTGCAAAAAAAATTCGAAAATTTGACTAACTTCCTAATGAGGCCCTAGGCCTCTCTACTTATACAACTGAAGCTCCCAACAGCTTCCTTAAAATCAGAGAGGCTTGGCTCTCAAAACTTGAGATAAACAGAAATTATCCTCCACTTGCTCGGTTGCCTCCTAGTGCATTGCTGTGGTTGTTTGTGCTCCGAGCTGCATGATGGAGAATTTGATGTGGGGAGTCATAAATGAGGGGGATACCCTCCTATAAATCCTCTCCCTTGTCTACTTCAAATTATTGCTGCCAATTGTCCATTAAATCTTTGACTTTATCTCCAAAATTCAACAAAAATCTGCATTAAACACATATTAAACTCCATGGCATAATGACCAACCCAACTCACTCCATAAGCATAAATATAATAAAAAAACATGTAATAAGCTAAGAGAATGGTTGATTAAATTATGTTATGGGCAAAGTGAGCCCGTATAATTACCCATTTATGGGGCTCATCATCACCCCCTACTGAAGGTGTTTCTCATCCTTTGAGCAACTTAGTCCATTTCCTCTTCTTTGATGGCCCTGATGGCCTCCCTAACATCCCATGCTTCTGATGTGAGCTCCTCTTCTCTGTCATGGAATCCTACCTTTCTGTCCACCTCTTCCCATTGTTGTCTCTCTTCTTCCTCTTTTCTTCCTTCTAGCATGCCTAACAGCTCTTCCCACGGTTGTTGCTCTTCCTCCTCTTTTCTGCCCTCTATTATTCCTAGCAGTAGTGGGGGACTGAATTTGAGGCCAATCGAATTGACCTTCAGCCTCTGCATGGAGCACTTGTGCATTGGAACTCTCCTTAATGCCTCTTTCATCCTCATTGGAGAATGATACTCTTGATCTGCAAACTATGTGGTAAGGTGTTCTGGAGTGAGGAACCAAAGAGTGGGCAAATTCCTGACCAATTTCTTCATCAAACCCTCGAAATTTCTCAAGAAAGTTCATCCAATTGGCTCTTGTGAATATGTCCACTACTTGGGGGTGTGCATGGAGCCTATAGGAGTCAGTTGGCTCATTCCTTATAAAACCTCCTGTCATTTTGTCTATGCTACCTTGGAAAACCAATTATGGAAATGGGGAGAACAATTTTATTTTTATTTTTTTGTAAGAAAACAGAGACAGAGACTATTTTTTTTTTTGAACATTAAGCAGCAATTTTTTATGAATTTCCTCCACCCAATAGTTCTATTTTCTCCTCAAAAACTAAACCACTGTTAGCATATTTTGATATTCAATGGAGGTATGCCAAGAACCTACCTTTGCAGCCTGAGAATTGTGCTAAAAACCGTGTTTTTCCTCTCCAAAATAGCTTACTGGCCCTCCTGTAGAACACTGCCAGCCCTCGTGTAGGTTCTCCTATAGAACCTGTAAGTGCTCCTGTAGAATGCCAATAGCAGGAGGATGGATGAGAGTGATGAAGAACGATGGTTTCGAGGCTGTGGGGTGACAAGGAGCTTGCTGTAGCTAAGTGGACGAGGATAGAATGGAAGAAAAGGTGGTGAGAGTGTTTCGAGGAGGAGTACTTATTTCTTCTTTTAGATATTTCCGGTGATGGGGTGAGTTGGAAAAATGTGCATTGGCATTATTTGGACCATTGGTCCCCAACTGCCTTGTCATCATGGTTTCTTTCCTTGTAATCACCCCTCATGATTTCATCGGAGTTCCCATCGCCTCCACTACCTATCCTTGACATCTCTCTTGAGTTTGACTAAGCGCCCGTGTGGTGACACCTCCGGATGAGTGAAGTCAACTGGATGAAGGTGGCCCAGTTAACTGGCCACCTCAACCCCAACCAGCCTCAACCATCTCGTTGTTGTTGCATGCTCTCTAATTATACTAATGCAAACAGAGGAGCGGGTTAGTCACTTACCTGAGATCCGAATGTGTTTGTTGTGAGGTGTTGTGGCCTTTCCTTCTGCTGCATGCCTTTGTTTCTGTGGATGCATGCTTGTCTAGTTGCTGATATGTGGCTGTGCTTTGTGTAGGTTCCTTTCTGGTTGGATTTGATCTTTAGGAGTCTGCTTCAACCTTCAAATTTGCACCCTCATGCTGCTAATGCTAGATTTTAATGGGACAATGACTTGTTTTGTCCATATCTCCCAAACGCTAGACTGAATTGACTTGAAATTTTCTGAGCATGTTTCTATCCTCATTATGCATCTCCCATAGAAAAATTTCAGTCAATGGATGCACAGATTTCGAGAAAAATTGAAAATGGTAGGAGGTGATGGAGGCCGATTTCTTGGAAACCGTGCACTGGAATTGGCTGAAATTGCTTGGGTATGTCACCATCATCCATATGCATCTCCCCATGAAACACATTTTTAAATGGATGCATGGATATTGAGAAAATGCAAAAATGGCTAAAGGTGATGGAGGCCAATTTCTTGGTAACCATGCACTGGAAGTTGCTGAAATTGCTTGAGAATGTTACCATCATTCATATGTAACTCCCCATGAAATAGTTTTTTAAATGTAAGCACGGTTTTCAAGTTATGGAGAAAACAAATTTCTGCTCTATGTATTTTTGCATCCTATAGTTTTTTGGATAGCAAGGAAAATGAGCTTGGGGTGTGATGCAGGCTTGAAAATGATGGAAGAGAGGTTTGAAGACTGCAGGAGGATTTATAAATCTTGTATGAAGCTTCCTTGTTCCCCAAACTACCTTTAAAATCCATTTCTAGCTCTCTATAATTTCTACAGGAGCCTCCTATAGAAAACACAGGGCCTCCTGTAGAAGACATAGTTTTCAAAAAAGAAGCACAGTGAGGTGAAAAGAATGTCAAGAATGATGGAGAAAGGTGAGGGAAGGTAGGATAGGTGCTGTTATTGGTTTTAGAGCTCCCTTGGCACCTGTTGCTGCTTCCTATAGTCCTCCTGCACCTGCAATACAACTGGAAATTCATTTTTCTTTTTCTTTTTCTCTATTTTTTTTTTGAAAATAACTAAGGCGCCTCAGAGAGGTTTTCACCCTAATTTCGTGCCTTGGGCACCTCCAAGGGAGGTTTTCACCTAGGGATCTTATTCTTTTTCCTCTTTTTTCTTCTTTCCAACCCATTGACCACCTCATAGAGGTTTTCAATCAATGAGCCAATTTGAGGCGTCTCCAAGGAGGTTTTCACCTTAGATTTTTATTTTTCTCTTATTTTTCATTTTTTCCTTTTTTCTCTCTATCCTACCCTACTTGAAAAATAAAATCATTTTCAAGTATAAGAATACTTCTAATAGAGCCATGTGCACATCGAGATGATAAACAAAATGATGTGGAGGCTGGAAATGTATGCTTTAACATATATCCGGATTTCAGAGACCAAATGATTTGACTTTCAAGGGATCAAGCCTAGTTGAGGGAGAGAGTGATGCTGCAACTTAGTGACTGTCTGGAACCATATCTCAATAAAGTTGTGATGTCCTTGGCCCTTCTATTGGTCTGAATCATTCTTCATGTCTTCTTCTACCATGACCTTCATATCTTCCTCTTTTTGCTGATTTTTCTCTTGAATACATGGAGGATTTGATGGTAACCATGAGGGAGCTCTCTCGATCTCTAATTTTGATGTCTTCTCTTCATCAAGTGCAGCCCACGGTTCTTTGATCTTCTCTTTTGAATCTTCTTCTGCTCGATGTGGTCCTTCAATGATATCAATATAATATCTTTTTTACAATACTTTTCCTGAGCTATGGTGAATATCATTGAGCTCAAGAGGAGTTGTTTGGAAGTGTTGTACCTCAGCATTGTAATTGGGTTGAGCTACTTCAATGTGCGGGTTTGGAAATGGTGGTACGGGTAGTTGAGTGGGAGTGTATATTTGAGATGGATGTGGATGGGGTTGTGGTTGGGTAGGTGGTGGAGGCAGAAGAGCGGGAAGAGAGGTGTATTGGGGCCTCCACCCCTGATGAGATGCATTCCACTGAAGTTGCGGCTGAGCATAGGGTTGAAATGAATGGGTGGCTGGTTGGGCATGATATGGAGATGTGAATGACCAAGGAGGAGGTGTGGACCAGGAAGGATAAGCAGGGGGGCCACAAGAAGGTATGGATGTGACTTGGTTGGGGTTGTAGTATGCCTGAGATGTCCCTTGCATTCCCTGTTGGTATGGTCTAGGTCCATGCGCCCCCCTTTGGTTTATGTAATAGATCTGTTTAGTGACTCATGCGGCCCCTTGGTATACAACTTTAAGTCTGGGCAAGGAAGGGCACTTATCTGTAGAATGATCTTGTTCGCAGACTGAACAAACCCTTATAGAGTTCAATGGGCATTCATTCCTAGGATGCCTCCTGGTGCATCTAGGGAAAAAAATGGCCAAAGCCCTCTCTGCTTCCTCTTGTTTCCTTTTGATATGTAAGGCATCCATTTTCATGGCAAGATTCTGTAGCATCTTACTTTTGAGGTCTTCCAGCATGCTTCCAATTTCACCTTTAATGGATGAATTAGAAGAAAAGGTACTGCTCCCAACATTTTTGTTTTTAGCCATTGGCTCCAGAGGAATGTTTTCTTCTTCTTCTTCCCCTATAGGTTCTTCAAATATGTCTAGCTGTTACCTAAGGGTTTTTCTTGATTACAGCCACCAAAGAAGAGAGAAGGTTGGTTGTGTGAAGCAGTGGGGGTGTTGGGAAAACATTTACCTGAATTATCTTTATTCCTACGAGGCATGAAAGGAAATCTTTTTGGTTGGTTTCTATTTTTTCACTGCTTGTACCTGTAAAACTGAAATTGATTGAATAAACAAATTGCAACTAACTGAAATGAACTTGCTAAAATGAAATTGCAGAACTGTAAAGGAAAGTAAATTAAATGCAGCACTGAAAGCAAGGAAATGACTAATCTAATTTTGCTGAAATGGAAATTGCAGAATTGAAAATGAAAGAAGAGAAATTGCTGAAATGGAAATTGCAAAATTGAAAAGGAAAGCAAGGAAATGCAGAAACTGAAAGAAACAACTATTCTATTTTTGCTGAACTGAAATTTACAGAATTGAAAATGAAAGCAGAGAAATTCAGAAACTGAAAGAAACAACTACTCTACTTTTGTTGAAATAAACTACTTAGCATAATGTTGTGATAGAAAATAGAAGAAAGTAGTAATCACAAAATACTTTGATGCTTCCCCGACAACAACGCCAAAAAGTGGTGAGCAACAGTATTGCAGCGATACTGCTGCAACTCCTGGGCTTCCTACTTTACTTTAATAAACCCGGTAGTTCGTAACAAACTTGGAAGCGACGATGCTGTATGCACAAGTACTAGTTCTTACTGCAGGCTGTCACTTGGTCAGCTGGTGCAACATCACTAGGAGCTCGAGCCAACTTATATGGATTCCAGAAAAAGCTCTATATGTGATGAAAGAAATGAAATCTTACTCTAGAGAGGCTACTCTACTTGTAGAAAGGAAAAGAAGACTAAAATGTAAAGTAAACCTAGCAAACCCTACTTAACCAACTAATCCTACTTTTGCAGAAAGACAGATGAAAAACCATGAAATGAATGCCATTACCTACTCAGGAAGTAAACATCTACTCAAGTTATTTCTAGAAGTGAATGAGAAAAAAAACATCTTTTCGGATTTTTATGTATTTTTATGTGAAATTTTCATGCATGTAATTTATTTGATTGTGAATGTGGAAGCAATTAGGTGACGATGGAGGGCGACTTTGGGATTTGCAGAGGTGTAGGATGGTGTGGATGGGTCCTAGGAGGTCTCATGCGGCCTTTTGGAGGCTTTTCCTGCAATCGGACTTCAAAAAGAAGCCTATAGGAAAATCTACAGGAGGTTGCAGGGGATCTACAGGAGGTTTACATGAGGTCTACAAGAGGATGTCGAGAGCAGTTTTGGAGGTTTTGAAGGTAGGAAAGTGGGTGGAAAGGGTAGCTAAAGGCTAGGATGATGTATTAAGGTATCTAGGGTCCATCAAGAATGATTAGGAGAGAGAAAGATGGTCGGATTTGTTCAAGGGAAGAGAGGAAAGTCTATGGAAAAGTGCAGGAAACTAAGGCAGATTTTGAAATGAACTTTGGGCGACCTGTGGGGCATAGATCAAACAGAGATTGTGATGGCTATTTGGCTAACTTGTTTTGAGAAGAGATTTGCTGCAAAAGGACCTGAAAATCAAACAAGGAGATCAAGCAAGAAAGGAAACTAAGTACATCAAAAAACAAAATTTTGCATCAAGCTAATCTAGATTATGAGCTATGGAGAAGGCAAATCTGTGTTTTTTGTGGTAGCAAGAGGGTCTTGGCCTTAGTTCATGGTCCCAAAGGGAGGAAAGGAGGCCAAGGCTTTGTTGATGGCCTTTTTGTATCTTATTTCTATCATTGTTCGACCTACTATAGAAAACTTAAATGGAAACAACCTTCTAAATCACCAAAAGCAACATATTCTTAACCAAGCAAGAGATTTATCTAACAGCAGCTAATTCATAAACTGAAACAAAGCATATAAATACAAACAAGAGGATCTTGGCTCCTTGGATTGGGCCCTAACCCAAGAGCTTTAGCCCTCTGAGGTAACTTAGTGCTAGCTCAAAAATGATCTCATCTTTATTATCAAAATAATAATAGGATTACATGAAACTGTTAACAAAAGTAAGCTTGAAGTTGAGCAGAGAAAAGCTGCAACAAAAATTCGAAAATTTGACTAACTTCCTAATGAGACCTTAGGCCTCTCTACTTATACAACTGAAGCTCCTAACAACTTCCTTAAAATCAGGGAGACTTGGCTCCCAAAACTTGAGATAAACAGAAGTTATCCTCCACTTGCTCGACTGCCTCCTAGTGCATTGATGTGGCTGTTTGTGCTCCGAGCTGCATGATGGAGAATTCAAAGTGGGGAGTCATAAATGAGGGGGATACCCTCCTATAAATCCTCTCCCTTGTCTACTTCGAATTATTGCTGCCAATTTTCCATTAAATATTTGACTTTATCTCCAAAATTCAACAAAAATCTGCATTAAACACATATTAGACTCCATGGCATAATGACCAACCCAACTCACTCCATAAGCATAAATATAATAAAAAAACATGCAATAAGCTAAGAGAATGGTTGATTAAACTATGTTAGGAGGCAAAATGAGCCCATATAATTACCTATTTATGGGGCTCATCATCACCCCCCACTAACGGTGTTGCTCATCCTCTGAGCAACTTAGTCCATCTCTTCATCTTTGATGGCCCTGATGGCCTCCCTGACATCCCATGCTTCTGATGTGAGCTCCTCTTCTCTGTCATGGAATCCTGCCTTCCTGTCCACCTCTTCCCACTTTTGTTGCTCTTCTTCCTCTTTTTTCCTTCTAGCATGCTTAACAGCTCTTCCCACTACTATTGCTCTTCTTCCTCTTTTCTGCCCTCTATTATTCCTAGCAGCAGTGGGGGGCTCAATTTGAGGCCAATTCAGTTGACCTTCAGCCTCTACATCGAGCGCTTGTGCATTGGCACTCTCCTTAATGCCTCTTTCATCCTCATTGGGGAATGATACTCCCTGATCTGCAAACTATGTGGTACAGTGTTATGGAGTGAGGGACCAAAGAGTGGGCAAATTCCTGAGCAATTTCCTCATCAAACCCTTAGAATTTCTTAAGAAAGTTCATCCAATTGGCTCTTGTGAATATGTCCACTACTTGGGGGTGTGCATGGAGCCTAGAGGAGTTGGTTGGCTCCCTCCTCATAAAACCTCCTGTCATTTTTTCTATGCTACCTTGGAAAACCAATTATGGAAATGGGGAGAACATTTTTTTTTTTTTTGTAAGGAAAATAGGGAGACAGACACTGTTTTTTTTTTTTGACAATAAGCAGTGATTTTTTTACGAATTTCCTCCACCCAACAGTTCTATTTTCTCCTCAAAAACTAAACCACTGTTAGCATATTTTGGTATTCAATGGAGGTATGCCAAGAACCTACCTCTGCAGCCCGAGAATTGTGCTAAAAACTGTGTTTTTCCTCTCCAAAACAACTTACTGGCCCTCTTGTAGAATACTGCCAGCCCTCCCGTAGGTTCTCTTGTAGAACCTGTAAGTGCTCCTATAGAACACCGATAGTAGGAGGATGGATGAGAACGATGAAGAACGATGGTTTCGAGGCTGTGGGGGGACAAAGAGCTTGCTGTAGCTAAGTGGACGTGGATAGAATGGAAGAAAAGGTGGTGAGAGTGTTTCGAGGAGGAGTACTTATTTCTTCTTTTAGATATTTCCGATGATGGGGTGAGTTGGAAAAAATGTGCGTTGGCATTATTTGGATCGTTGGTCCCCAGCTACCTTGTCATCATGGTTTCTTTCCTTGTAATCACCCCTCATGATTTCATCGGAGTTCCCATTGCCTCCACTACCTGTCTTTGACATCTATCTTGAGTTTGACTAAGTTCCCGTGTGGTGACACCTCCGGATGAGTTAGGTCAACTAGATGAAGGTGGCCTAGTTAACTGGCCACCTCAACCCCAACCAACCTCAACCATCTCATTGTTGTTGCATGCTCTTTACTTATACTAATGCAAATAGAGGAGCGGGTTAGTCACTTACTTGAGATCCGAATGTGTTTGTTGTGAGGTGTTGTGGCATTTCCTTTTGCTGCATGCCTTGTTTCTATGGATGCATGCTTGTCTGGTTGTTGATATGTGGCAGTTCTTTGTGCAGGTTCCTTTCTGCTGGATTTGATCTTTAAGAGTCTACTTCAACCTTCAGATTTGCACCCTTATGCTGTTGATGCTAGATTTTAATGGGACAGTGACTTGTTTTGTCCATATCTCCTAAACAGTAGACTGGATTGACCTAAAATTTTCTAAGCATGTTTCTATCATCATTATGCACCTCCCATAGAAACATTTTGGTCAATGGATGCACGGATTTCGATAAAAATTGAAAATGGTTGAAGGTTATGGAGGCCAATTTCTTGGAAACTGTGCACTGGAATTCGCTGAAATTTCTTTGGCATGTCACCATCATCCATATGCATCTCCCATGAAACAGTTTTTTAAATGGATGCATGGATATTGAGAAAATGCAAAAATGGCTGAAGGTGATGGAGGCCAATTTCTTGGTAACCGTGCACTGGAAGTTGCTGAAATTGCTTGAGCATGTTACCATCATCCTTATGCAACTCCCCATGAAACAATTTTTTAAATGGATGCACAGTTTTCAAGTTATGGAAAAGAAAAATATTTTGCTCTATGTACTTTTTGCATCCTATAGTTTTTTGGACAGCAAGGAAAATGAGCTTGGGGTGTGATGCAGACTTGAAAATGATAGAAGAGAGGTTTGAAGACTGTAGGAGGATTTATAAATCTTGTATGAAACTTCCCTGTTCCCCAAACTACCTTTAAAATCCATTTCTAGCTTTCTATAATTTCTACAGGAGCCTCCTGTAGAAAACACAAGGCCTCCTGTAGAAGACACAGTTTTCGAAAAAGAAGCAGAGTGAGGTGAAAAGAATGCTAAGAATGATGGAGAAAGGTGAGGGAAAGTAGCATAGGTGCTGTTATTGGTTTCAGGGCTCCCTTGACACCTGTTACTGCTTCCTATAGTCCTCCTGCACTTGCAATACAACTGGAAATTCATTTTTCTTTTTCTTTTTCTCTATTTTGTTTTGAAAACAACTAGGGCGCCTCAGAGAGGTTTTCACCCTAATTGCCTGCCCTGGGCGCCTCCAAGGGAGGTTTTCACCCAGGGATCTTATTCTTTTTCCTCTTTTTTCTTCTTTCCAACCCATTGACTGCCTCATGGAGGTTTTCAATCAATGAGCCAATCTGAGGCGCCTCCAAGGAGGTTTTCACCTTAGATTTTTATTTTTCTCTTATTTTTCATTTTTTCTTTTTTTCTCTCTACCCTACCCTACTTGAAAAAAAAATCATTTTCAAGTATAAGAATACTTCCAATGGAGCCATGTGCACATTGAGATGATAGACAAAATGATGTGGAGGTTGGAAATGTATGCTTTGACATATATCTAGATTTCAGAGACCAAATGATTTGACTTTGAAGGGATCAAGCATAGTTGAGGAAGAGAGTGATGCTGCAACTTAGTGACTGTCTGGAACCATATCTCAATATAGTTGTGATGTCCTTGGCCCTTCTACTAATTTGGATCATTCTTCATGTCTTCTTCTACCATGACCTTCATATCTTCCTCTTTTTGCTGATTTTTCTCTTGAATACATGGAGGATTTGATGGTAACCATGAAGGAGCTCTCTTGATCTCTAATTTTGATGTCTTCTCTTCATCAAGTGCAGCCCATGGTTCTTTGATCTTCTCTTTTGAATCTTCTTCTACTGGATGTGGTTATTCAATGATATCAATATAATCTATTTTTTGCAATACTCAACCTGAGCTATGGTGAATATCATTGAGCTCAAGAGGAGTTGTTTGGAAGTGTTGTACCTCAACATTGTAATTGGGTTGAGCTACTTCAATGTGCGGGTTTGGAAATGGTGGTATGGGTAGTTGAGTGGGAGTGTATATTTGAGGTGGATGTGGATGGGGTTGTGGTTGGGTAGGTTATGGACGCAGAAGAGTAGGAAGAGTGGTGTATTGGGGCCTCCACCCCTGATGAGATGCATTCCACTGAAGTTATGGCTGAGCATAGGGTTGAAATGAATGGGTGGCTAGTTCGGCATGATATGGAGATGTGAATGACCAAGGAGGAGGTGTGGACTAGGAAGGATGAACATGGGGGCCCCAAGAAGGTATGGATGTGACTTGGTTGGGGTTGTAGTATGCCTGAGATGTCCCTTGCATCCCCTGCTGGTATGGTCTAGGTCCATGTGCCCCCCTTTGGTTTATGTAATAGATATGTTCAGTGACTCCTGCGGCCCCTTGGTATACAACTTTAAGTCCGAGCAAGGAATGACACTTATCTATAGAATGATCTTGTTCGCAGACTGAACAAACCCTTACAGAGTTCAATGGAAATTCATTCCTAGGATGCCTCCTGGTGCATCTAGGGCAAAAGATGGCCAAATCCCTCTCTGCTTCCTCTTGTTTCCTTTTGATATGTAAGGCATTTTCATGGAAAGAATCTGCAACATATCACTCTTGTGGTCTTCCAGCATGCTTCTAATTTCACCTTTAATGGATGAATTGGAAGAAAAGGTACTGCTTCGAACATTTCTGTTTTCAGCCATTGGCTCAAGAGGAATGTTTTCTTCTTCTTCTTCCCCTGTAGGTTCTTTAAATATGTCTAGCTGTTACCTAAGGGTTTTTCTTGATTACAGCCACCGAAGAAGAGAGAAGGTTGGCTATGTGAAGCAGTGGGGGTGTTGGGCAAACATTTTCCTGAATTATCTCTATTCCTATGAGGTATGAAAGGAAATATTTTTGGTTGGCTTTTGTTTTTTCACTGCTTGTACCTGCAAAACTAAAATTTATTGAACAAACAAATTGCAACTAACTGAAATAAACTTGCTGAAATGAAATTTCAGAATTGAAAATGAAAGCAGGGAAATTGTTGAAATGAAAATTGCAGAATTGGAAAGGAAAGCAAGGAAATACAGAAACTGAAAGAAACAACTATTCTATTTTTGCTAAAATGAAATTTGCAGAATTGAAAATGAAAGCAGGGAAATGCAGAAACTGAAAGAAACAACTACTCTACTTTTGCTGAAATAAACTACTTAGCATAATGTTGCGATAGAAAATAGAAGAAAGCAGTAATCACAAAATACTCTGACGCTTCCCCGACAACGGCGCCAAAAAGTGGTGAGCACCAGTATTGCAACAATAATGCTGCAACTCCTAGGCTTCCTACTTTACTTTTATCAACTCGGTAGTTCGTAACAAACTTGGAAGTGATGGTGCTGTATGCACAAGTACTAGTTCTTACTGCATGCTGTCACTTAGTCAGCTGGTGCAAGATCACTAGGAGCTTGAGCTAACTTCTATGGATTCTAGAAGAAGCTTTATATGTGATGAAAGAAATGAAAGCTTACTCTACAGAGGCTACTCTACTTGAAAAAAGGAAAAGAAGACTGAAATTTAAAGTAAACCTGGCAAACCCTACTTAACCAACTAATCCTACTTTTGTAGAAAGAGAGATGAAAAAACATGAAATGAATGTCATTACCTACTCAGGAAGTAAACAACATCTACTCAAGCTATTTCTAGAAGTAAATGAGCAAAAAAGCATTTTTTCGATTTTTATGTATTTTTATGTGAAATTGTCATGCATGTAATTTATTTGATTGTGAATGTGGCAACGATTAGGTGGTAATGGAGGGCGACTTTGGCATTTGAAGAGGTGTAGGATGGGTCCTAGGAGGTCTTAGGCGGCCTTCTGGAGGCTTTTCCCGCAATCAGAATTCAAAAAGAAACCTATAAGAAAATCTACAGGAGGCTGCAGGGGATCTATAGGAGGTCTACAGGAGGATGCCGAGAGTAGTTTTGGAGATTTTGAAGGTAGGAAAGCGGGTGGAAAGGGTAGCTGAAGGCTAGGATGATATATTAAGGTGTCTAGGGTCCATCAAGAATGATTAGGAGAGAGAAAGATAGTCGGATTTGTTCAAGGAAAGAGAGAAAAGTTTATGGAAAAGTTTAGGAAACTAGGGCAGATTTTGAAATGAACTCTAGGCGAACTGTGGGGCATAGATCAAAGAGAGATTGTAATCGCTGTTTGGCTAACTTGTTGTGAGAAGAGATTTGCTGCAAAAGGACCTGAAAATCAAACAAGGAGATCAAGCAAGCAAGGAAACTAAGTACATCAAAAAACAAAATTTTGCATCAAGCTAATCTAGATTATGAGCTATGGAAAGAAATGCTGAAAAATGCTATAATGAGAGAAAGCATGGAAGGAAACTTATTGCAATATCGAAATGAGCATGGTGAAAGAGATCTAAAGCAAAGCATTAACCTTCTAACAAACTGTAACACTAGAAATCCTATGGAGAAGGAAAATCTATGTTTTTTGTGGCAGCAAGAGGGTCTTAGCCTCAGGTCATGGTCCCAAAGGGAGGAAAGGAGGCCAAGGTTTTGTTGATGGCCTTTTTGTATCTTCTTTCTATCACTATTCAACCTGCTACAGAAAACTTAAATGGAAACAACCTTCTAAATCACCAAAAGCCCTATTATTAACCAAGCAAGAGATTTAGCTAATAGCAACTAATTCATAAGCTGAAACAAAGCATATAAATACAAACAAGAGGAGCTTGGCTACTTGGATTGGGCCCTAACCCAATAGCTTCAGCCCTCTGAGGTAACTCAGTGCTAGCTCAAAAAGGATCTCATCTTTATTATCAAAATAATAATAGGATTACATGAAATTGTCAACAAAAGTAAGCTCGAAATTAAGCAAAGCAAAGCTGCAACAAAAATTCGAAAGTTTGACTAACTTCCTAATGAGGCCCTAGGCCTCTCTACTTATACAACTGAAGCTTCCAACATCTTCCTTAAAATCAAGGAGGCTTGGCTCCCAAAAGTTGAGATAAAGAGAACTTATCCTCCACTTACTCGGTTGCCTCCTAGTGCATTGATGTGGTTGCTTGTGCTCTGAACTGCATGATGGAGAATTCAAAGTGGGGAGTCATAAATGAGGGGGATACCCTCCTATAAATCCTCTCCCTTGTCTACTTCGAATTATTGCTGCCAATTGTCCATTAAATCTTGACTTTATCTCCAAAATTCAACAAAAATCTATATTATACACATAGTAGACTCCATGGCATAATGACCAACCCAACTCACTCCATAAGCATAAATATAATAAAAAACATGCAATAAGCTAAGAGAATGGTTGATTTTAAACTATGTTAGGAGGCAAAATGAGCCCATATAATTACCCATTTATGGGGCTCATCACTCTGTAGGTTCCCTTTAAGTTCCATTATGAAACCCAACCCCCGCTCCTTGTGCATAATTGCTCCGACGAAGCCTAAAGGTCCTACCCCTCCTTTGGGTCTTGGGGTGATGTTGTTTCTATTTGGGATGGAAGCTCTGACTAGGGAGCAAGAGGCTCTGATCGTGGGGGTAGAGGCACTCATGGGGTTCGTACCTCGTTATTGCCTTCTAGAAGGATTGTCATCACCAAATGGTCACGTAATTTGGTCGTGATGCAGGTGTGGGAGGTTGCGAGCAAGGACATCTTCATGGATTGACAACTCAGGGCCGCTCCAGCGAAGGACATTCTGGGTTCACGGGTCAGACACCATCTAGGAGGACAGGTCCCTCCTCAGCAATTATTGAACTGCTCCAATCTGTCTCTTCTTGTCCGAATGCCCATAATCAAGCTCGTAGGGAGGAGCACAAGGCTGTCATGGCTAAATTTGAGAAACTCTAGTACATTTAGTGTCATGTTTGTGAGAGGGTGGTCGTCGTCTAGCCGGGCTAGAATTTACTAATTGAAAAGGTTAAAAAACTAGAAAATTACCTCACTCACTTTGAACACCATGTCAACTCAATGTATCACTCTCCACCTCCCCTAGCTACTGGGCAGGACAACCCTGCCTCAATTACCTTTGATGACTAATTATTATGTTCACTGGTGTGTTTCTTGTTCCGTTAGTTTTCTGGAATGTTAGGTCTCTCAGCGAGCAATTTTGATTTTTTTATGATGTATGGTTATCGCATTGGTCAACAAACTTGGTCGGGGTGAGACAACATGCATTTTGATATCCTTGTATATGCTTTCTTATTAATAGAAATTTTGACTTACAAAAAAATAAATGTATTCATTTATAATCTTTATTAATAGTTAAATATATAAATTCTCTCATGTCCAATATCTTTCAATGTTAGATGGTCAATTTCAATTTTTTTTTTGTAAAACAAAAACTCTTACTCAATAAAAATCAAATTTTAATCTAATCTAAAAACAATATTCACTAATATCTAACATCCGTTAATTACTCAATATTGTGTTTATATATTTAAAAAAACTTATTACAAATAATCATATAATATTTCAATACATATGATATTTAATCTATACATAAAATTTAAAAACAAAATCTAATTGATTAATTTTATAATTTAGAAATAAAACATAATAAAATCATATTCATTTATTAAAAACATTCTAATAATTAAATTTTCTAATATAACTTAATTCCATTATATAACCAATGTAATATGCATGGTTGCTACCTTCTTCTTATGCAAAAAATAGTTGATAATAATTATCTAATAATGAAACACATTTGAATATGACTCACCTTCTTATCACGCAAAAAGTAATTGATAGTAATTATATAATAATGAAACAAATTTGAATATGACTAAGTCACATAACATAAATAATTAATGGACTTGATACCCTTAGAGTCAAATAGAAATAGGTGCATAGATAACTTTGGATGAAACAATAATTAATGGACTTGATACCTTGGAGCCAAATAGAGATAAGTGCATAGATAATTTTGGATGAAACATTAGCGCCAACATCATGTTTTATTACACAAATTAAGACTTTGTTGAAATGCGCTTGTGCATATTTCATTCTATCTTTAACTTATAGGATGAAATAAAGAGGAGAAACTACAATGTCTAGTGAGTGAGTGTGTGTGTGTGTGTGTGTGTATATATATATATATATATAAAATTTTTAAATGTTAATTATTGTAACTAACTATTTACTTAACTTTACATTTATACTCATCTTAATTCAGGATCAAATAAATAAAAATGTAATAATTATGTAGCAAAAATTCATATGTAATAAAATATTTAATATAAAAAGAAATTGCAATGTCTAGTATACTAAAATAAAAAAAAATTAAGATTCCTAATATTTTTTCTCTTATTTATTGTAATGTTGACTTAAATTTTATTTTTTTATATTGCATCATGATTTAAAATTGAATTTTAAAAATATATAATATAGTAAAAATACATTGAGGAAAAGTCAATCAGTGAAAATATGTAGGGTTGATGCTTTTGTTTTTTAAATATAGTGAATAAAAACTAAAAAGGTAATCACAACTATTTTTTTGAAAAATGAAATATTAATTATGGAAAAATCTATAAATTCGAAGAAACAATAGATAATTAATTTAGATAATTAATTTATTATGTGTTATATTCAAATAGTGTTAAAAAAAAAAAACATAGGGAAAAACCAAACTAATAAATAATCTAAAAACTGAACACCTAAGATATATTCTCCAAATAATGAAAAAAACCATCGATAATCAACATCGCTGGACGTTAGAATACCATTCATGTTCGCTTTATGTAACAGTTAGCGGCATTGTATTTTACCTTTATGTAACAGTCATCCATTATTCGGCATTGTAGTTTACCTTTATCTTCAATTTGACAATATATTTAGTTAAATGCTTCCATTATTTTACGCAGGTATGACAATCTTTAACCTTTATTTTCAATTTGACAATATATTTAATTAAATGCTTGCATTATTTTCAAAACGCAGGTATGACAAACTTTAAAAAAAATTAAATTCAGAAATTTGATATTCGGTTCTGAGTTCTATTCTACTTTCTATTCCTTTGAATCGATAAGTAAACAATTTGAAAAACTATGACCAGCGAGGTTGTCTTCTGCGTAAATAGGTACTGTTTTTTTTTTTTTTTTCTTTTCAAAAGGTGGAAAAACTTATCAAACTCAGTTTGTCAAACCAACAGTGAGGACAGCCATCTCTGGCTGCTATCCGCGAATGTCATTGGACACATCACTGTTATCAAGGAAAACCACGCCACCTGAAATAACCCGCTGGTGGTCCTTAAAGGAGCAGGCTTTCACTCCTGCCAGATGCCTCTGGGTCTTGGGCCGTTAACCTGTTTCCTTACGTCCGAGGAAGACGAGCTCTTAGCCAAACAGAAGCAGGTACTGTTATATTGAAAGGTGGTAATATAGTTTTTAATAAAAAATCTTAATGCTTATATTATTTTAGTTTACATTAGTGACGGAAATTTTAATACTCATTTTTTGTATTTTAAATTCTAATTTATTTTCCACATTTTAAAATTTCTATGTTAATCATTAAAAATAACAAATGACATATATCTTGTTTTCTGTAATACATGTATTTGTGGAACTCCTAAAAAAAACCTTAAAAATAGAAAGCACGCGGATCATGGTAGATTTATGTGAGCATTTCATAAATTCACCATTGGTTCTTAACAAACACACATCATGAGGTTAATATTGTATTATATGTGACACCTCTGATATTTTGACATTTTATTATAGACATCAATTTGAATGTTTTGAAAAAAAAAATTCATTTCATAAATTCATGATTGGTTCGTAACAAGCATAGCACCCAACTATTAAATATTGTATTTTATCTGTGTAAATGTCGTTGGATTATAACAAAGCGTCCCCAAAAGCATGATATTGTATTGGTCTCAGATCTGCAGTTGTGATTACTCTATTTCTTTGGTTCTCAACTATGTTTATGAAGCTAAAGTTTATGGGTATATGTAGTTCAATCATGAATTTCGACAACTTTTTGTAAATTTCCAGTATTAGAATCACCTGTAAAAATATTATGCTTGAGTTATGTGAAGGGTGGTTCATGTAGGGATAATTTATTTGATCTTTGGGTGTTTGGTTTTTAACATTTTTGTTTTTATAATAGTCTTGGTGTTAAGGTTAACAATGGATTATCAAAACTTCCCCGCAAGCAGTTGTGCGCATTAGGAAAGAGGCATGTGATTCCTCCAATTCTCACAAATAAGAAAATGATAGCGAGCAATGGTTTCAACCTATATGTTTCATTCATAGATTAGAGTTCCTTTCTATATAGGTGATTTTGGGACTTTGAATTGAATGCATTAGATTTTATGAATAGTTTTGAAATATTATCTTTTGGAGGCTGAATCTAAGTGCCAAATCTACTTCAAATGTGGGCAGTAAACAGAGTGTTTTAGGGTCACTATTTGCATACTGCCAATAGTGATCAAAACTCTTTTATATCATATTAGTGTCCCATGTTGAAATTTTTTCATTCCACCTAGGTCATCATGTAAAAATTTACTCACTGATGGTAGCCCAAGTTGAAACCCCATCCCCTCTCAAAAATTTATATTTGCTGGCCCACCTTCATGTGTCTTGCTGAGCATACATTGACTATAAAAGCTCATTTCATCATGTTTTGTGTTAGTCAAGTCCACCTGAAGTCCAGTCATTCAAGGTCCCATTAGGTCACTAGGTTTTATTTTCCAAGGTCCAATAAAACACCATTTCACTGCATAAGGCCAACAAAGTATGAGAGTGAAGCAAATAATATCCCTTTTTCAGTCAAACAAGGGTTTACAAGCATGTAACCATGGTTGCTAAAGTTCCAATTTTGATTTTAAGTAAGAATTTCATTCCATTTTGTAATTTTATTTCAAAAAAGAGAGATGTAATAATTTTTATTTATTTATGTAATTTTATGTTTATGATATGTAATAAGTCACTATTCTTAGCTGTTTACTCAAACTCCATTTCCAATATCATCCAAACCAAAGTAAAAAGTGAAGATTTCCAAAACTTCAGCATCATCCACCTGCAAAGGAAAAAGTTAGAAAACAAATTAGCAAAGAGGTCAAATGAAACCTTAGAAAGTGGGTTTGAAAAGCAAAAGATCAAATTCACTCACCTATAAAGGACTTCTTGGCTTCAAAATCAACTTCATTTGTCTCCTAGCACTTATTGGGAAAACCCTAAGAGAGCCTTTTCACAGTTCTGGGAAAAATCAACAGACACAGGGCAAGCGCTGCGCATTTCCTTCTCGCGTTGCGCCTTATCTTCTGGTGCTGCACGTTTACCTGGTGCTGCGCATTTCCTTAAGGTGCCGCACATTCCCTTAAGGCGCTGTGCATTCCCTTAAGGCACTGCGCATTTTCCTGAGGCGCTGCGCACTCTGCATTGGCATTGCACGTTTGTCCAACAACACTCCAGTCACCTCCTCAGCTCCTTCAAAGCCCTTTCAACCTAAAAAAAGGTAAGTACCAGCTAAGGGATGTGGTTATTCTCGTCCTCAAGTCAATTCCTAAGTGTTTGAAAGGTTTTATAGAAGATTTGGTTTAATTGTTATATCTAAACCCTAGATCTCCCCCAAAAACTACCTTCCACTCTCATTCCCTTTTATACATTTCCCTCCATCCTCCTCCCCTTTCCCTAAACCTTTTTATCCCACATACCCTCTAACCCTTTGTCCTAAAACCCTAAGTCCTAGGTGATACAACTACCTAGGCTCCCAAACCCCCTATATTGCAAACAAATTTCCCCCATCCCCAAACTATCATACTACTACCCTATATCCCTCTCTAATACAAATATCCCTTCACCCATCATCTTCATCTTTACCCTTCCCCATTTACTATTCCCTAAAAACTGCATTCCCCTACCTTACACCTCCCTAGGGTTTGATACTAAACACCATGGCAGAGGAGGAATACAAACCACATAGTGAGGAAAAGGAAATAGATAAGGAAGAAGACAGTAATAGGGAGGCCACACAAAGGAGGAAAAATACATAGGTTTGAGCCCACAGATCTTAGGGAACTCTTAGCATCCCCTATGACTGTGACATCCTTCAAATGGCTAGGCTGTTATGATTTCTGTGAGAAAGTTCAGGCAGTCCAACATCATCCTGAGTTGACTAGGCTCTTCATTTCTAAACTTCAAGACAACCAAGTCACTCTAGTAGGTATAAATTTCACTTTATCTACTGCCAATATATCAGCTACCACTGGAATTCCAGATGTTGGGGAGAAATGGTTTAAACAGGGTGATTTGGAGAGGCATTATTATGAGCCTTACATGAAACCAAGGTATAGAAATGAAAGAAGGGGCTATTTTCCTTTTTCACACCTCCTTGACAGATATGCCCCAATGATGAAGATTATTATGAAATATTTCTCATGTGAAGGTAGATTTTCTAGGGTCTATTCTTATCATATCCGGCTTTTAATGCATTTCACTAGGGTAAAAATGCTCAATATACCCTACTATCTTTTCTAGAGTGTTGAGAACATGGCCTACATTTCCCAAAAGAGGGAGTACAAAGATCAAATGAAGAGCATATTTCATCATTCCCTCATTAAAATCATAGTCCTTTACCATCTCAAGGAACTCAACATTGCATGGAGTACCTTCATAGCTAATCCCATATTCACTCATGCATCTACTCAAAATGTTCAAATCATCCCTTCATTATCTCATCCATCCACCTCCATTCCTCCATCTCATCCCATACTTCATTCATCACATACTATGAGGGGAACTCTAGGTCAATTTGTAGAGGGAAAAATATATCATCACATACTATGAGTAGGAAAACAAGTAGTTAGAGACCAAACATGAGCTCATGGAGATTCAACTCATCAAGGAAAAGAGGGAGACTGAAAAAGGCTAAGACCTCACTTGGTGAATCATATGGAGAATATAGTGACCAGTTGGAGGAACAGGTGCCAAAAATAAGGCCAAGGACTAGAGGCCTAAAGAGAGCATTGGAGCTAGAAAAACAAAAAGAGGTTGAACTAGCTAATGAGCTCACCCTAAATGAGCAATTTTCCAAAATGATAAATGAGAACTGAGAGCATTGGCTTGAGAGGGTGAACACCCATCTTGAAAGCCTCTTAGACAAGGCCAAAAGAGACACTGACATTCAAAGAAAGATGACAAAGTATTATTGCCGAAGAAACCAAATAGCAAGGGCAAAGCTCAAAGATGTTAGGGAAAGAATTAAAGCCCTAACTCACCATGAGGAGAAGAAGAAGCTTGATATACTTGCAGAGGCTTCAATACATGCCTAGCCACCTCAAACCTCAGCTACTTGAATAATTTTGAAAACCCTTGGCTTAATTTTTGTCATCTTGCTTTTCCTGTCTTTTTAAGGAAATTTTTACATCAACAGTTTGGTCAAATGCGCAATGCCTTAGGTGCTGCGCACTTTTTGGAGGAATGGACACCACCATTGGATTTAGAAGGAACAAGAAATCTAGGAAAACCATGTTTCCAGCCCTGGAATGAAAAACTGGTGGGTGAAAAAGAAAAAAAACCACCTAAAAATCAACTTTCTACCACATTTCTGGACCAGGTGCTGCGCGTTTGAGTAGTCTTGGGTGAATGGAATTTTTGTTCGGAAAATCAAGCCCATTTTGAAAACTAAGGGCAGTTTTGGAAACTAGACAGGATAAGCTTTCCAATGAGCTATCCTGGGCTATATTTGGACATCAGAAAGGTAGGTAAAAGTTAGCTTGATGATGGCACTGCACGTTTGATAGTGGAACTGCGCGTTTGAAGTCAGCTCAAATTTTCACTGTTTCTCTCCAAATTGATTTTTACCTATGGGAAATCAATGTTTTACTGTTGTAATTGATAAGGATGATGTAATTATTATATTTTTACTGTTACCTAGGGTAAATACATTAGATAAATGGCATCTCATGGCTTGTAATGAATTAGTTCGCTTAAGTTAGGGATGAGTCACTTTGACCACCCTACGCTCTAACTGTCAGTTTAGTTTTTGTTGCAACTGCTCCTCCTCTCATGGATTCGACCCCTAAGGCTAGGATGAGTTGGTTTGAGGCCTATATTATGTAATTTCTTAGTCATTCTACAAGTTGGACTCTACTGGATGTTGTACTAGTGTTTCAAACTTTGGCATGAAATATATTAGATGAGTTGCAGCTATTTTCGTGGGATTCATTTGGCACGATATTTTGATATTGTTTCTTCTTCAGTTTCATATGTATGAATGTTTTGTACCTCTCATGATCCATTTCACTCTAAGTATGTTTGATTTTTAAGGTGTGATAAGAAGAATTCATCTTGTATGCTCTGTTTTGGGAAAATCATCATAAATTGTTTCATTTCTTCAATTTAAAAAGACTTCATGATCTTCATGCTCTTTTTAGCACCTTGCTAGTATAAACCATCTCATCATTATACTACAAAGTGTTAAAGTAACTTGCCTATGTTGCCCCATCATATGTCTGCAATTCTGATTCTCTTTTTCCCTGACCTAGTTCATTCTCTGACCTAATTCACTCATCTAGTGACTACCCTAATCAAAATCAAATCAAACAAACCCTGAGCTACTATATCTAGCCTAAAACCCTAATCCATCCAGCCCTTTTTCATGTGATCCTTTGGAGAGAACCCTCTCCGGCTTGGTAGGGCTAGCTACCAAGTCAAAAGATTGTTCTGTGGTTACCTCAGCTAGACTCTTCCTCAGCCTTAAATATTTGGAGGAGTGATAACAAAGTGCAAGAGCCAGAAATGCTGAAGCTAAGCGTGGTTTGACAAATAAATCCAATGTACCAGTGCTATGCAATGAACAATCTTAAGGTATTCATTGTCCTTAAATATGTGAATTATCACAGTTAATTCTTTGTAATTTAAGCAATTAATAACAAATATAAATAAATTGCATTTTACTGCCTTGCCTCTTTGCCATTTCCCATTACCTGGGCGAGATAGGGTGTGTTGCTCGATGTCATGTGTACTCTTATTGTACCTGCCCACAACATGGTATATGGTGATTGATATCACTTTCATTAGCATTAATTTCACCAAAAAAATAAGCTTAATACAAAGTTTTTTGGATTTGTATATTTAAAAAATAAATCTTCCAATTAGATATTGATAACTCTGCTCAAACATTTCGAAGTCTTATTGCGAGTAATCTTTATTTTTGGAATAAAATTAGGACATAGATCAAAACATCATTCAACATTAGACTAATGAGGCTGATTAATGCTAGTTTTCAAATAACATTAAAGTATAACATTTTCATAACATTTTATGTCAACTACTTTGGGCATATAATTGGTATGCTTTGCAATATGATGGCGTATAGCTGCCATCTGCCTCATGCATGTGTATGTGGTTGTTCACATGTTGGCAGGCCAACGACTGGTGGCAAGGCCATGATTATTTAATTACAAAGGCAAGGAGAAGCAATTACTTGCAGAAGACACACTGCAGAAGAGATCTCATCCATGGTGTTGATGAAGATGAGAGAGATTGTTGTCTACCTTTCACCCACCTGCCTTTCCTTATGTCATATACCTTCCTTTCATGTTCCTGCTACCTTCCTAGCCTACTGCCAAGTACAACCCTGAGTGATTATTTGAAAGCCAAGTACAACCCTAAACTACCGGCCTTTCCTTGTGTCGTATACCTTCCTTTCATGCTCCTATTGCCTTCATAGTCGACAGCCAAGTAGAACCTTGAGCGATTATTTAATAGGAGGGTTGGTTTTGAATTCGCAGCTTGATGGAAGCGGTTGCCTAGTGAATTACCTAGTAAATCAAGGTAGCAGGAGTAAAGGCAGAAGAACAAAGACGATTTACTAGGTAGACTGGGTAAAAGATGCAAAACATTTGAAGCAATCAACGCATAAGAGAGATACCTACAACATTTGTCAATTTAAAGATGATGGGAACATTGTAAGTAACTTTGTTAATTTTTTCTGTTGCATGTATGTTACAAATTAAACATAGCTATAATCAAGTAGATAGAGTTTTACGAACTTGGTATATGGTATCTTCAAGGACTATTCAAAACCCATGGAGGCATCCCATGTGTGCATCCATCAAAAGATGGTATTGCCTATTCTTTAAAAGATTCCTCCCATATTTATTTCTTGGTCATGGCCTTACATTTTCTACCTCAAGTCCAATACCAATTCACCACCTCAAGCCCAGGAACATACACATGCCTCCTTGGAACAAAGAACTTTTGAGATTTCTACACTATTATATTTTGCAAGAATTTTCCATCTTACCAGTGAAGAAACTCCAATAAACAAACTTTGAAACTTGAACCCCCAAAAAACTGACTTCTTATGTACTACTTGGAATTATTTTTTATGAACAACAATTATCAGTTTGCACTATTCACCTCTTAGACCGTGCTCCTCACCTCCAACAATGACTTATGTCACCTTGTGATATTTCCCAGCCAAAAAAATCTTCTCAATACCATGGTTTTCCCTCACGATCCTAGCTGAAACATGGATATCATGTCCTACATCATTTTAGCTTCGAAATCATTTTGTTGTTTTATTTGTACAATTAGAAAATCTATTAGGAACTTGCTCTGCAGGCACTATCTTTCTTGCATCTTCTTTTCTAGAATCTAAATGATATTGTACACTTGAGAAGTGTCACACCCCTGTACATATATATATACATAAAAAAAAATGAATATTAAACAATTGCATACCACACACATAGCTTCGTTATATCGTAAACTTCTATCATGTGCATTACCATACGCTTAAACTAATGCCGCTTGGTCTAAACCTTATGCTAAGCATCATTCATATTAAAACTATTATCATAACACTCGGTTTCTTTGCAAAAGTTATATGCATGCACCATGGTATTAAGATTATGTCGTAACTTGTTTTATGAAGTACTTTGGCTACAGCTGAACCTAACCCGTAAACCCCACCCTCAGCTTACAGCGTGTATTTAATAGGCTCGGGGTTTGGAGGTCCGGCCGCAGCTCTTGCAGGCACCAGCTCACCCACCGCTTAAATGATTTCGGTACACATCAGGCCAGGTGGCATGACCTGCCCAACCAGCCATGTGATACCTCGGGCTTGGAATCCTCGGCCTTCCCGCTTCATTTTCCCGCCTGGACTGAACGGACGAGATCTCATCCTACAAACGAAGGGCGGAGATCATTCTGAGGGTTTTAAGTCAATACATAACTCTTTCGGGCAAGCTTGGGGTCTATTTGTTCGCTCTGCTCAACCGGCTTCGCCCTGGTGTTTGGTCGCGGATTCGATTCCATCTGCGTTATCCTCTCAACCAGCATCCTCACCAGGAGCCGTGAGGTACCCAGCTCCAAGCCTACACAGGTGATTAACTATTGTTCCAAATTTGCTGGTTGTTGCTTTCTATACCATTGTAGTGCATCGACTCATTTTAACTTATTCCCATTCACTGTCAGCGAATGCAGGTGGAATTGTTCTAACTCCTTCGATGATGGCAAGGTGAACAAACTTCAACAGTTCGGTTCTCACGGCGGCTACAGGTAAGCTCCCATCTACTGTTTGCCTTCCTCCTGTATGCGTGAGCCCAGAGCTTCTCGTTTCTGAGCCATTCTTATTGTTGTGTCACAGACCGCCGTTGGCATGCGGGTTCTTTGCTTTGGCACACTGAGGTATTCTCCGAAGAGAACCCTCATGGTTCACCTTTATGTTTAATGACTGGTTGATTCAGAGGTTCGCCTGCTAGGTTATTGCTTCCGGCAAAAACTCCTATATTGATTGCAGCACTCATGTATTTGATTGCAGAACTCATGTATTTGATTATATATAGTTCATAGACTAATTTGGTTTAACACGGCCCTCGCGGCATATCTGCCTCGGGTCTCTGTATCCGATGTATGGTCTTCAGTATCGGTCCTGGCCGTAGGCTCAGGTCAGGGTTAACGGAACCTTGTTCCTTTTATTTTTAAGCTGTCACCATTTTCGCTATTTATGCGCTTTGTTTTTCTTCCAGAGGTACATTATCTGGTGTTGTTTTGTTAAAAGATACAAGCATATATTGCTCTGTTCGAGCCCCCCGACGGCTTCAGCTTGCATTTTGGTTAATATATTTGTGTTCTTGGCAATATTAATTCGATGTATGACTGTTTGCTTATTAGGGTTGGTTGCTTGTCATCATGGATTCCGCCTTTGTCTTTGGCCACGCTGTGTATCTCTACAGCGACAGGATTCGTAAATCCACTTAAAATATATTATGTTTTCAAATACTCATTCTGATATGTTCATGCGTTTCTGGTCTTTTCTAATTTTTATTATCTAAACCCTCGGTTATTTATGACGACACTATCATACAGTTTCCTTTATGTTATAAATGGTTGAAATACACATATGTATGAGGGTTTTGTTTTGCCTCTATCGTTCCTCAATAAACTAGCTATGCTGTTAGATACCAAAACACTGTGATTGAATAACACTGTTTATAATTAGTTACAGAGTCTCATACAACTGTAGAATATATTCTTTTTGTCTGGCTAATATGTTTACTCTCGTATTTCAACTGTTCTTAAAAATCGTAGCATAAACTTCTTTTCCCTGTCACTAGATTTATAGTTCGGCTACAGCTGTGGTTTCTTTCTAAGCGCTGGGGTTTCCAGGCCCGTACCTAATGGCACAATAGATGTATGGTTAATTTATATTCAGGATATTCTGAACTGACTATCCCGGTATCGGCTGCTTCTTTAATTAAGATGTCTCAGTCTTTCTGTCTGTTTCGAGTCATGCTATACTGTTCTTAAACGGTCCTTTAAATGTCTGACCGCTGTAATTACATTAACCGCATAACTAATATTCAGGTCAGGCCTATCACTGATAACCTACCCTTAATTTAATACCACATCGATTACAGTTATAGAAATAATATAGCAGTTTTTAAGACAGGAAGCACAGTACTTATTTAACCACTGTGAGTACACTGTAGTTTTCTTTTTGTTAATATAAAGAACTCTGAGGTTTGAAACCGCACCTGGTTCATCAGAGTTGCAATTAAATGCTCAAGCAAGTCACCTGTGCTTCAAGTCTGCTCTTCCTCCCATCCGTGAGATCCATTCATCCGATGGAAATCTCCCCCCGAGCCATCTTGCAGGCCTACAGCCCTCAACAAGATCTGTGCACTTTTGTGCCTGGTTATCTGGTCCTCACCAGACTTAACCAGCTGTTCTTTTTGTATTTTCTTTTTCCTTCTTTCTTTCTCTTGGAAAGATCTCTTCTGTCTGTCCCAACAGCACAGAACTTCCTCCCTACATCCAGGACTTTTCCTGTTTGGGAGGGCAGTTCCAATCAGTTATTACAACTGATCTCTTTCTTTGAAATCCACCTCCCAGAGGCTGCCAGCATTTCAAGAAAATATTTAATTTATTCAATAATGTAGTTTATCACAGTTTTGTTTCTTTTAAACATAACAACAACTACCATATTGTCTTTTACCATAGTAAAATTCACATTTACATTTACTGGGGTCATTACAAGAAGAGAGTTTCAAATTTGAAAATTTGCAAATGGTTTGGTCAAAATTTGAAATGTTTGTGGTTTTTAATATCAAATTTAATCTGTAACTCAACTGTATATTGTGGTTTTGTTGTATACTGCAGGTTTAATCCACTTTAGAAAATCTCTCTAGAAATTACCTAGGTTACGTAGGTGCATGGTATCGTGGCTGAGATTCTATGGATTTGACTAGCAATAGAATCCATGTGTTGACAATGTAATCACCATAATCATGATGCGCTTTTACTATTGTCACAATCACTATGTCTTTCCAAGGCCTAATCTCTATGTTTTTCCAAGGCCTTACCAGTAGCAGTGGTTGCACAGTTGATCCCGCTGCTTATATATAGTATGTTATTGGTCCAGCCGAAGACCTTGACAATTTCCTAATTCCTTAAACGTAACCAACAACCTCAATGCACCTAATTCCCACATGCCCAATAAAAAAGAAAACCATAAACATGCACCTTATAATCCACTCCAAATAGATACATATGCCTATAATCTCTACAACAATGATCTTCGGGCACATAATACTAAAAGATAAATCTAAAAGCCTGAAATAAACCTGTGGGTTCCCCCAAATGGTAATGAAATGATGGAAAGGTAAGAATTGTTTTAATTTAACACAGATACGTAGTATAAC
Organism: Pinus tabuliformis; assembly: GCA_031772625.1. Classification (NCBI taxonomy): domain Eukaryota; kingdom Viridiplantae; phylum Streptophyta; class Pinopsida; order Pinales; family Pinaceae; genus Pinus; species Pinus tabuliformis. Next base: position 1,519,226,334 of record CM062816.1, read on the forward strand.
AAGTTATTGATTTGGTTATTTGGTACAGGTGTATAACAAGTTATTGATTTGGTTATTTGGTATAGGTGAAGAATTCATACAGAATTGATTGATACCGAGGGACACGTGAAAAATTGATACAAAGTTAGTTGATACTGAGGGACACATTAGGAGGGATGACATCCTTGTTTTTCCCATCTTTTTTCTTGGTGAAATTTTATGCCACGGTGGGCAGGTATTCCATCTGCCATGCAAACTTGTTACATATGTAACATAAATATTAAAAAAACAAAATCGATTATTAATCAATTAACAAAGTCATTATTGTTTATATCACCTGGATACTTTAACTATTATAACAGGTTGATTACCATTGACCTTGCAAGATTTGGTGCGTGATATAAAGTTGATTAACCATGATATCTGCTATATAAGTAAATTCAATTTACCTATGTCACTATTACGAGTTTATACATCATACCCCATGGTTTATTAAACATATGCCAATGCCATCTAATTAACCCACCCCTTAGGATTGGCGGGACCGAGGTTATGGAAGCATCTTGTGCACAACAGTTGTGTTCCATAGTCCTCGGGATGGAGTTTTCATCCATGGTTCTTCGATGCACATCCTCATCGGATGGTGGGAATCATAACCCTAGCCTCCTTGGTAATTTTCTTTCATCGTGCAGGGGTCATAGTGTCATTTTTCATCTTCTAGAGGTTTCTTCTGTCTGGGGTTCGACCTGGGTGAGCAACAGGTAATTTTACTCGATTTCATAATTTCTCTAGCTGGGTAATGACTTTGCATCCTTTTACTCGTCTTGGTCGTGAAAGCTTGCTCAAGGAAAGTGATGGCTATACCATCATTTATAGGTAATTTAATTTATTGAAAAGTTTGTTTTGACAAGCCTGTTCCATCTACTTTATTAACATGTTGCTTGTTTGGAATAGGGAAAACGGTAAAAGTTCCCCTCCACGGAATTGGGTTTGCTCCCTTCCTACTTTGGAGGATCTAGTTTAAGACCCCACACCATTTCACCACCAGATTTACAATGAGAGGCCTTTGAGCCACAACTCCGGCTTGTCTCTGGGTAATGTGTACACTGGCACACCATTTCCTTCAGTTGGCTTAACACTTTTAATTCCATAGCTATTCCTTTTGTTATTTACCCCTGTACTAGGCCAAATATGTAATTGAGGCTAAATTAGGCTAAGAGTTTGTTAATGCCATAGTTTTGATTTGTTTGCTTGGGGTTGTATCGTTTAATGTTACGCCTTTCCTTTGATGCTTAAGTTTAACTGACTCCAAAACCAAGGATACTCAAATTGTGTTATTTCTCTTTTTTTCTTGTTCAGAACCTTAAGCTATTTCGATGATAAAATTCCTCTATTACTTGTATATTTCAAGAATTTGTTGACATACGTTGAGAGTATTAACTTTTGGAAAAACCCAGAATGCTAAGGGGTTTCGAGATGAGAGTTTTTACTTTAAGTTAGTAGTTCTAGCCTTTGGGTACAATACTCATAGGGTTTTCTATTTTAAAGTAAAATTACTTGTTAATAGAGGTGCTTATATTATGTTCCTTATATATAAACATATTTATATATAGTTCAATGTTCTTATGCTCTAAGTTTTGTTTTCGACTTATTTGCATAGTGCTACTTTGTCAATTGAATTTTATTACAATGTTTTCCTTAATAACATGTATTTCATATTTCAGTGTCGATGTTTCATCTTGTTGGCCTTATGATCTCATTTCCTTATTAATCTTTTCAGGTTCCTCTTCTAAGGCAAGATTTCTTTATTTTCAATTACAACAGGAAACTAAATGTTTATGTACATGGACAATAATGTTCTAATATATATAATTTCGATCTATTTCTCGATTTCTACTTATGCAATTCATGAAAATTACTTCCTGTAAAGAATTTACACATTTTACTCAGCATTGTATAGCCTAGTTCTTTTTGTTCACATGTTATTTCTGTTTTGCCTAGATTTTCTTAATTTCATAATCAATTGTACTCATATACAAACATAAATAAGTCAATTAACTCATTAAACTAGTAAACTTTTATATATTCTTGTTCTTTCCAATTTCACAGTAAATACTTATCTGTAGTTTGCACTAGTCAGTACATAAAAATTGGGTCCAATCTCGAAAGAACAATCTCGATTACCTCCCAACCACGAGATCACATTCTTTGAATGTTCCCCCGAGCTACTTCTCAGCTAATCTCATTGTGACTATCTGGTCCTAACCAGACTTAGACCAGTTTAGCCTGAACAATTTGTCTGACCCTTCAACACAGATTGTATATTATTCATAGTTTCTTCCTCATTTTGCTTCTCTTTACCTTAGGTACATCATACCCTATTGATTTCTTTTCCTTGAGAATAAATCTTCAAGGTGTAGTTATGGGTACGTAAACTGTCTACCCTAACTACCTGACATGTGATATATATATATATATATATATATATATATATAATTGGCATTGTCCAAGGTATTCCAATTTTTTCACAGCTTAATAATATTGTTATGATTCAAACATAATTAGATATTAAATTGTCACTTCAGTCTTTCTAAGTATAATAATAGTATCAAGTTTTTTTTACTGCGGTAATTAATATTTACAATTATTGAGGGACATCACATATCCCCCCCTTAGATTAAACATTGTATCAATTTTTATATATTGCCAAATATACCCAGTTAAGCTTCTTTCATAACCTATTCATCTTCCCAGGTGGCCTCTTCTAGCCCAAAGTGCTACCATTGCACTTTAACTTGGGTGATAACTCGCTTCCACAACGTTACTTCTCTCTAATCGAGTACATGTAGGGGCTCGACTAGGAATTCGCCTTCCGGTTTGACCTACACACAATCATGGAGAATAATTCATCTTTCATTTACAACCTCTAAGCCAAAACCATTTATAAACATAATGTTTCTATGATTATATAAGCTACCTGTATGTCCTGCCAATTGATTATACGGTTAGGATCACATATATTCTTTTAATACAAAAACATGAAAGTCATTTTGCACACGTATGTGGCTAGGAAAGGCAAGCTGATAAGCTACAGGTCCAATTCGAGCCAGCACTTGAAAAGGACCACATAATCGAGGTGCTAATTTAGCACAACCTCCCCATTGCAAGGTACTTTTCTTGGCTCGCACTCGCACATATATGTGGTCTTCGATATGAAATTCTTGAAAACTCTTCTTCCTATCGACATAAGTTTTTTGTCTATCTTGAGTGGTCTTTAGATTCATTCATACCTTCTTTATTGTTTCTTACATTTCCTTTAGCATGTCGGGTCCCAACATTAATTTATCCTTGGGACCTCCCCAATTCAAGGGTGTTCTACAATTGTGACCATATAAGACTTCGAAGGGGCTCATCTGCAAAGATGTGTCATAACTGTTATTGTAATCAGATTCTACTAAGTGTATATAATCTTCTCGTTTAGATGGTTGTTGCATCACATACATGCGCAACATATCTTCCACCATTTGATTTACTTGTTTAGTTTGTCCACCCGTCTGCGGATGGTAAGCTGTGATAAAATGCATTTGTGTACCTAAGCCCCCAAACAATGCTTTCCATAACGCAGATGTAAATTTAACATCTCTATCTGAGATTATCACCTTAGGTATTCCATGTAGTCTAAAAATATCTTTCATAAATATGTTGGCAATTTGAACAGTTTTAAAAGTAGATTGTACTGAGATAAAATGAGCAGACTTGCTCAACTTATCAAATACCACCATTATTGAATCATTTTGTTTTTTAGTCTTAGGTAGTCCTGTAATAAAATCATTGGAGATGGTTTCCCATTTCCATTATGGAATAGGCTATGGGTGGAGTAGTCTAGCTAGATGTTGGTGCTCTGCCTTCACTTGTTGACATTCCAAACATCGAGCTAAATAATCAGCTACTTCATTTTTCATACCAGGCCAAAAATATTCTTTCCTGAGTGTAGTGATTAATTTATGATACCCAGGATGAGCTGCATAAGGATTTTTATGGTATTCATCTAAAATTAATTGTTTAATATTTTTTTGGTTAGGTACATACATTCTTCCTCGATAAATCAACATTTCTTCTTAATTTACCTCATATCCCATTTGTTGTTCACTGTTGTTTGAATTTTGAGCTTGCTGCCATAAAATATTATATTCAGGGTCTCTTTATGTTACTTCTTTAATCTGGTTTTTAAAGGTGGTATGAACTTCACTAAAGATATTTCATAAATACAGTTTACTTTCCGAATTAAGGCATCCACGATCTGATTTTCCTTTCCTTTCAAGTGTTTGATTTCAAAATCAAATTCACTTAGGAAAGAAACCCAACGGGCTTGTCTAGCATTCAGGGTAGGTTGCCTGAAATAATTAGTTAAACTATGATGATCCATCATCAACAAAAATTTCTTACCCAATAAATAATGTCGCCACATCTTTAATGCTTGGATAACTGCTTCCAGTTCCATGTCATAGGCATAATACTTCTATCCATGCTCCTTAATATTTCAGGATTTGTAAGCGATAACTTTTCCTTCCTACATTAACACACTCCTTACACCTTCCTTACTGGCATCTATACAGACAACAAATTCTTTGTTTGGGTCAACGATGCTTAAAATAGGTGTAGTGGTGAGTAAGTTCTTGAATCGATCAAAACTGTTTTGGCATTCAATGGTCCATTTAAATGTTTTTCCATTATTTTGTAAGGAGGTAATGGAATATGCCACCCTAGAAAACCCCTAAACAAACCTCCTATAGTAGTCTGCCAATCCCATTAACTTATTTAACTGCCGATAATCCATATACAAACGTATGGTTCCATATTTCTTCTTAACGAAAAGTACAGGAGCTCCCCAAGGTGATACACTTGGGCGAATGTACTTTTTATCAAGCAGTTCTTGTAATTTCATTTTTAATTCCGTTAATTCTGGTGCACTCATACAATAAGGAGCTTAGATACTGGGGCAGCTCCAGGAATTAATTCGATAGTAAAATCTATATCTCTCTTTGTAGGCAGTCTCGAAATCTCCTTAGGAAACACAACAGGAAAATTGTGTACCACTGGTATACTCTCCAAGGTAGCATATTTTTCCTTTGAATTAGAAAACCCTACTTGTATTGCATAAATTTGACATCCTTTTCGTATACATTTTTCTAACTGGGAAGTTGTTACTGGTCTTAATTTCAGTGGTCTTTTTACACCCTGAATTTCCTGTCTTATTCCCTCTTCATTCACATAGTTAATAGTTTTTTCCTTACAATTAATGCGGGACCAATGTTTCTCCAACCAATCCATGCCTATTAGGATATCTACAATCCTAAAGTTAAGACATTCAAGTCTGCCACAATGGGATGACCTATTAGTTTCAAAGTGCAACTGTTAACTTTAGCCAACACTCTTCTCTTTGCTCCCGTAGCGAGTTGTTCTAACCAAGGGTTATTAATTTTAACATCTTGTAAGCAAAGTAGCCCCCAGATCAATCAAAATAGATACAATTCAGTTGAATATCTTACCTTTGAATTCTACCATCGTAGTTTGGTACTCAACCCGATGATCCTCGAGAGCAACATTGATATTGGGAATACTTCTTGCCACCTATCCTACTGTTGATGCTTCTTGAATCTATGCAACTTGATAAGTTCCTTTATGATACAAACAATTTTTAACATAATGTGGTCCGCCACATCCCCAACATTGTACTGGGGGTCTAAGAGCTGCTTCAACTTCAGTCTTGTTTGATTGTTCATTGGGCTTGGATTGGTTCAGTAATATGAATATTGGCTGAATTTTATTAAAATTTATGTTTTGCTGACATTTATAAGGTCCTTTAATATTAGGGACCTTGTTTCCTTTACTGCCCAGCGAAAACTTGACTCCTTTTTTATCAGTCCATATTTTCCCTCCATCTCCTTTTTTGCCTAATCTGTTGATAACATATACGAGCTTTTATTATAACTTCGTCCATAGTTTTTAGGTTATCAAACTCTAAACACTCTTTCATGAAAATGGGTAAACTTATGATAAACCTTTGTACCTTTACCTTTTCTTCTCATATATAGGGAACATATCGCAGCAAGGACATAAAATTAGTTATAAATTCATCCATAGTCAGTTGTCATAGCCGAAGGTCATGAAATTCTCTTCTTTTTTTTTTCATTGTAAAATCTTTCAGTTAAATACTTATCTTTGAAGTACTTCTAAAATTTCTCCCAGGTTACATTTTTTTCATTAATTCCACGTACTCTTTTCATCTCCTCCCACCATAAGGTGGTTTTTCCTTATAGTTGGTAGATTGCTAAGTGAGATTTAATATTATGACCATATTCATATAACTGAAAGTACTTGTTCATATTAATAAGCCAGGATTCAACAACCTATTCCTGTTCACCGTCAAAGATGGGAAGTTTTATTTTCAGGATTCTCCCTACAACTCAATTTTTTGTCTTTTGTGCTTCTTATGGTTTGATACATTGTCTGATTCTTCTTCTTCATTTTCTTCGTTGCCTTCTATTTCCGGATGTTCATTTCTGAACTCTTGATCTCTAGTCATGTTCCCATGTTCAGGACTGGGAACTAGTTGTCGCTGATTCTGTCTGTTGGACAAAGTTTTCATAATCCTCTCCTATTCCTGTAGTAGCCTCTCGTTTTCTGCCTATAGCCTGGTCATCTCATTCTTCAATTCTTGCACTATTTCCAGTACATCAACGTTGGTGGTGCGCGATTCCTCCCCCAACTGTACTCATACTTCATGGTTAGTTTCTGGAAAAGGTGTTGATCTTGCTCCCATCACTGGTCTTAGTGTTGTATGTCCAGTTCTCCTCATAATGGATTCCACTTTTCTTTATCCCCTATGTGTCAACATCATAATTATTGTTATTTATTTATCATCCAGAGGCCTCAGTTTTGCAACTGGAGCGCTTTGATACCACTTGTCATGTGTCCTCTTATTATATATATAACATAAATATATAAAAAATTCAAAATCCAACATTAATCAATTAAAAAAATCATAATTGTTTATATGACCTGGATATTTTAACTATTATAACAGTTTGATTACCATTAACCTTGCAATATTTGGCACATGATATAAAATTGATTAACCATGATTTTTCCATATGAGTTAATTCGATTTACCTATGTCACTATTATGAGTTTATACATCATACCCTGTGGTTTATTAAACATATGCCAATGTTATCTAATTATCCCACCCCTTAGGATTGGTGGGACTGAGGTTTTGGAAGCGTCTTGTGCACAAAAGATGTGTTCCATAGCCCTTGTGATGGGGATTTCATCCACGGTTCTTTGTTGTGCATCCTCATCAAATGGTGGGCATTGGAACCCTAGCCTCCTTGGTAACTTTGTTCCACCGCACAGGGGTCAAAGTGTCATTTTTCATCTTCTAGAGGTTTCTTCTATCCAAGGTTAGACCTGGGTGAACAACAGGTAATTTTACTCCTTGGTTTCAGAATTTCTCCAGCTGGGTAATGAGTTTTCATCTTTTTACCTTTCATTTCCATGAATAATAGTATGATCGTCGTATTCTTATTACTGTGTTACCTGAAGAGTTTTCTCCACTTGGTGGTGAAATCTTGCTCAAGGACAACGATGGTTATACCATCATTTACAGGTAATTTAATTTATGGAAAAGTTTGTTTTGAAAAGCATGTTCCATATACTTTATTAACATGTTTCTTGTTTAGAATAGGGAAAATGGTAAAAGTGTCCCTTCACGACATTGGGTTTGCTTCCTTCCTGCTTTGGAGGATCTGGTTCGAGACCTTATACCACTTCAACACCAGTTTTACTATGAGAAGCCTTTGAGCCACAACTTCGACTTGTCTCTCGGTAATGTGTACACCGACACACCATTTCGTTCAGTTGGCTTAACGCTTTTAATTCTAGAACTGTTCCTTTTGTTATTTTCCCCTGTACTGGGCCAAATATGTAATTGAGTTTAAATTAGTCTGAGGGTTTGTTAATGCCATAGTTTTGATTTGTTGTCTTGAAGTTGTATCATTTAATGTTATTCATTTCCTCTGATTCTTAAGGTTGACTGGTTGCAAAGAACTAAGGATACTCATTGTGTTATTGCTCTTTTTTTCTTGTTCAGAACCTTAATATATTTCGATGATAAAATTCCTTTGTTACTTGTGTTAGGGTCCTATAATTTATAGAATCTCAAGGTGATCGAGTATTTTATCTCAGAAATCTTATATTGTAAATAATTTTCAATCTACAAATGATTTCCAAAAGAAATTAGAATAAAAATGAAAAGAGGGCATAAACAAAAAGAAAAAGAAAACAAAAACATTGAAAAATAATAAAGATAGAACCCCATCAAAAGAAAGAAAAAGAAAAAGAAAATAATAATGAAAGTGTTGCAAATCTAAATGTCACTACTAATAGATAGTTCTCTTCATGATTGATAAATAAAGGTTGTGTGCAACTTGCCTAAAATGCCACAATGACTAGTTATTTGTTTAACCATACAGTATAATCATGGTTAAACACGTGTGAATTTCTGTAAATTAGACTATAGAATAAAGATCTGCCAAACAATTTAAGCTTGGTAGATCAGTAATTAGGTAGAAAATGACATTGGTTCAACTGTTTAATTTGAATCAATAGGAGAAATAAGTGATAGATAAGTAGTTTTTCATTTTGCATAAAAAAATAATTATGGGTTTGCTAGTCTAAATGCACCCCTTTAGAAAAATAAAAATGTTAGCTTAGTTAAAGGGTAGGTAGAAATAGTTGTTTTATAAATGTAATTATGTTCCCTTTTACCCTAAGTCTCAGTGACATTATTAAATACGGACACGATGGAATAATTCACATTCATAAACATGTTTTATATCCTAAGTTTCAAAAGTCAAATATCGAAGGCACATACTGACAAAAATCTATTTTGTCGTTTATGGTTAAAAGGGGACGACAGTGAAAGCATCGAGATTCTCCACTTTTCAATATCGACAACACGTTTATTTTTGCCCCCCCTCTCCATCCCAGCTTTACTGGGGAGGGGGGTTGGTCCGAAAAGGCAGTTTTCTCTACCGGGCCCCATCGTTATGTGTTGTCCTCTCCGTATTTTGCACCCCCCTAGCCGATACCACTTACTGCCTCCTACCCCCTCTGAAAATCGTCTTCCACTCATCCCTTTACCATGTCCCTACCCAACACCTCCACCACTCCTATCTCGCCACGTTTCCTAGCTGTTGCCCAATTAAATGTTTTCCCGACAAAATTACCGTTGAGCATTCAATTTTATTTCCTAGGTAACCATTCAACTTTAACAGTCCCGCGCCAACCTCCAACGGAACTTGCCATCCTTCCTTAAAAAACCTTGAACCGTCTTCTTTGTCCCTTTCACTGGATTATTCTCCATAATTCCCAGGTTTTCTCTGCAAAGCGACTAGTTTCAAAAGATTATTGAAGCAGATCAAATTGTCAACATTTTGTCTCCCCTCCCTTGATGGCTCATAACCTGAAATTTATTCCCAGTAAGATTTTCCTTCCATCACCATTAATTGTTCACTGATCTAAATATTCCTCCAAAGAGAAAGAACCAGGAGAACCATGTTAATCCATTAATCCCTTCATCCATAGACTTAGATCATATTTCATTATCTGATAGGGATTATAGGATCAGTGAGACGTAGTGTGACTGTGAATTTCTGGAGCTTTACTGTTGGCTAGAGGATAAAAATGCTGACAAAACAGATGAAATTGGACTCCAGGAGTCCAATATTCCTCACTATATTTTCCCTTTGACCTTCCATGCCCCTGAACTCACCAGGAAATGCCAAGCCTGCTATATTCCCACCCAGAGAGCCATTATGACCCCATCTAGTGAGATCATTTTTTCAATCACTGCCCAATATATAAACCAGATTATGCTAGCTCCCCCTGTGGAAAACACCCATTTTCCTTAGAAACCCTCACTAAACTTTATCAGAAGCTTGATTTTGCCACAAGAGCCAAAATGTTTGATATCTTCTCTTGAGAAAATGCCCAATTTCTAAAGAAGAATCCTCCATCCCCTTCCTCAATCTTCCATGATCAATCTAAACAGATCATAACCATAATTTCCTACATTCTAGGTTATTATTCCGATCATTGGGTAGATGAACCGATTCTAGGTTTCCTCTCCATATTTTCCACAGATAGCAAACCATATGTTTTGTTTAATTTCAGTCAATTCCTGGGTGATAACATCCATGAGTAGTTTCTTAAATTTCCAATAGAACAAGTGTTTAATTACACTTCAATTTTAGTTTTATGTTTCTATATTATCAAGCAGAGAGGTTCAATTTTTCCATGCAGAAGCTAGATGAAGAGGGCAACCAACAACTTGTAATATTTTGGACTTCTTTAGTGATGAAAGAACAACCAGAAATTTACTATAAATAGTTCATTGAAGAGTTTGTTCACCCAACTATGAATATCCTAAATGACTCAGCACAACCTAGAATCAGTGAAAACATCAAGATAATTCTACATTTGACAGATCAGACCAGGACTGGAGACTGGTATTTATACCAAAATTGTACAGAAATCAGATTTTATGGATGCGAGTTAGCACCATACAAGCTCCCAAAATACCTCCCTTTGAGGATTTTTTCCCTTGAATATATCATAAAAATGCTAAATTTAGATGATATTCACTTTGTGGTGGTAAAGAAGAAGTCCCAGTTTCGGATAAAGACGTAGGTGGGCCCGTTCATATGCAACACCAGGTCAACAGGAGAAGAAGCAGATAAAATTCTTAAAGAGATGAAATTCAGCCTGAGTTTCACATGGTATTATGACCCTTGGGGTATCATTTCTAAGTTGAGAGTAGAAAACAAAACTACTCCATATATTCATACCCCAAGGCCCGAGATAGAGAAATATGTGAACCAATAAGAATGGGCAGAGAATACATTACAAGAAGCTGAGGAGAAATTGTTTTCTACTTCAAATTTACAGACTCCCACTCCTCAAGAAAAAACAAGTAAAAGACAGAGAGAAGAGGGATCATCATCAACAACAAGTAGTGAGGCCAAGGATTTCAAAATCAGTTACAATAAAAGAGCTAAGAGGAATCCTAGAACATATGCAGAAAATGAGATAGAAGATCAAGCTACCATCATAATTGGAGAAACTCCACCTACAAGAAGAAAGTTTTTACATCTTCTATTGGACATCAATATCACATGATAAAAAAATAAACAAACTTATCTTTACAAGATGTCCAAGAAGAAAAGGAAAAAATTGTTTTTGACAAGTAGCGAGAGATCAAACTTAAGAATGAAATTCTTAAGAACAAGACCTACAATCAGTTTTGGAATCAGAATTCCAGTTCACATAGTAGACTATTATCAGTTTGTAATATGGAACAAGTAAAGATGCATATGGCCTTCCTTGAGGCCCAAACTCCACATCCAAAGACACCAGCAGATTACAAGAGCACATCGTTTGAATTCAACAACAAAGATATCCATCCCATTAATCAAATGGAGATGCATAAACAGACTGGTGAGATGATTTCCTCTACCTTAACTAATACTACCATGTCATTGTCTAAGATGCAGGTTTCATATGCAAACATTTAGTCCCAGTTGAAAATGGAAAAGGTATCTTCTTTAGCAAAGGACAATAGGATCAAATCTTTGGAAGATTTGGTAGTCAAGATAGGATATGATCCTAAAGACATAAATGTTGTAGAGGAGATCATCAAGAAGAAAAATCTTGACATTGCAACATTGAGAAAGCAACTGAAACTACCAGCCACAAAGGATCCTTTGACTAAATATATTGAAGAAAATGAAACAAAGAAGGCTGACATGATAAAGCTAAACATAAAGCAGAATGTTTAGATCAGACATATGGAGGTAGAAATGGAGAAAATGATCAAAGAGAAAGAACATAGTCAAAGGGTAGCCAAAGTCCCCCTAGATGTTATACCCATCACTCAAGTCCCAGCTACAGGAACAACAATTGCAACAACTTATTCAACTCAAACTACAAGTGTTGAACAGGTGACAAAGACATTGGAAAATATGTCAATCCATTCAGAAGAAATTAATAAGTTGCATGGTCAGCTCAAATATCTACAAGAACAGAAAGCCAGAACTGAAGCTTCTCATTTATTTGAAGTACAAAAGTCACAAATGCTGCTAGAGAGGATACTTCAATTGGTCAAACCTTGGCCCAAGCCAAGGAAACCATTTGGATGGGTATTCTGGACTCCATGAATGATATCTGGCCATGCATCCGAATCATTTTTGAATAGAAAGAACGAATACAAAAGGCCACTAAAACCATTTTTGAAGTAAGGGAAAAGCTAGAAGACATGCCTACAGAAGCTTTCAACATCATCAAATTCCTAAATTTGAAGAATAAGTATGAGCTTGAAGAGATAGGAATTAGTGACAGGACTGCCACCATCTTGGAATTCAAGAAGGTTTTGACTAAAAGAAAATTCATTAATCAATTAGAAGAGAAAAGTGAAACACTGGAGTTGGGAGTAAATAGATTCTTCAACAGAATTGAAGCATTATTTTAGAAAGGATTTCCCAACATATATGTGATTAATGACAAGGTAATTACTCAAGAATATTATGTTATGAAGATGAAGGAAGTCGCCAGAAGAAGTATTAAATTCAGTGGTATAAAAGGCAGAATGATAGCTAAATCATTCTTAGAGACAATGGAAAATGACTTCTTTATCCAACATGAGATAAAAATATCTTCACAGTAAAGCCAACATTTGCAAAGTATACTGAGGTTGATGAGATTTATCAAAGGGTAATTGAGGTAACCATTCCAGATCAAAAAAGGTGGGAGTAACTATGTGATTTACTGGATTAAAAAGCAACTCGAATGCAGTAAGAATATCAGCCAGAACATCAGCCAACACAACAACCAATGCAACATAGTTATAGGCTGATTCAGCGACCGAATCCACCAAAACAGAGCCACCTCTTCATGCAGTTGTCCACCTTGCCTATGATTCTGCAAAAGATCGATTTTATTGTTTAGGATAATGCTAATAATACACTGTCAATTGAGACAATGATTTTGTAATTATTTTTAGAAATATTTCACTGTTTGAAGTATTATGGGCTGGTTGTTGAATATAATTTCATCTACGAATTCTAATTTCCCAGTTGCTGGAAGCACCAATAATACAAGGAAATTTTCACAGGATTCATGTGGTGTACAAAATGGTGATGTTTTTATTCAGTTTATGTGTTTAATCATTGTCTCCTTTCTCTGTCATTTCTAAAAAGCTTAATTACATAAAAGAAACTATGATGAATAAGATATGTTATACAGAACACCCTATTTTGGCTGTTAGTAATTTATATTTTTTCTGCCGAAGTCAAATTAAGGAATCCTTCATTTCTCTAGTTTCTACTGGATCTCACATTCCTTCTCTTTCATAGTCCATTTAAAATTCTGAAAGATCCAACTAGTGAAACTTAGCTTGCCCTGTGAAACCCCTTCAAAGTTTGATGCAGATCTAATTAATATTTAGAATCCATAGCCCAATGGAATTATAACAATTTAATCAACCAAACAATCTAATAAAAAACAATCAGTACAGTAATAACTAGCCTAAAATTTACACCAAATATAACTAAATTTCATAGAGAGATCCCTCTTTGAAGTCGATAGGGCTAGATCCCAGCTTCCAAAGTGGTTTTGATGTTTTCCTATGTGTTTACTCCCTCAACCTCAAAAATACAGAATGAAAACATAGTGGTATGATGGGGAGGAATGATTTTTAAATTGAAAAATAATTGTTTCCCTGGTAGTCAATCAATATTTCAGATAAATCAAAACTGCTATATCACAATGAAATACATGATATGAGGTTGTAATCTTTGTATATATTTGAGTGTGTTATTAATTTTAATTTTATTAGCTGTGTGATAAGTTTTCAATAGATATGGCTCCTAAAAGAATTTTCACTAGAGCACACCCAGATCCCAACCCTACTGAATTTTTAGATAATCCAGAGAAATTAGTGAGAAAGAGAAGTCTTACAGAGAGCCAGGGTAGTAATAGTCCTTTGTCTAGGTTCAACTCTCTTCCTGAGAACAATCATTTGTCTAGGTCTAACTCTCTTCCTGAGAAGTTTGAAACTATTCAAGACATAGAGTTTGATTTGCCTTTCTAGCATAGTTTGTTTAGGACAAAATCTGAGAGCTTTGTAGATCAAATTGTTGTTGATGAAGCTTTATTGTGACCATATATACCCCAAACTCAACCTCCTGAATTAGATCCTGATCTAGAATACCTACAACAATTTGATAATTTACAAGGTCTAGTCTTGGTTTTGGACCAAGCCATTAAAGAAGCTTATATTCAACAATCTGTTGAATTTCCAGCTTTAACAATTGCAATAGCTTCTTTGTCCACCCAATCTTCCCAGCCTATTAATCTACAACCCCCTAGTCCTACTCATTCTATAGTCTTTACTTTTTCACCCATAAAAACTCAGACTATTGTTCATACTATCCCTGTTGTTACTACAACTACACCTTCCACAGGCACATCTTCCAGTCAAATTCTCAGACCAACTAAATGTTATTCCTGTAGACTATCAATCCAAAATTCTAACGTTTGATAACACTGGTTCTCATACTACTCAAAAACATGTAGATAGAATGAATGATGTTTTTGATCTTCAAGAAGTAGATGAGGCTAATGTAAAGATGAGATTGTTTGCTCAAAGTTTAGGAGGTGATGTCAAAAAATGGTTTAGGACTTTACCTGTAGGAATTATAGCTAACCTTGATGCATTCCATCAAACTTTCTTAGCTAGATGGGAAATCAAGAAAAATCCTCTTCAACTCCTGAATGAATACAAAAGACTTAAAAGGAAACCCAATGAAACTGTGGAGGAATACTATGAACGGTTTAACACTGTTGACAATGCAATTCCTATAGACATCAAACCCTCCCTGGTCTAGATTTAATTGATTTTCCTAATGGTTTTGATGTAGACATGGAGTATCAAATTAGAGAGAGATACCCTTCCACTTTAGAAGAAATTCAAGTCAATTCCATAAAAGTTGAAGCTAACATCTTAGCCAAGAAGGCCAAACTAAAATCTGAATGTGTGGTTACCATTAAAGAAGAGCCTTCCACTTCTACCTCTGATCACAAAATTGATAACCTAGTGAGGGTAGTGGAAAAGATGATGCAAAGAGTAAACATAAATGATCAAGCACAAATGAGAGAAAATCAAACTACTCCTCAAAATAGGAACCAAAACTTCAGAAGGAATATTCCCCAAATCAAACAATGAGAACAAAAGGGTCCAGACCAGCAAGTCTAGCCTCCTTTTTAGGAAAACTATAATGATGATGAGGGTAATATTATTGAAGATTTAGATGACAGTCAAATAAATCTGATGGGAATAAATGATGATGAAACTGTTTTTCTCACTCAAGAGGAGCAAGAACTTTTCCTCCTAGCTCAAACCAATCTTGACTATGAGGAATCATATGAATATAAACAAGGTTTTGATAATTCCATTATGGAATTCCATAGGTAGTATAACCTTAGGAGAAAAAAGACTTCAGACACTCTCAACAGTAAGAACTCTGAGAATCCTGCTAAAAAATCCTCTGACATTGATGCTAGGAATACCACAGATAATTCTCCTAAGAAAACTGTTGATAATTCTGGAAAAAAGAAAGTTGAAACCCATGTCAGAAAGATAGTTGATAGTGTTTCCGCAACTACTCAAATTGATATCCCAACCACAAGTCAGTGGAAATAACCTATATTAAAAGAAATTACTGATCAATATGATTTTCCTAACTTGATTAAGATTCAAACATCATTCAATATTGAGAATGAATTAGCAAAATTAAAAATTCCCATTCCTCTAATAGAGTTAATGAACAAGAATATGTATAGAACTCAAGTGATGAAAGCTCTAAACATAGGGGAAAATACAGACTCTATTAATTTGAATAATGACCAACCTGAACTCTTATTTGGGCTAGAAGTTGAAGGCAAACATCAGGAAGGGGGTGTTCCTCCATTCTATGTTAGCCTAAATATTCATGATAAGATCCTCCATAATCCTATGTTCGACTCAAGTGCTTCCCACAATTTAATGCCTAAAGCTGTTATGGAAAAGCTAGGACTTGACATTAGTAGACCTTATAAATATTTATATTCCTTTGATTCCAATAATGTAAGATGTCTAGGTCTCATCAAAGACCTGTGTGTTACTTTAGCTCAAATCCCGACCAAAAGTTTGATAATGGACATATTGGTTGCAGATATACCCCCTAAGTAGGGTATGTTGTTGTCACACTCATGGGGAGAAAAGCTATAAGGGACCCTACAAATGGATATGACCTTTGCCACCATACCAGTTTTTGGTTAGAAAAGAATATTATATAGATAAATTTTGATGAAATTCATGGTGAGTAGTCAAGGGAAGCCTCACAACTATCCTCTTTACTCTATCCACTCAAATTTAGACTCTTTCATTCTTTATAATGATGGAGACATCAACACTCAAGTTACCAAAGAAGAAACTGATATTTCTAAAATAGATGCAAACCAAACACAAGTAGTAGAACAAAAAACTCTTCATGAACCTCTTTCGAAAATGAGATTTTATGATTCTTGTAGTAAATATGGTTCTAGATCAAGAGTGTGGGTTGCAAACACAGGAAACAATCATGTTGAAGGTCATTCATACAAGCTCAACTTTCAATGTACAAACAACATAGTCGAGTATGAAGCTCTTATATTAGGATTGCAATTGTTGAAAAAATTGGGTGCCAAGAGAATCTCCATTCAAGGGGATGTTGAGTTAATCATAAAACAAATTAAAGGAGAATATTTGGCCAAACACCCTAGATTGAGAGCATACAAAAATGTTGTGCTTGATTTTCTAGAGAGTTTTGTGGAATATGACCTTTCTGCAATTCCTAGAAATCAAAATATCCTTGCAAATAGTCTGGCTTTTTCAACCAGCTCCTGTAAAATGCCTTACCCTAATCGAAAATATACAGTGGAAGTGAAACATCGACCAATTGTACCAGATAATATGAAGTATTGGCAAGTGTTTGGCAATGATAAACAAATTGAAAGCTTTCTGCAGTCTAAGGATGAATATGAAGATGATAGTATAGACTTAGAGTGTGAATTAGAGAATAAAATAGTTGTACATTCTAATGTAGAAAGGAAATTAGAAAACTTAGATGTAAATATACAATAAACAAGGTTGTAAATAAATTAGAATTGCTTGAGATAGATCTAGAGAAAGAAGAGTTTGAAACACTTCAGTTAAAGGATAATGTTTTACCTAGAGGTTTAGTTCCACTCTAAGAATTATTTAATTTCAATTATGTAGCTAAGAAGCCTAAGATTGAGCCCATAGGGGAAGTAGTAGAAGAATGTAACATAGGTAGTGAAAAATATCCTAAAATCATAAAACTGTCCAAATCCCTGCCAATTGTTGAAAAACAAAAATACATCGCTTTATTCAAGGAATTCAGTGATGTTTTTTCCTAGAGCTATGAAGATCTAAAAACTTATGATACTGAGATTATAGAGCATAAAATTCCAATTAAAGAGGATCAAAAACCATTTAAACAAAAACTTCGAAGAATAAATCCAGTACTGATGCCTCTAATTGAGAAAGAAATTAAAAGAATGTATGATTCTAAAATCATAGTTCCTCTTAGGTACTCTAAATGGGTTTCCAACATAGTACCAACTAGGAAGAAAAAAGGTGAAATCAGATTATGCATAGATTTTAGAAAACTTAATAAAGTTTCCCTAAAGGACAACTACCATTTACCAAAAATGGATCATATCTTACATAAAGTAGTTGGATCTTCTAGGATTTTGTTATTAGATGGTTTCTCAGGCTACAATCAGGTTTTAGTTCACCCTAATGATCAAGATAAAATAACCTTTACTACTCCATGGGGTACCTTCATGTATGAGGAGATGCCTTTTGGGTTAATGAATGTTGGAGCCACATTTAAAAGAGCAATGGATATTGCCTTTGCTGATGAAATTGGCAGGTTTATTGTGATCTATCTAGATGACATTACTGTTTATTCTAAAACTGATGAAGAACATTTGTTACATCTGAGAAGAGTATTTGAGAAATGCAGAAGGTTTGGAATTTCATTAAATCCTAAGAAAACACTTTTTATCCTTGAAGAGGGAAAACTTCTCAGTCATATCATCTCTCAGGAAGGTATTAGAATTGATCCCAAAAGGATTGAAGCCATTTTGAAAATCAACCATCCTACAAACATTAAGGAACTTCAATCATTTATTGGCAGGATAAACTTCCTAATGAGATTCATTCCCAACCTTGCAGAACTTCTCAGGAACATAACAAATATGCTGAAAATAGATTTAGAAATAAGATGGAACATTGAGGCTAGGAAATCATTTGATCAAGTTAAACAAGCATTGACAAAAACACCAATCCTAATCAGTCCATATTTCACCAAGGATTTTATAATCTTTTCATTTGCATCTGAACACATTGTTGCAGCTATTATTTTACAGAAAAACAATGATGGATTTGAACATTCCATTACTTTATTCAACAAAGCTTTAAGGGATGCGGCATTAAAATATAACATAATGGAAAAACAAGCTTTTGCATTAATAAAAATAAGCAACGATTTCAAGGTGTATATCCTTCATTCTCACATAATTGCTTATGT
Organism: Pinus tabuliformis; assembly: GCA_031772625.1. Classification (NCBI taxonomy): domain Eukaryota; kingdom Viridiplantae; phylum Streptophyta; class Pinopsida; order Pinales; family Pinaceae; genus Pinus; species Pinus tabuliformis. The sequence goes on from CM062816.1 coordinate 1,519,245,068, forward strand.
ACCAAATGTTGTGGTCAAGGATATTTTAACCCAAAATGGACCAGATGGTAAAAGAGGCAAATGGATTTCCATCATTCTTGAGTATGACATAGAAATCAAGCCCACCAAGCTTATCAAAGGACAAGGATTAACCAAATTGGTGCTTGAGTCTAACTTTAATGCATTGGATATAAACTTTGTAGCTGCATTAGATGATCAAGAGGAGAAGGTGACTCCATAATTAGATGAGGCTTTTATGACCTCATCCTGGTATGCAGACCTCTTTTTTTGTTTTATTCAATTTAAATGCTCCTCCTGGTTTAACTAAGACAAAGGCTAGATTTCTAAAATTAAAAGCAATGAAATTTTGCGTCATATATAATGTTTTATATTAGAAAGATGTTGGTGTTATTTTACTAAAGTTTCTATTGAAAGATGATGCAGAAATAACCATGCAGGAATTCCATGAAGGTTATTGTGGTGGGCATCTATACTGGAAAACCTATGCTAACAAGATCCTTAGAGATGGTTTCTACTGTCCTACCCTTTTCCTTGATGTTCATAAGAAGGTAACCTCTTGTTACATATGCCAAATATTTGAGGAGAAAAGAATACTATTTCCTCTGCCTTTAAAACCCATATCTGTTGATAGTCCTTTCCAAAAATGGGGATTGGATTTCATTGGAAAGATCCACCCACCAAAAGATCCACCCACCATCCTCTGCCCAACACAAATGGATTCTCACAGCAACTGATTACTTCACTAAATGGATTGAGGCCACACCTTCCAGATTGGCTACTTATGCTGTCATTATCAAATTTATGGAAACCAATACCTTATCTAGATTTAACTGTCCCAACAAGCTCATTACAGATAATGCTGCAACTTTTAAATCCGGGAAAATGATAGATTTCTGCAACAAGTATCATATTACTTTGGGATATTCAAATACTTATTACCCATAGGGTAATGGGTTGGTTGAATCCTCAGATAAGAGTCTTGTAAACATTATTAAAAATCTATTGGAAGATAACAAAAAGTCATGGCACAAGTTAATAAGTGCACTTTGGGTTGATAGACTCACATCAAAGAAATCAATTGGCATGTCACCATACCAATTGGTTTATGGGATGGGCTTTGTTTTACCATATTCTTTAGGAGTTCCAGTTATGAAGATAATTTAGGAATTGCAAGTTGGGTCTAATGACATCCAGAGGAGGATCAATTAGACTATTCAATTGCAGAAATTGAGTGAAGAAGTCTACAACAAATCTTAGGTCATCCAGGAGAATATCAAAAAGATTTTTTTATAGAAGAACTAAAGTTGATGATTTCAACTTAGGTGACTGTTGATGCCTCGAAAATCACTACATCAACATTGGAGATAACCACCTAGTCTGGACCTTAAAGGGAGCTCCTTTTCCATTTGGTGTGGTGGCTCCGACTGGATATAAGGGGACCAGTTTCCCAATGATTGGTATATAGGATGGATAAATGATTGATTCTCTAATATCTAATGATAATGGATGAATGATTTAATCTAAAAATAAAATTATAAACAACTATCCTATCCCGGGAAATTTCTGTTTTTAGCGTAACTTTTGATGGTCTTCATCCACAAACAGGCATATAGATGACTCTTGTTGGTAAACAAAGATATTTATTCATATGATAATTACTAAGCCCAAATAGTTGAACAAAGCAATCAAGCAAACATTATTACACTATTCCTCATATATATCATGGACATAGATATGATTGAAAGAATAATAGTCCTTAGACATTCAATAGTGAAAAGTACAAGGAATGTTGTTAAAACAGATACATATATTCAATGATAGCAAAATTTAAACGAATGCTGATTCACATAAAAATTACACAAGAGCATAGATAATAGTACCATATGTTACTTGAATCACTCCCGAGATCAACCGCATTCAAATTCCTTCTTTTAACTTAGAAACACTTTCACAAAAGGCAATAGTGCACATGTCATCAAAGCTTTCTTCATCAAAATTCAGAATACTGGCCCAGTCTTCATTAAAAATAAATCAGAAGCACAATAGTGTGACTTACTGATTTGAGAGTATACAAAAACTGAGGACCCTTTCCAAATGCATGAAAGGGCCTATAAATACTAATTAAGCTAACTAATTACAAAATAAAAGTGCTATTTGATTGGTACAAATATATTATGAATATCTCCTCAAAATCGTCTTGTCTTCAGTCGGCAGCATGATTCATTGTTTCGAATGATCTCCCTTCGGCTTGAGCTGGCAGATATCTAGCATCAGTTGCAACTCTAGAGGGTGACTTAGGTGAGAATTCAGTGGAGCTGAATATGTGGCATATTGGATCTCGGGGATCATGCAATTGATGGCATCAGTTAAACATTTGAGTGCGACCCTCTGACTGTATGGCTTGATTAAGAAAAACCAAAAGGCATCCCAAGTTAAACTTTGGATGCGAGCGATTAGTCTTCCATTCTTTTCCAATTCCTGCTTGCATGTTTGTTCCAAGGCTTTGACCGATGTCAATTTACCTAGATTACACTATGAAATCATATTAGACAGATAAAGAGTGTCATTGACAAATTCAATTAAATTGTTAGTAGATAACCGACATCTTGAGGTTTCTCTTTCTGCCTTCATTAGTTGCGTCTATTATTCTAGGAACAGGATGTCTTTGTGTGACTCTAGAATTTTGAGCAGATCCGAAGTCTGTCCTTCACTGGAGTCTTGCCAAGCAAGAAAGCTGGTTAAGGTCTCATCGGCTTGTTCTAAATCCTGCCTAGCTTCAACTGATTTATCAACTATTGATGTAGTAATCTCACAAAGGGGTTCAGCCAGAGAAATGTTACGACATAACAGTTTTAGCTGTGTAATCAACGCCTTATTGATTTGTAGAGCTCCTGTTTTGAACTCTGCTACTTGAGGAAGGCTCCTAAACTTTTCTACTTCTTGTGACAGTTGAGCGATTCACTCATCCTTAGTCTTGCTCATTTGTTCATTCATCGCATTTAATCTGGCCAATGCTTTAGACAATTCCTTCTTCTTCTGTACTGCACTCGAATCTATCCTCTGTTTCTCTTTGAGTAATTGCTCATTTAATTGGCTGTTTGTCTGCTGCTATGTTGATAGTTGTTGTTCCAATTGTTCTATTTTCCGCTGTGCTTCAAACACCTGCGACTGTAATGAACCAATCATTTGATCTTTTTCCTTAAGGAGACTGCTCACTTCCGAGGCTTTATCCATGGTGGCTGCCGAATATGCTCTGGCATACTGGGAGAGTTTCGTAAGGTCATCAGAAGGGTTCAATTCCTCCTTCCACACCACATTAGCCATCTTTGCTTGATCTGGCAAAAGCGAAGATTGATCAAGTCTCCTCCTTTTCCTCTGCCTTTTCACCACAACCCTGTGTTTAGGACTGTAAAAAACATCTAATGGTGGTATGTCTTCTATCTGTAAAACAATTTGATCAGATGGATCTTTGGGAATTATTTCGGCATCTCTGCTACTGGGTAGGCCACTGGTCCCTTCACTTGGAACCATAGTTGTGGTTGTTTCTTGACTGACTGTCACTTGGGGTGTGCCGAATCCTTGAGAAGTCTCGTGATTGTTTATAATAGAGTCAAATTGTTGCCATTCTTTAAGGAGTTTGGGATCAATTTGAGTCTCTAAATCAATAAATTCACTGTCCTGCTTCTTTTCTTTCTCTTGCTCTGTTTCCTTCTCTTTTCCTTTTTCTGACTCTTTTCCATTTTCGGGAATTTTCTCTGTAGTATGAGGCTCGTCAATACTTTTCTGTTAAGGCTCACTTGACTTAGTTGTTGGTGTAGTAGCCAACAAGTCCAGAGGCAGAGTTTGCAACCTCTCTTCTCTGAGCCTATTGAATTCTACCAGTCCTTCATCATTATATTTCATCTTGGCCAATGTTTTAACCTGAGACAATGATTCTGCTGAAGAAAATAAATCATCAAATTCATCTTTTTCATGGTCAAACTTAGTAAGTTTGGCCTGTTCAAGCACATTATAGGCAACCTTTCGGGGATCGAATTGCCTGTTAGGGATGGTCGCCAGATTGAGCATATTTATTTTTCCTGTCTCCTTCTCAGAATGTTTGTAATCAAGTATGGTATAAACACCACATCTCAAAGGGAATATGGGCCATAACTGCTTTTTGGAAGTCCTAAGAGTTTTGGACGTTCCAGCGGTTGTTATTTGGTAAGCTAATTCTCGTGCCAACAGTTTATCAGGTACATATAATGGGAGGACATGGGGTCTTGTGGCACTACCAAACACCCTTATATATGTGAATTTATCTTCGCCAAACCAATTTCCCACAACAGTCAAGTCAACTTCTGCCTCCTCGAAAATCCTTGGGGCAGGCTTATCAAAAATGGCATAATAGATAGGCAACATGAAACCATTACAGATTTGATACAAGTGGTCTTTATAATGTGCCTTCCATAACATCTGATGATAGATGTGGATTGGCTTAGGGTCCTGTGGCGTCCACCTCCACCCAAGTATCGGGTATTCGGAATTAAAGCAAAGCATATCCATAACATAAGCACTGTAATAAAAGGGGGGAATAGTCCTGGTGGTTTTGCGTGAATTGAATCTAAAATCAAGAATTACAAAGGCTAATTTATCAGACAATATATTCGCCCAATCCATGACATAACTACTAACAACCGCATCCATTAAAGGAACCATTTCGATAGTAAATTTTGCTGAATCATGCAATCCCCATATCCTACACATCATTGTCCCAGTGTAACAGTAAGGAGATGCCAAGGAATCCACAGAGTACTTACCTGATGATTCATGTTTGTGCTTTGCAAGATTTTGTCTCCAATGTCTAATCGGGGCTGATTCCGTCTCATTCTCTTCTGCGAATTTCTCCAGAAAAGCTTTATTGTATTTCTTTTCAGGTTTGGGCAAATTATACATTTTCCTCAAGTCTTCAGGCTGGAATGAAACGAAAAGTCTTCCATCAACTGTGCAAAATTTCCTATTAGAAACAGGAATTTGTTCGACCACCCATCTGACCACATCAGTGTAAGGAATAATTTTCTCCCGAGCTGCTATCCTTTGTGAAAATGAGTCGGCCAAATCTTTCAAGGAGGCGTCTGATTTATTAGTTGAGCCTGCAGTAGCTTCTTCGGGCACTTCCTCCGGTTCTTCTGCCTCAATTAAATTATAGATTCTTTGCCAGCTTGTGTTTCTAAGGCCGAGACATGTAGTGTCTGAAATTAGGCCCTTTTTTCTGGGTCCTGGGTCACTGGTGGGCTAGACTGTTACTGCAGGGGCCGCTGCCGCAGCGGATCTCTTAGATTTCTTTCCCATTTGCTTAAAACTTGATACTTCGACGGAATTCTAGACAAGGAAGGAAATCAGCGTGATACAGAGAAATAGATAACTTGAGCCAATATGAAAGAGTTATATCTTTTAATGAATAATCAAAGATCATAGTGAAATTGCCACAGATAGAATCTAAGTGGAAAATCTCGGCATAACTGCTTCATTAATTGGCCGCTTCACCTGTCAATCATGATAAGGGAGCTTTTAAATATCCATCATAACGTCTATATGGTGAATAATTGATTCAAGCGTGGCTTAGATTTTTGGTGGCTAATCGCATTTGATGATTGGCGACGTCAAAGGGAGGGTTTTAATAATAGTCCAAAATATCGTTCAATCACCAAAGGTGATATAATGCATGCCAATCTTTAATATGCTTAGAAACACGTGCCTTGATTTAATGTATCGCAATCGGGACAAGGCTTGGGTCACTTTACTTACGCTATTGCGAAATCGCCGATCGCCGATGGCGATACGCCTTATCGCATCGGGGGATTTGAAGGTGTCACAGTTAATGCATTGATTACCACAGCCGATTGTCGATAGCGATACCTTCTATCGCATAGGAGGAATGGGGGGGTGCCTTATATATGATGCGCTTTGCCTTTTCCCGATATCAGATAGCGATTTCCCTTTTCGGATTAGAGTAATTCAATGGACCTTTATTTATGTTTCTCTTATTATTGCGATATGCGATCTTGCGATCGCTTTATCGTAATAATAAAAAGTTTTATGATTTGTTTAAAAGACCTATTTTATCATTGTTTAAAAGGGATATCATATCTCAGTCGTACCTTTTGATGATGGTTTTTTCTAATAATAAGTTAATACCAATTTATTCACACATCTATGTTTAAAGGGGACCCATTTCATATTATGATTTTAAAAGAAAATTTTTATGAAATGGGGCGTTGTTGTACAACACAACAAAAAATGGGATTCCATAAGAGAGGACAAAGGAAAGCATGGAAAATTTGATAATATATGGATAGGACCTTATACTATTGATGCTTTGATAGGACACAATGCATTTTTTCTCAAACATCCTGATGCAGCAGAAATGCCTAGTGGACCTTGTGAATGGCAGAATGTTGAAGTGTTATTTCTCTTTGAAATAGAGGTTTTCTTGCATCGAAACATTGTAAATATCATTGTTTTTATTATTTTGATTGGTTGAATTATTGACAGAAGTTGAGTCCAGCAGAGAAGGCCCTAAGCTTCGATTGATATGTTACCATAATTACTCCAATAACAAAGAAATCAGGTGCAGATATTGCTGATTGGAACACTCAAGGATACTGATCAAATGTTCTTGGCATCTCACATGGAGAGTACCATCCCCAACTGAAGCCACTGTTAGGGTCCTATAATTTATAGGATCTCAAGGTGATTAAGTATTTTATCTTCGAAATATTATATTGTAAATAATTGTCAATATGCAAATGATTTCCAAAATAAATTAGAATAAAAATGAAAAGAGGGTATAAACAAAAAGAAAAGGAAAACAAAAATTGAAAAAAGAATAAATATAGAACCCCATCAAAAGAAAGAAAAACAAAAAAAAAAATTAATACTGGAAGTGTTGCAAATCTAAATGCCACTACTGATAGATAGTTCTCTTCATGATTGATAAATAAAGGTTGTGTGCAGCTTGTTTAAAATGCCATAATGACTAGTTATTTGTTTAATCGTACAATATAATCATGGTTAAACATGTGTGAATTTCTGTAAATTAGACTAGAGAATAAAGACTGCCAAACAATTTAAGCTTGGTAAATTAGTAGTTAGGTAGAAAATGACATTGGTTCAACTATTTAATCTGAATCAATAGGAGATATAAGTGATAGAATTTAAGTAGTTTTTCATTTTCCATAAAAGAAAATAATTATGGGTTTGCCAGTCTAAGTGCACCCCTTTAGAAAAATAAAAAATGTTAGCTTAGTCAAAGGGTAGGCATAAATAGTTGGTTTTATAAATGTAAAGAAAATAATTATGGGTTTGCTAGTCTAAGTACACCCCTTTAGAAAAATATAAAATGTTAGCTTAGTCAAAGGGTAGGCATAAATAGTTGGTTTTACAAATGTAATTATGTTCCCTTTTACCTTAAGTCTCAGTGACATTATTAAAGATGGACACAATGAAATAATGCACGTTCATAGGTAGGAAAACATGATGATAGGTACATGGAGCTTAAGCACAGGTTATGTGTGATTAGGATGTGGACTATCATCTCATGGCATATGGTTTGGTGATATTCAGGGACATGATTTATGTGTCAGATCGCAGTGGGTTAAAGAAACTCATCTTGAGGGAGATTCATATCAAGCCTTATTCAGGACACCTAGGATACTAGAAGATGTTAACAATAGTGAAGAAATTCTACTATTGGTCGAATCTGAAGAAGGAAGTGGTAGAGTTCGTGGCTAGATGTTTGGACTGTCAGCAGGTGAAAGCAGATTGTAAGCATCTAGGTGGATTTCTTCAACCTATTCTGATTCCAGAATGGAAATGGGAGGTCATTTCCATGGAATTCGTTACATGTCTTCCAAGGACATAGAGGCATCATTATTCTATCACGGTTGTGGTCAACAGGTTGAGAAAGGTATCCCACTTCATTCCAGTTAAGACTACTTATTCAACTAGTGAGGTGGCATAAGTTTTCATCAGGGAGGTTGTGAGATTGCATGGTGTTCCAAAGAAGATTGTGTCAGACAGGGATGCTAAGTTCACTTTTAATTTTTGGAAGGAGTTATTTGCAGGTTTGGGGAAAAAGTTAGCCTTCAGTACAACTTATCATCCACAAACAGATGGACAGACAGAGAGGGTCAAAAAGATTCTGGAAGACATGATAAAGATGTATGTGATGCACCAACAAGGAGATGGGAGGGGTAAATTTCATTGGTTGAGTTTGCTTACAACAATGTTTATCAGGAGTCACTGAGGATGAGTCCATTTGAGGCACTATATGGGAGGAGTTGTAATACTCCCATCAACTGGAGTGATCCATTCAACATGGTACTTATTGGACCATATATGTTGGCAGAGATGGAACATGAAATGCATGTAATTAAGAATAATTTAAAGGTAGCACAAGACAAGAAGAAAATTTATGCATACCAACACAGGGCATTTAATGAGTTTTAGGTTGGGGAGCATGTGTATTTTCACATTAAGCCCAAGAAGATCTCCTTGAGGATTGGATCATGTGCCAAGTAGGCATCACAGTGTTGTGGGTCTTTCGATATCCTTGAGAGGATTAGACCAGTGGCCTACAGACTTGCACTGCCTCCTTTAGTGAAAGTCCATGATATTTTCCATGTTTCATTGCTTAAAATATATGTAAATGATGTTGATCACATTATTTATTGTTATGTATTTCAGGTGGAACCAAAAGGAGAATATTGGCTAGAACCTCAGTTCATATTGCAATGGAAACAACTCATGCTTCAGAATAAAGAAATCGAGTAAGTTAAAGTGCAGTGGGAGCACTTTGGGCTCGATAAAGCTACATGGGATATGACTCATAAGATGCAGGCTATGTATCCTTCATTGTTTTTTGGTTGAGGCAAAAATTTTTTGGTATATGTATATATGTACATGGATGCAAATACCACCATGAGCTGTGCTATAAAGCTCCAATAAGCAGTATGGTTGTCATGTTTGTCATGATGGTTTTGCTTTTGAGCAAGTTGTTTATTGTAAATACTGCAACGAACTAGGTTATAAAGCTCCATGAGTAGTATATTTTTCTTTTCAGCAGTTTTTCTAGTTGAGGTGTCACAGAACACTGAGGATGGTGTTCCCTTAAGGGGGAGGGGTCTGTAACAACTTGGGATTAAAATTTCTTGTAATAAAAGTTAACAAAGACAAAATAAGACTAAGGTCAAGGGACACTTATTCTAAGTTGAATGTTGGGAAAAATATCCTAGTGGGAATCACTTGTTGTGTTTATGGCTAAGGGAAATAGGAAAAGGCAATGGCAGAGAATTTGAAAAGGCAAAGAGGCATTAATTGTATTTTTTTATGAAAATAAAATAAATTAGGAGAAAAGGTAGGTGAAAGGTCACATGTTGCATGTGAGGAGGAAACTAAAGGAAAATAATAGAAAAATGAATAAATTACAATTATCAATAATAAAAAGACATCATATCATCAATTGGTAGCCTTTGTTAGTTCAATTTTGGAGTTAGTCTCGGAGAGGAGAAGAGGACCAAGAGGAGAAGGAAAGAAAGCAAGCAAAGAAAGGACAAGGAAAGACAAGGAAAGAAAGGATCAAGCAAGGAAAGGTTGGATCAGGCAACGTCAGCAAGAATACTTGCAGGTAACAGATTGCATGTATGGTTTCCTAGTTGTTTTAGGCATGCATGAAATATTCATGTGTGTATTTTGGTTTATTTTCTATTGGTGGCATGGATTTTGATGGGTTTTGACAGTGGTTTCAACCTTGCCTTGCCGTTTCCAGATAACCATGGTGTGATGGTATTCTTTCTTGGTTGAGCTATGGATTGCTAGAAGGTTTTGGATCTGTGTGAGGTGGTCTTAGGAAAATCCCAAGGGTTGGGGGTGTTGATGGTTTTCTCTAGGAGGCCCTCAATAGGTGGGTAGAGACAAGAAAATTCCTTAAGGAATGGTGAAGGACTTCTGAGGCATCCAAGCTCGGTTTGGTTTTATGGTCTCAAGACCGGTTTAGGTGAGATCACGACGTAGTGAGGGTGGAGGTGGTTTAAACTATGGATTCCCTTGGTTGTTTATGGATGGTTTTATCCCATGAGATCCCACATTCATGCTTGGAATATGGCACAGGGGTGATTGGATGAAAGAAAGATTTGGTTCAACCCAATCTATGGTTGGGTGGTACATGGAAGTCCCTGACTTGGTTGGATTTTTCCTATGGTAAATACGAGCTAAGCTCCTATTTTTTTTATGAGTAAATGTACTTATAATTATGTGGCTTAAATGGATGTTCTATAATTGTTATTTATTTGGTTATATGCATGGTTAATTGACAGATCTAAGTAGGGCTCTTATCACATTTCACTCAATGAATGTCTAGTTACTGAATGTATGACCTAACTGGTGTTATGGAAGCTATTGTGAGAAGGCCTAAACCCTTCTTGTTAAATCTCATATAAATTTTCAGATCCTTATGTTTAGATACACATTCATGACCTATAGGTTACATGTTCACCATGTGTTTGACAGAATGTCAGTCCCGGTTGGGAGGGGTCAGGTCAAGTACCGTTTCAAGTTTTTGTTTATAAGCTTTGTTTCTATGTCATTTATCATTTCTATAAGTTTCATTGAGTTCTGGGCAGAGGCCTGAGTCTTGGCCCTGAAAAATTGGCTCAGAATTTAGGGTCACTGGCATAGAACTGACTATAAAAGTCCACAATCACATGGAGATAGGCTTATCAGTGTAGTTGGAGGGATATTTTCACTTGCATGCCTTGGAAAGGGAATGACTGAGGCTCCATGTCAGTGAAAAAGAGAGCTATCTCAGGGGTTAGACACCTGCAGGGGTTGGGTTTCTCTTGGAGGTCCTCTAGAATTTGAGGGAAGTCAGTTTGGTCTTAAGTTGTCGAATCCATTTCCTTAAGGTCATATAGGAGGTTTAATCTTATCATCATGACCCTCAACTCATGTTTACCTTGGGAAAACCAGTCAAAGTGGGTATATGTGGGAAGAGGCAGTCACACTTGCCCCTTTTGCAAAATTTTCAAAGGCTCACTATTTTTGGTGCCAACATAACCAATGCAATAAAATAAGAGTTAAATTCCCCTAGAACCTTTCTCATGCCTTACATTTGTCCCCATAGGCAACGCTGGCATATGAAAAATCTACTCCTCAACTTGCCATGAAGGTTATGGAGTATCTCTCTATCCATCACTTATGTTTATGTTTACTTTCCAAGGTTCGTTGAGACCTTCCTAGACTATAGAATATTCCCTCTTAGAATTTAAATTGGAAGATTTATTTGATAGGAATTTGATAGGGGGGTACAGGGTTTTGTTTTTTCAAGGTTCTTTTATGTACATCGTTACCTCATTGATGAAATTCCTTTATTGATTTTGGGTTAGAATATCCTGGAAAGAGTTATAATTAATTATCACTTAGTGTGCTTGCCACTCATTGGGAAAAATTTGGATGAAATATATCTTGCTAGCTTTTTTTTATTGGGTTTTTAATGGTTTGAATGGCAGGAAAAATTGTGTTTTAAAATATGTCCACACACTGCTAATTTTTGTGGGGTTTGTATGCAAACAGAGTTTGCAATCCTAATTTTGAAGTTTCCTCTTAATATTTTTCAATGGTTTATGATTAGAAAGGAATTTTTTTAATATGAGATATTGTAATAAGTCATGGAATATTTGTTTGGCTCCAAATTGAAAAATTTGTAGTACTACTTCTTCCATAAAAGTTCAAGTTTCCATTTTTCTGTCACAAAAGTCCAAACCTCTTATGTAGGAAAATCCATGATCATGCACAATCTTTATAGTCCCTTTGCAACTATGTAAATACAAACTACCAAGCTTTGTCCACATTGATTATATGAAAATCAATCTGGATAACTTCGTTCACATCCATTATGGCACTTGCGTTTATGTCATATTTTGTTTTTCTCCCTAGACAATGAGGGTTTGATACTATTCATTATTCATTTTAATATCACAACTTGTATTCTACTTCCCTAATGGGTAAAATATAGATAAGGGTATAGCTATTTCTTGGGAATTAGTGTATTTTCATGAAGTTGGAGCTTAATTGAAGAAATTTCTCATTGGAAAAGCAAGAGCTCACTGCTACTCTTAGGAGGAATGTTTTTACAGAGAAGGTGACATATCTATACATACTTAATTGAGAAGGATTCCTACTAGGCTACATTGGATGAATTGGATACAATAATACAACCTCTTCCATTTGGTTTAGTGACATTTTAATATAGCCTATTATTTGCTTAGGCATATTGTCATTTAGGGTTTTGGATTCACTGAAAAAAGTTTTTGTTTCATTGCATTTCAAATTTCAAGTGAACACTTAACTCATCATTGTGGTGAAAAATAGATAATATAAGTGTTTCAAAAGAGATGACCTTGATTGTTCATTGGAAATTATCAACGTTTTTGTATAATAGAAACACAAATATGCTTATTATCTTATTTTTCAACACAAATATTTTCATGGAATGTACCAATGACAAGGGGGTAGTCCTACACTTGTTCTTGGTACTGAGAGAAGGATGATCTTTCCCATTTTATTCCATACAAATGGTGGAATTTACTATAGTGGAGGTTATCCTAATCTCCAGTAAGATGTTGACTTGTCTATCTTTACAAAGTACAAACTTTCCATGGTTCCTCTCATATATTGAAGATATGTAAATATTGTACTCTCACATGACATGTTTCCGCATGGTTTCAATGTTTGTTGTATTACTTATCTTGCATAAAAGTTGTTATCTTGCATAAAAGTTGTTCTTCTCTCTTGCACATGGTATTTATTTTTTGGAATCTCGATATATTGGAAAAATTCCTCTGATGTGTTTTTGATCGTGTGAGATAATTTTTTTTGTTGATAATGGTCTTTGTGAACCATTATTCTTTTTGTTTATGTTAATTTCTACTCATGTTATTTCATTTCTTATTAGATAATTTTCTTTTCACTATTCTTTAGTGTCTTATAGTATTCAAAGGTAAATGTTCCTATATTTATAGTGTTGACTTTCTATGGTTCCTCTCGTATATTGAAGGTATGTAAGTTTGTACCTCTTGCATGAAATGTTTCTCCATGGTTTGAATGTTTCTTATATTACATATCTTGCATCAAAGATGTTCTTCTCTCTTGGACATTGTATTTATTTTTTGGAATCTCGATATACCAGGAAAATTGCTTTGATGCATTTTTGAATGCATGAGATAATTTTTTTGTTGTTGATAATGGTCTTTATGAACCATGTTTATTTTTGTTTCTAAAATTTCTCTTCATGTTATTTCATTTCTTATTAGATAATTTTCTTATCACTATTCTTTTAAATTTTTAACCTATAGAAATAAGCAATCAAGCATTATAAAAAAATTAAAGAAACTTATCTCTACTCACACATAAACATACTAATCATTGATAACCATTTCCTAGCATAAGGCAACACCAATCATGATTAATAACCATACAAATTCTATTGTGTACTAGTCAAAGGAATGTAATGAATGGATTTCTCACCATGAACCTTTAAATATCCACCAAGTTGCTTGTCAATGACTTGTAAGTATTGAAAGAAGTCACCAACATGAAATACCATCTGTTCCCCAGGTTTTAATTGTTCAATAAGTGGATTTAGAACTTATAGGGAAATAACAAAAAAAATGAATAGCATTATCAAGAGCCAAATCTGGCCAACCTAGTCAACCATCTATAGTGATAAAAGACACGTCAAAATGAGGTCAATATGAAACATTTCTTAGGAGAGCATAAGTTGCAATTGGGAAAATTTTAAATTGTAATGGTTTTCCATCTCCTAAATCCTAAAAGCATAAGCAATAGTGGTTTAATTCGAACATGCAAGGACAAGCTTCCATCTACCAATAAAGGCGCCACTTTTATTTTCTTGAAATTCTCTATTGACATTGTAACCAAATGTAGAATGTGATCCACACCAATAACATGACCTTACAGACCAACTGTCATTGCAAAAAAGGCAGTAAAGTAACCAATGCTTGCAACAAATTCAAAAGGTTAAGAGTTGGATAGAGAATCCCCCCACCAACTTTTCCCAGATATAACTCTACTGAGAAATAGTACACCACGACTATAATTCATAGTTGCATTATCTTCCATAAAAAATAATTAATAAACAAGTAATTCCCCATAAATAGAATGGTAGAATGTAGTTATGGTAAGATTTAATAGCCGCATTCAGTTTCCAGTAAGAGACTATCAATTTGGTTTGGTTGAAAGGAACAATCATTTGCACTGTGGTAAGAGTTTTTTTATATAAAAGTTATAAGTTAAGACTTAAGAACCTTTAAATAATATTTGAAACTTGGGGTGAAAAAAAAAATCTCGTGGACAAATAAATTTCACTTTTCACCAGTTGAATGAAATAGATCAATAATTTCTAGCAAAATTTACAATTTATGAGTGATGTTCACAACATCATCAAAGTTCGGATGTGAAGTTACTCTATATTTTTTTAGTACAACACTACCATGCTACACCAATCAAATGGCATGGAAATAGAACTCAATTCGAGAATGAAGCCACACTTTTCAAAGACCAATTATTGAGTAAGATTCAACAATAACCAAGAAATATTGGCAATGGAGATTAGGGTTGACTAAGCGTAGCTCAAAAAGTGGAGTCCAAAGAAACACTCATGGAAGCCAGGCAAATGGACCATTATACATTTTGTCTTCTATTTTGGATTAAAATAATTCCACAACTACTTTTTTTCGTTGTCCACTTTTTTTACTAAGTGAATGTTGAAAGAAAAACAAGCCTTCACTAAAGAAGCTTCAATTTCCTAGGTTTAATCATTAATATAAAACCTACCATTAAACTTTACAAATAGAAAACCTAGATTTAAATGATTTCTTTAGGTGCTCATCATGTTGATGTTTCCAACCTCTCTAAGTAATATTTGTTGTCAATAAGGCATTTTCATCAAATTGAAAAAAAAAATAACTCATCTTAAATATGGACTTCATCATTGATGCTAGAAACAATGGAAATTATTAGGGTTATAAATAGAGATTGTAATGTAATGGGAACTTCTTGGCATCACATTAAATGCAATGGAGTACTTGTAGTGGTTAACATATAAGATGTATAGTATATTCACAATGTTGTTGGCAACTTCTCTCCATAATTAACTCTTCAGTTTGACAAGTACATATGACTGAAAATATCACAATCTTAATTATAGAGTTTGGTTGATGATTAGAAATGGTTTTAGTTTCCGAAATGGGTATAATTTTTGGAAATGGAACTTTCAAAATTTAGGATATATATATATATATATGGGAACTTCTTGGCGTCACATTAAATGCAATGGAGTACTTGTAGTGGTTACCATATAAGATGTATAGTATATTCACAATGTTGTTGGCAACTTCTCTCCATAATTAACTCTTCATTTTGACAAGTACATATGACTAAAAAGACCACAAGCTTAATTATAGAGTTTGGTTGATGATTAGAAATGGTTTTAGTTTCTGAAATGGGTATAAGTTTTGGAAATGGAAATTACAAACTTTAGGATATATATATATATATATATATATATATATATATATATATTACAAAATCATGAAGCAACCCACACATATATAGATAGAGAGAGAGAGAGAGAGAGAGAGATTGTTAGTATGGCTATAAGGCCAAATGATCTATGGAATGGAATCTTACATCTTTGAAGTTCATGCCTTGCTAAACTAAGAGGTAAAAAGCATGATGGAAAAAATAATTATGAGGGCTAAGAGTGAAGGAGGATGTCCCATGAAGTTCTGTCCTTAATACATCACTAGAGTGTAGATCTTCTTATAAGGAATTAAAAATTTAACATGGAATAATGTCATAACTTCATTTCAATTTTGCTATTTATATCTGATATTTTTTGTTTAGTGTATTTTACTCAAGACAGATCTAGTCTCTGTATAGAACGAAATCTTAGTTCAATATTTATAATTTAGTTCTTCATAACACATTAAAATTTCTGAGAGGGTGAGACCATTTTGGACACTAGTTAGGCAATTTTCATCTTCCATTTAAACTTAAAAGATTTGAAAAACTTTATCTCCTTATTATAAAAATGAGGTGACCATTAATTGTACAACATGGCCACAAAAAATACATGCGCAATGCTAAGTGACATGCAGGTTAAATAGTTCATAATTAGTTCTACAACAAAGCTGACCTTAAAACGATTCATACTTGGTCCTAGGTAAATATTTATTTGACCCAATGTCCAATGCACACATTCTTGGCTGCAAATGTTCCTTCAATAGTTCAAGACAAGTGGCATGCATATGCAATGCGAGGATAGTCGCATTATATCCTATTGGTATGGGTGTATTTAAATATGGAGAGTTCCCTTTGGGTACAAACAATCTCCTTTCAATATTTTGCATGATATCTACTACTCTACTAGATTTAATAACTCCATATTTCTATAGATGTTTTACAAGTGAATTATTATTAACCCAAACTCTGTTGTAAAAATGTTGTTGCCAAAGTACAACACAATGCAAAGGTTAACTGGACATGCATGCATATACATGATATTATTTAAACGTTCCTTGCATATTTTAAAATATGGTATCCAACACTATACTTACATGTTGGAGTTGTCTTTTAGTGGCTTATAGTATTTAAAGGTAAATGTTCCTATCTAATTACAAATTGGATATGGGGTGAATCATGCCTTTCTGAGGTTAATCCAAAGATATTGATGTGGTTGTTACATATCTTGAAGTTTGTATGAGTTTTAATCCTAAAACTTAATATCCAGGAATTTGTGTTCTACATCTTTTTTTGTTCTCAAAGGATAATTGACATTTTTGAATTTTATGTATTTTCCCACTAGTATTTTGAATTTCATGTATTGTTGTTACCTTGTGATGTGTTTTTATATTTTTTTCCTTCATAATTTATTTTACGCTGATAGCCATAAATGTTTATAAACTTCAGTGTGTTGATTATTAATACAAGGTATAATGAACATACAATATTATCTAGCTCTTTAGTATGTTTTTCTGCTGCAATGCATTCTATGTTCATTTTGGCCATAAGCACTCATTTTGTCTTGCACAAGGTGGTAGAGTTGTGGACAAGAAGATGATTTATATGTGACTGTGAGAATTCAAAGTTTGGCAGTATCTCCCGTAAGACAAAGATTATGAAAATCATAACAATTCTTACAAACAAAATTATAAGGGATTGTAATGTACTTTTCACAGATCATATACTGACTTGGATGGGTAAACCCAAAGAGAGATGATTCAACGTTGTATTTGTGAGGACTGGTTCCATGAGAACCATCTTGGTTTCCAAGTAAGATATTAGGTAACATTTCAATTACTACCATAAAGTGAAAGTGTTAATTTTTTTGGGTAAAGTGGATTGCTATGTCTTTATGAGGAAATGTTGAAAGGGATTGAGTTTAGGACTTTTGTTTTTGAATATTAAAGAGGAAAATAATGACATAAACAACTACTTGTACTTACTAGTTGGATTTCCTTGAGGTTTTAATTTTTTCCTATCGAGTTACTAGCCAAGTCAAATAAATCTTCCTTTTTTAATTGTGTTTTGACATTTTAGGTGATTGTTTTTTTGTAGTACCAAATATGATGAAGGGGTACCCACTGTAGAAGGATTTTATTTTCCAAGCCTGTCACTAGTCGATGTTCCTTCTTGTAATTCTACTAAGAGAGTTTTATTTTGCCATTAATAAATGAGGGAACATATACTAACATTAAAAACACTAAGAAATATTTGTAGGAAGAGAATTGCATTAAGAATGATGTTGAAAAAGGGTGTTTACAAATAGTTCTTAATACTGAGGAGATAGTTAATTCTCAACTGACAAATCCTAACATTGATATTGCTAAGGATGAAAAACCATTAAATAAACCCACTGCTCTTATCAATGATAATAATTATGTTGATAATCATTTACAACAACAAACTTGTGTAGTGAATGAAAGGAACCATTCTAGTCCTGATGTTGCCAATCCAATAATAGATTTAGGAGAGGCTCTCTCCCTTGTGTCTCGTGCATCTGATATCAACTCATCAGAAGACATTGGCATCATTAATGAGATTGAAACATGTTTAGAAGAAAAAAGTTTTACGAGATAATTTCACCTGAGCCAATAGACTACTTTTAACCCAGTAGATCAAATAATGATCTACCCAAATGTGAGTGTATGATTGTGAAAATATATAAAAGGATCTCGCCCTTATTCCCTCCTAAAAAGCACACACAATCCACACTCATACAAGATGCTACAAAATAAGGGTTTGAGGGATGGTACCAGGCACCCTCGTAGATCAGTGATGTCTCTTGCACCTGATGTAGAAGAAAAATCACACCTACTCAAAGATCCTGCTTTCTCTTGCAATAAGACAAGACTCTGCACACATACACTACCAAAAAAACCCACAATAACAATCTGCAAAGGGCTTATCGTTCTAAAAAAACATGAACAAGCATAAAACATGATCAAATAATAAATATAGGAAAGGAACATATATCTATTAATAAAAAATGGAAATAAAAAAGATAATATACTCAAGCAATAATATCCTCTCCTCCAACTTGCAACTTGGCTTCCTTCTCCCAATGCAGTAGAGCTCCCACACTATAGTATAGATCCTATCTCTTCTCCCCCTTTCCTCTTGGAAAAATTAAATAGGTTCATTCTATCCTTTGGAAGAATGTATCTAGACACCTAGGGGCTTGAGAAGTTATGAAAATTCTATACTAATGGACCCCTATCCAACTCATACAAAAGTGGGTTAAGTTGATCTCCTTGGGAATGACAAACTCTAAAAACCTTTTTCTCAATTATGAAATTTTTCTCAGTTATCTCAATTATGAAATAGTTATTATCTCATAATTATAAAATTGTGACAAATAATTATGATAAATAACTCAATCATGTAATTCCACCTTTTTAACATAGAATAAATCTCACATAAGTAAAAGAAAAGGTGAAAGGGGATGCATTCTAGCCAACAATTGAGGTAAGTTGAACTTGGGTTTCTCTCACTATAATGGAGTGACAAATAGGGTTATGAAAGATGCTCCCTAATGCATGAGGTCATAATAGAAAATGATGTCTGAAATGCATTACAACAAAACTCAAAGCCCAAAATGGAAGGAAGGAGTCAAGACTGCAAAGCTAGATTAGAGGAACTCAAGTGCCAAAGTCTCAACTCTACTGATAACATCCTTGATGTGGGAACACCCATGCTCGATCATAAAGAGAAACTGAACATGGCCGCCAAACATATATTGTGGATCCATGACATGATATTCTAAAACATGGCCATGAATAATATGTAGTGGATCCATGTAACACATCATACAAATCATATCCACCAATGAATACAATGTGGATCTATGTCATAGTATACACCAATAGGACTATGGACACATAATACAATAGGTGCCCCAGAGTTCTCCTCAAAGTACATGAATAATACATAACTCGAATGCAGCTTGGGGAGGGTGATATAAAAGAGTGATAGGTCCCTAGCCAAGGGTCTTCAACACAACACTGATGGTACAAATCTACAACATGTGAATATATGTGTTGATGTTGAGCATGGTAAAAACCATATGATTATCGGTCAATGAGGTGTACCATTAACATACACTAGGGGACCCACCAATAATGAAAGTGGACCATAAAGTACCTAATACAATCCACTAAGTGTGAATAGATGAGCTTACATCGAAGAATGGTGGACTCGACCGATCATGAGTTAATGATGTAAACCCATTGTCGATTGTGTGACTTTAGGAATCCTACCACTAAGGTTTGCAAGCTCTAAGGTACTACTAGTTCCTAGATCAAGCTCTTGGATAATGAGCTAAAGTCGATATGAGAAGATCTATTAAAGGAGGTCCTTGAGGTATCCCCCATCAATCGACACAGAACAAACCAAGAGATGATGTGAATGGATGAATTCATGAGATGATGAAGTACAACTGTCACAGGGATGGCTAACACAAAAAGGTCATTGAGGACTGTACATGGCCAACACAGGTTGAGGCTTCCCTTGAACACATAAATACATGACACAAAAGTGACTTGGAAACATTACCAATGAGCACCACGTGATATCGTGCAACAACATAGGAGGCATTGAAGCATGCTCCAATGAGACTGGAAGAGTAACCAACCAGAGGAGTAAATAGACTCATATGTATGGTACGACTCCTAGGAAAGCTAAAACCCAACTGTAAGATAATGACATAGGCAAGTGTCGTGTTCAAAGGCAATGCAAGTGACTCTGCTATTTTGATGACTAATAGAAATAAATGTTCCATTCCCATTTTCTCTTTTTAGTCTCCTTCATGATTTAATGAGCACAAAAGAGAAAATAAGTATTCTCAATAGATTCATTTTTCATAAGGTTTAATGAGGCCTAAAAAAAGATAAAAGTACACTCATACCCTTCTCATAATTTCACAACCTCTAAGAATGGAAAATAGATTGCTCGCCGACTTGAAATTTTTGAAACGAGTAGGAAAAGATGGAAAGAAATCGACATTTTCATATAAATTTTACGAACTTGAAAAGATGGAAAAATAAGCTTGGGGTTTTCATAAGTTTACTGAGTCATGAAAAGAGGATCAAAATGAAATCGATGTTTAATTAATTAGCGAAAAAGAAAACAAGGCTAAAAGGAGCTTGGTGCCTTTCAAGGTTTAATGAGCATAAGAAGGGCACAAAGGAAGCTCATCTTGGAGGAACAAGTGGTATAATGGTAGCAACTAGTTCTAGTATGATGGAACTGTTCAAAGCATAAGAAGGCATAGAGATTGGTAAAGAAGAACAATCATCACAACAGTTCCTCCAAGAAAGGGTAAAACACCAAGTGAAAGCAAATGATAGACTAAGTAGATGGTGACAACGATGGAAAAATAAAACCAAGGCTCATTGTGTAGAAACATGCTATTAAAATGCGATAATCAAAAGGGATAAATTTTGGAATCCTCTTAAGGTAAGGCCAAAAAGTGATGAAGAAGAGAAGAATGCAACTCATATTCTATGTCATGGAAGGTCACAAGGAGGGATTATGAAAAGAGGATACATGAGACACTAAATGGACACCAACATGGAAAGAAGTTGCTAACATAGGGATTCATGATAAGGAAGGCTCTAGCATCACACTACGATGTGCATAAAAGAGAGGGCTAATGCCACAACTTGACAGGTTTGAACATAAGGCACAATGATGGCACTAACAGTTAATCATGCAACGAAGATGACAATATGTGTCCTACTCTTATATGCCAAGTTCAGAGAAACAAATCTAAGGTCCAATGGATGTCGCAGTCAAAACACCACCTTGTCCTGTAAAAAACATCTAGAAAGAGTAAACCCATGGTTAAATCACATAATGAAAGAAATAAACATGGATGAGGTAAAAACAAGACCATATATTTTTTTGATTTTTTTAGTTTAATAAATTTTTTGGATATTTTGGCATATATGAGATGCTATAAAAATTCGCATCACACAAAAAACAAAAAAGAGATAAAATATCAAACAATCCTATGTACAATATGTACCAGTGTAACTCAATCTAATAGGTCACATTAAGGTGTGCCCACTACCTAACACAGGCCAAAGATTTCCATACATGAAGTCATGGAGAAGTGAAGATACCATATGGCACACTGTGATGGGTCCATGCCACAGAGAGTTGAACTGTCTGATTCCTAAAGGTTGATGATGCTAGGGAAAACCTAGAACCATAGTGTTATCAGGAAGGACAGAGGAAATACAAAGTGAGTGGACACGTGAGCTAGTGCAACTCCTTGACAAGGACTATCAACACATAAAAGGTGTACACGTCAGTCATCAATTGGTGCAAATGAGATGGAAAATTCATTAGAAATTTCAACATTAGAAACCCAAGACTTGAATCGGTCCATGGGTGGCATTGCCAAGGAGGGACAAGGAGATGCCCCCTAGATCGATTGAAGATTTTTTTTGCTAATCTCTATCTTTTCCAATTCAAGAATACTAGAGGCATCAAGAGGCATAATCTCCCTAGGTTGATTAATAGGTGAATCCATGACCTCTAATATGACTTGCTAAGAAGGTTCATCATCGAGGGAGTCATGTGGAAGAGACATAGTGATGACTCATGTAGGAAAAGGAGTTTGATCACATTCCATATTGAGAAGGATTTTTTCACCAATATCAATAAGTATTGACAGGAATACCAAAGAGGAAATATCTTCCACTAAAGGTGACATCACATGCTCAACATGTTGATATACATCTATAGAACAAGGAAACTCCCAAGGGTCAGGTGACCAATGGGGTCCACAGGTGACAGGGTCCACAAGTGATAGAAGAGGCCATGTGCATAGGAGTAGTGGTAGAAGAAGAAGGAACGCTAGGGAGGGGTAAAGTAAAAATACCCTTAAGTTATGAGCTATTAAACAATCCTGAACCAACACTCTCATAGCTGCTAGGGTTATCTCCAATGAATGACATAACACTGTCGTAGCGGTAAACTTAGTCAATGGTATACAATAATCAAGTTGATCAATTGTGACGATCTTTCCTTCATGGGGAAAGTAAATCACATGAAACACTGAAGCAAAAACAACACACATGGCATAAAACTAGCTACAACCAATGAGAAAATTATAACCTAAGGGAGCATCAACAACTTCAACATCAACATGAGCAATCTTACCCCCTAGCTCGATGGAAAAATTTGGATAAGGAGATTGAATATGCCAACATCAACATAAGGAGATTGAATATGCCAAGGGGTGGTATTAGTGTCATCTTCAAATTGAAAAAGCCCAAACTTCCTGATGACCTTGTTAGGGTTAGTGCTTAATGGATCTGGATTGAAAGAAGAGTAGATAGATTCGATAGAGATAGATGGAGTTGCAATTGAACCTGAATTGGAAGAAGATGAACCCAAGGAGGTGGAACCTTGGGAGACACTTGAAGGCTAACTTTGTGTTCCAGACATGATTCTTCAAGCCGATGATGTGGTTCGAGAAGAGCTAATGATACTTTTGAGGAACCTTCAATGGGCTTCTACCTCTAAGAAAATCTTATGACGTTGAATTTCGTTGGTAGGAGTGTATTAAGGGATATCGCCTCTAAGACATTGGGAACTTTGGGGTTCACTACTCATGCAAGATTAATGACAAAGATCATGTACGTGCTGGTGTTCACATTCACATTCTAGGTTAATGAGAACCTCACATTGATTGAACTAGTTAATTTCACATGCTATCATTGACCAATCGTGGTTCAATTTTCGAGTATTGGAAGTTTTGTTCAGGATATAGTCAAGTAATGAACTGAAAATAATTAGTTGATCATTTAACAAAGGGATCATGCTAGGTTGTATATTGGACTGAATGGTCATGAATTAGAAGAAGATGGTAGTGATTATAAGATAATTATTTACGAATGATTGGTAGATTGAGAATAAAAAAGACATTGATAATTTTGTTAGAGTTGAACAAACTAAACTATACAATTCCTTGAATCTTGTTATCACAATAAGATAATGAGAAACATTAAATGAAAGAAGGAAAAAATGATATATACATCTAAAAACTAATATTCACAATGTGATAAGAGATCAACAATGCTTTAAAAAAAGCAAAAAATAAGATTTAAATTAATAGCGAGCTAGTTAGGATTCTAGGCCAAAACGTTGAAATCCTATAGGGGATAAGTTGTGAAAAAAAATAAATAAATTTCACAAAATATGAGAGGCATATAATGATGAAGATTGTATAAAATAACAAACTGTTTTTTTTTGAAATAATAGTCAAATCTTCACAACGAGCCTCTGCGAAGAACATTAACCAGTTCTATTACTCAAACTATTGCAATGTATAAATTCATATACAAAAGTCAAGGAATTACAATGAGAGTGATCACATATCTATCTTTCACTTAATCTGGATGAATGGGTGATTTTATTTATGAAAAATTATCACTATTATCACTGAAAAAATAAGAACCAAATCTTTAGAACAACAAGTAAATGATCAGAAAGAACATGAGATACCTTTATAAGTCCTTGAATAATTGAGGGAAGTCACTTTATTTGGTCTCTCCTTTAGAGATAAAACTAATGTCACCATTAATATCAACTCTCTAGTTTATGGAAAATAAAATCAGAGGAATAAGGAACAACCTAATATTGTGGTAGTATACCTCTCTTCACAATGTTCTCCCTCTTGCATTCATAAATCTCTCCTCCCTTTAAAGAGGCCTCAAGTGGTTTTGACAGTTTCCAATCTTAAAAGATCAAATTAGTTATATCCCTAATCAAGGTGATTAGGGTCAAGAGAAGGGACTTTTAAAGGCTAGATTTAGAATTTCTTAAATTAAAAGTTAGCCACTAATAGGTGGGACCCTCATTTCCATTTGATCAGGCCTCTTTGTCTCTTTTAAAACATAATTAAATTGAAAGCATCAACTCTATTTATCTCATAAATGTTGACCATCATAAAACATAACAATATTGTTCCACAACCATAATCCATATGTAGTCAAAAATCAATCCATATCATCACATAAATGTATCACATCATAAGCCCATAAACGGAACCTTGTATCTCTAGTCCACATTGTTTCTCCACGTATCAATCATATATGTAAAGTGGCACCAAAAAATATACATATGCATAAAAAATATATAGATGTATATACCAAACTTGTTTCTCGTGTGCTAAAGTATCATCAAAATATAAACATAGGATCCAATAGATAACTGAAAAGTAACAAGAAATAAAACTGTAAACAGTGATATCAAAAACATGACCTGTGCCCAAATAAAAACCAAAATTAATTCCCCTGCATATGATAAGGAGCTAACTCTGCTTGTTTCTCCTCTTGTTGTAGGCATGATGACACTGAATGTGAAGATCCATGAGATGAACCAGAAGAATTGGCTTGAGCATTCTTTTGATGCTCACTAGCAATAGGTAAGGGGATGACAAATAACTTTGATGATTGACCAGTTATGTTAGACAATGTCGTGTGCTATTGGCAGACTCCATGTGTAGAGGAGGCATACTGTGAAGTAGTGGATGGTTTTGGTACATTAAGAGACATATGTACGACACGAGAAGAAACAAATTGTAGATGAGACACATGAGCTTCAGGGGGATGATTAGGAGGAGACATATTAGGCCAACCCTGCATTTAACATAGAGGTTGTGCAGGAATAGCTTGTTCCAAGCTGTCATTATTTGGATTGATCAGGGGGGCATATGTGTGCAGAGGGAGGAATGCCTAAAGGAGGAGGTTGTTGAAACAAGGGTTTTTGTGATTGAGGTTGTGCCTCAAACTGATTTTGAGGTAAACCTAACAAATTTTTTCATCTATGAGCGTAAAAACTATGTTCAAATTTGAGAATTAGCATTGAAATGGACTAAAATTCTTGGTTCTATTTCCCCTATAACACCTAAATGTTGATTTTTGTTTGTTCTTTCTTTGCCTCTGTTTTGATTAAAGAAACTCATTTTACAACATATATATTTAATTTCTGATTACACATAGGTAATAACTAGCATGTCATTGTCCATTAATTCATGAACAAGACATTAAGTCTTTTAAGAAAAATGAGAGGAGACATCTTACTGAAATGAGGAACGTGGATGAAATTATATAGATGTATAATCAACCGCAGTGGCATATAGATGTATAATCAAGAGTATCTATCTGTTTTAGCTAGCTCAAAGAAGAAAATTAATATAGCGAAGATTAGAACGAACTCTCAAGAGCTCCATAGTGAAACAGGTCATTGGACAATTCCTAAAACACCATGGATGGAAAGGATCTGCCATCTCTGTGAGAATAGGAACATTGAGGATGAAAACCACTTCCTCTTAGAGTGCCCTTCGTACAACCACATTAGATCTCAGTTTCATAATCTTTGTCACAATATTGACCTTCCTAGCCTTTTACAATGCCAAAATTATAGTGAGCTTGGGAGGCTCATCTCCAAGCTTTTTGAGCATAGGAATAAAATCTTAAATCAAACTAAATAATTTGTTTCTTTAGGTATGATAGACCAAAGTTTGGTCTCAGTGGACATTAACCACCACCACCATCATCATCATCAATTTAAAATATAGGATGATTTTGTTGAATTTTAATTTTCCACAGGTAAATTCATCCTCAACTCCTAATTGAAATCTACACAAACCAAATAATGTACACCTCAAATAAATACCCTTTTATTAACCTACCTAAAATTGTGACGCCAAGGTCAAAAATTACTTTTCAAACGCTTGGATTTTGAGGCGAATTTGTGGGCATGCTAGAGATACGTTGCATATAAATAGGCATATAAATACCTATATAAAATTATATATAGGCATATAAATACATATATAAAATTAAGGTTTTAATACTATTTTAAAACTAGATTTAAATTATGGTGTCAAAATCACATTGATGATAACATTCATACAAACAAAATACAATCACATACTTTACTAAATGTTAATTTTCTTTTCTAATGAAGGACTTGTAATTCTATGTTATTTTTGTTAGATTTCTTGCTTTTATGTTTCAGATTTTCAAATTTTATTTAGCAATAAATAATTAGAGAATATATCAAGAGAATTAAAGAACAATTTTAGAGAATTTTATAATCATGTACTTACAAAAAACATCTTTCCTCATTTGCTTGATGAATGTCCTCTCACACAAACTGCCATTTATTATGGTGGATTCATATATGGGTTTATGAATTTGCAGTAACATTTATAATATAACATGAATGTTATTTTTGGGTTTACTAACTATGGAATCGTATTTGGGGGTTCTTTTGCAATAAAATTCATATTCAAAGGGGTGGCAGAAGGGGGAGGAATGTTATATGGCCCTAAGAAAATGAAGGTGGTGGAGTATTCATGGGGTCTTGGAAGACTGAAAAATAACCTTGTTGAAGTGTGTACTTTGCTACAAGGGATCCAAATATCAATAGATCATAAAGTATTCTCACTCTCAGTGTTGGGAGATTCTCTCTTATTAATACATCACCTAACAAAAGGAAGTATCCCAAAAGATAAGGCAATGGATCTTATAATGAAAATAATTTAGGACTATGGTAACGATATGTACTTGTTAACATTATTCCATGTGTTTAGGGATTTCAACAATGAGGTAGACAAGTATGCAAATGAAGGATGTCATCTTGAAATGGGTAATTTGGTTGTCAATATGCAAAACATATTTTCTCAAATTCCTTGAGTATTATGCAACATAATCAAATAGGAAATAACCCTTTCGACATATACAATAAGAGACGATATAATGGAAGAATCAAAAAATTAAGGAGGAACCAAACCCATGTGACCTCCCAAGAAAATATATCAATTCATAGAGGTGAATATCCAACAATTAGATAGAGGAAAAATCAATCATAACACTAAGCATGATACTAATCAAATCTACAGAGTAGATCCGAAAGGCCTCCACATTCAGGTGGCTTTGTATTACACATACTGGAAAATAATTAATGTATGCAAGTAAGAATGGAAAGTTCACCTAATGTGGAATCATATTCCATTCCCCCCCACATTCCACACTATGATTTCACAGCAAGCATGATAATATAATGATGCAATCCTGGCTAGTCATAGGCCTTAAGGAATTTTTAACTTGGCATCTCTTTATCATCCTAATGGGAAGGTTGTTATTGAAATATTAGTAAGTCAGAAGGTATGCCTATTGTGGGATTTTCCCCTAGGCTCCCCACGCTTCAATTTTTTGGAAAATAGCAATTTGAACTGTAGTAAGATGTCATCTGGGGTAGGCATTTGGAAAAAGAAATCCAGTTTTGAGATTGCATCACTGACAAAGTTCGATCACCTCCCATGCAACTTTAGCATGAATTGGTAGGAGTTTCCCTCACTGAGAAGGAATGGCAACAAACATATAAGTGGTCATGCAAGAAAATCAATTCAGAGTATCATTACATTGGTCACATAGTTACACTCAAGGTCACCATCACTAACTCCTCCATTGCATAGACACAATTACCCTAAACTGATGCTCAGAGCTTACTGAGTAAAAATCCATCCCATGGAATCTCCTCAAGCAAAGTATTGTCAAGGGATGACAAGTTTAGTTTCAATTGTGGAAGGAGACCTCTCCTTCTCCTATCTTTTCAGAGCACCAAGGTGCAATTAGAAAAGCATGCAAAAGGCAATGTAAGGATAAGAAGGAACCAAATTTGGAGAGTGAGTGGGAGTTCTA
Source organism: Pinus tabuliformis (assembly GCA_031772625.1). NCBI lineage: Eukaryota > Viridiplantae > Streptophyta > Pinopsida > Pinales > Pinaceae > Pinus > Pinus tabuliformis. Next base: position 1,519,273,411 of record CM062816.1, read on the forward strand.
CCTTAATGGAATTTGAAAGTGGGAATGTTATCGATTTGGAAAACAATGCATAAAAATAATGATACAATAAGGAGTTATTGGTGGAGCAGTTGACAAATAGAATGGACACAATGCAAATTTATTTCTTAACTTTGAACTTGAAGAATAGTGAGAAGATAACTACAATTACATCCTTAATTGATAGGAAATGGAAAATGGAACCTCATTTAGAAAATCAGGATAATGAAATGGCGACTTTGCATCAACAAAATGAGGAATTGCAACTGAAGTTCATGGAGCTCCAAGTAAAATTGAGAAAAATGGAGGATTGTCATAATGCATCCACTAGCTCTAGTGCTCCATTGCCAAATAAGATGTTATCTCTAAATGAGCCCACCCACCACATGGGGAGTCTCACCTTCATTTCTGATTAGTGGAAAAATGAGTTGTAAATTTTGTTTCTTAGGGGGCGAAGTATGTAAAGATCCCTTTTTTTTGTTTTTCTTATGAATTTTATGAATAAATTGTGCTAGTTAATATAGATCATAGGAACATGTTAACAAAATTGGATGAATAGTGATGTACTTCTAGGTGATCAACTGTGTTCCCAACGTTGATTTAATGTAAAAATTATCATTATTATTAAAAAATTAAATTCATATTCAATAACATGAATGTTGTTTATGGTTTTACAATTATTTCAAATGGTCAACTAGGTCAAGGTGGGACAATGTGTCATGCAACTTCCATACTCCATGACCCAATTCTCCCATTCTACTTCCCACAACTGTTGCATTGATTTTACTATAATTTCAAATGGTCATCCATGTAGGTCAAGGTGGTACAATGTGTCATACAACCCCCATACTCCATTACCCAATGCTTCCATTCCACTTTCCACAATGGTTGCATTCTCCATAGGGTGCTACATGGGCTTATTCAACTTCCCACTAATTTTGATATGTGGACTTATTATGGATATAAATAAATGAGACATTTTTATTTCATTTCCTACCACTCGAGCCTAATTAGGGATGTCAATGAGGCATAGTAATTTCAATTCCCACCATGTGAAATAATTAGGGATGTAAATGAGGTGTAGTAAATCCTTTCCATCACTCTGATACTTGGCCTAATCAAGGATATCAATGAGGCATAATAATTCCACTTCCCACCACTTGTGGCCTAATTAGGGACAACATGTTTTTATATTGTCTATTTCCCACAAAAGTGTGATATGACATTCTACTTCCCAAAAAGCGTCATATTAAGGTAAGCCAATATTTTTTAAACATTCTTTGTAAAGGGAAATATTAAACCATGGATTAATAGATATAAGGTAGTTAATATGACCAATATGATTTATTGATGTAAAAAAGATGACTAGAATATGCTAGCATATTTAATTCTAGATCATGTGATCAAGATTTGCAATTAATAGAAAGATTAATGTGTGAAAGTTCAATAAGGGAGACATTTATCGGCCAACGAATGCACACAATATATAAAATTTATAGGACTTGCATTTGTTATAAATTTAAAGGAAAATTTTGAACTAAAAAATCCTATTTATGCATAGAATACCACAAGAGTTTTTTTTGCTATATTTTAAAGCCACTTATTAGTTTAATTATGCATGAACGTTTTTCCTATTAAGGAGTATTCATATTATCATTTAAAATTATTTTTAATTTATGATTTTAATGTTTTTAGTTTAATATAAATAAAAAATATTGATAAAAGAATAGATTTATTTATTTTTATATTTTATATAGAAGATTGATTTGTGTATCATTAGAAAAAGATATATTTTTTTATGTTTTTATAAAAATTGGATAAAATGATTTTTAGTGAAATTATAATATTTTATTATCTAAATAATATTTTTAAATAAGAAATAAGTTTAACACTTCCAAAAATTCTCAAATACTAAATAGTAGGTACATGGGTCAGAAGGCCTTCCTCAAAGCTGCTAGGAAGTCTCTAGCTAAAAGAGAACCGAAGGAGCGGATTCCAGGTGTCCATCTTCCATTTGTTTAGGGGACCATTGATAAGATTGCAAGGATTCTCAAGAGTCATAGTGTCCCCGTGACCTTTAGGCCCCTTTACACCATTCGTAAGTCCCTTAGATCTATGAAGGATCCTATCGACCCTAAGGATATGAAAGGGGTATATATTATCCCTTGTTCCTATGGAACCCCCTCTTTACACCATTCGTAAGTCCCTTAGTGCTATGAAGGATCCTATTGACCCTAAGGATATGAAAGGGGTATATATTATCCCTTGTTCCTATGGAACCCCCTATATTGGTGAGACTGGGCACTCCATTAATCAAAGGATTAGTGAGCACGCAGCTGACCTTAAACATAGGAGAACCAAGTCTTCCGCTTTAGCTGAGCATGCGGAGAAAACCAAGCATCATGTGTGTATTGAGGAGGCTAGTGTCATTGCTAGGGTTTCACAGTTCCATCATTGGAAATTTAGGGAAGCCCTTGAGATTGAAAAGAGGCCGAGCAATCTCAATAGAGAAGATGGTTGGAAGATCAGTAGTTGTTGGGTCCCAACACTCTCTTCCTAGATGCTTTCTTCCTTCCTTTCCCCTCGTTTTTTGGCTCTAATAATTTATTTATTTATTTATTTTGATAGAAAATTTAATTACTTGTATAATAATAAGTTATTATACAAGTAATTAAATATGCATTTAATTTTATTTGATTAGTTAAAATATATTTTTATTCTTTCCACCCTTGACTTATTCTAATAATATTATTTTTAACTATTAATACCAGTGATAACTAACTATTATCTTAATAAAATTAATTTATTTATATTTATAAAGTAATTTTTATAAAATAGTTTAAACTTTTAAGTGTATTCATATAAACAATTAATTAAAATTTGGTTAATTTATTAAGTAATCCTCTAGGTTAATTTAACAAAATAGATAAAAATAACTTAATTTCACTTTCTTATTCTAAAATTTATATTTTAGATGTATTTATTAATAGTTATTACCTTTTATAACTAACTATTAACAACCATTTAAAATTACTTTATTTTAATATATATATATATATATATATCTATATATATATATATATATTAAAGGTGTGGTTATTTGTCTCTTTATCTTAATATAACCATTTTCATATATAATATATTAAATTAACATATTTTATGACCTTTGTCTAACTAACTGATCCCCTGTCAAAATTAAGCCGTTGGTCAATATAGCCGTTTCCCGATCAGGAATTGTAGCAGTTGGAGGTTCTACTCTGACTATTTAACATGCAAAATCTTGATCTGATTCTTCAACTTGTCCTGACGATGAACCAGACTAGTTGGTTCGATGCGTCGACAAATGAAATATCATGGGATTTATGCCAAAAATTCTCTCGTAAACTTGATATGGATCACAGAAGCCTCAATTCAACAATGATTAAATTTCTCATTTCAAATGATTATTTTTCTCCTTTAAAATAAAATCAGCGAGAATACCTTAAAAAGACACACCAAAGCTCACCCCCAATAAATACTACATCAAAATTTTGAAATTATTTTATTCAAGTAAAGAAAGCATTCAATTTGGATTGCCCAACCATGCATGTGACGTTAGATATTCAGAAATCCTCATTTTATACGTCATACTTTACATCAAGCTACCACCTCCAATATATCACATGATGTGACGTCCTCCTTGTAATGGAGTATGAATATATCCATCATCGTCATTGTAACAAAATATGAATACATCTGTCAATTCAATTGTAACATATGAGTATATATATATATATAAAATACATCATTAAAGAAATCATTTTAAATAAAACAAAAATATAATTTCACTAAAAATTAGATAATACTTTTTTACTCTATATATTAAATTATTTGTATAAATATAATTATATTTACATTCAAATAGAATATTATTTTTTGTTTAAATATAATTGTATTTAAATATAATATACATTAATTTAAAATGAATTATTAATGTATGACGTTTATAAAAATATTGAATTATCATTTTAAAAATCGGATATAATGGTGTAATTTATTTTCTTAAATATAAAATATCAATACCTAAAATTGAATTTAATAAAGATATTGGTTAAAGCATATTAATAAATTAAATTCATAAAATATTATGTTTAATAAAATATTATTATAGCTTTAATAAGATATGTCAATAACATTTTTTTATAGCATTAGGTTCGATAAAATATATCAAAGTTTTTATTGATATGTTTACAAGCCATTCATGATTCATATGTTTTACGAAATAGTGTAATTTTTTTTTTTAAAAGGTGTTTTCAAGATAGATATGTTTTAATTTTTTAAATTTAGGAAAGAAGTTTAAATTCTTTATCATTTAAAGTTGTATAATAATTATTATAAATTTATTATTTAAATTAATTTAAATTGATAAAGAAATTAATATTTTGTTTGTTTGGGGTAGTTCAGTTGGTAATGATTGTGAAAATGAAGTTTCATTGAACTAGAAATTTTGGGTTCAAATCTCGTGCTATCCTCGATCGGGGTGAGAAGTTAGACATGATGAAGATGTTACCAAGCTAATAAAAATAAATAAATAAATTGATATTATATTTATTTTATTAAATATATAAATACATAAAGATAATTTAAATAAGGCTATATTTTAAAATTGGATAACATAGTGTTCCAAGTGAAATATTTTATATTTATAATTATTACTTTAAAAAAATTATGGCTTGGGATTTTGAGGAGCTATATTTTTATGGATAGTAAGGATTGGTAGGTTAGACAAAACTCAGAAACTAGAGCGAGAATAAACCATTTTCATTCCTATTATTTTATATCAATGTCAGGTTTAGGTTTCAGAGAGTTATGGAGGAAGATTGAACAAATCCAAAAGCAATTTATAATGTACAACCTTAAGATTAAAAGAAATAATCCCTACCCTATCCTCTTCATTGAAGCAAACATTTCCCCCATTGAAAGCATGCCTATGAATAGGTATCTTATGTATAAGAAGAATTCATACAACATGGATGTTAAGACATTTCCTAAAATTCCTTCTAAGTCTAGCCAAAGCCCCCACCAAGCGAGGGTGGCAAAAGGATGCCCAATCTTGACTAGACCATTAGGGAAAAAAGAAGGAAATCATCTTGTAGAATTTATATAATATTAAAAATATTATTACTTCCAAACTTAAGGAGAAATTGTGGGGAAATAATGAGTTGGAGGGAAAAAGGAAACTATGATATTATAAGGAGGTGATAAACCCCAATCTCAAAAATTTAAATTATCTATTGTCTTTTGTGGAGCCCTAATTTGGGAAATTAATTATGTTTAACAAAATAAATTGATGCTCAAAATAAAAACAAAGATATTTTGAGGAAGAGTTTTCCAATTTAATACATAGATACATACATGACTTCCATGGTTGAAGTCGATCTGGAGATGTCGTTGCTCCAATTTTTCCCCATTACCAAAATTACCAAATCCTCTCTGCCAAATTGGGCACAACCTCGATACCCAATTGCAGAATACTTCACAATTGAAGTACTCTAGCCCTTTACCCAAAATTTTCAAGAACAATGAAACTTAATCTTAATCTTTGGCTCTCTCTGAGAAATTCCTTCTCTATCTCTCTATGTAAAAATTTCTTTTATCTCCTTGTGTAAAAGCTCCTTTCATCCCCTTCTAAAGACCCCCTTAATCCTCTTATATTTCAAACTTTACCTTATTTTCACCCTTCACCGCCTTGACAATGAGGCATTGTCATGGATTCTTGCCTTATGTCTATTAAGTGGCTCTTCACAATGTCTTAAAGAGGTAATCATGTTTTATATTGAAATTGTAATATAAAGTGATATTTATCTAAATTTCATAGTCCCCTTTTTATTAAAAATTTATTTAAAATTTTATATATTATACCCCTTTTTGGTTTAACATTTAGTTAACATTTAATTATTTTATAACAATATAGTTTCTGTTTTAAATTTTAATCATTTAACTTAGAACCTTTGATATATAATATATAATGTAATTTATTTTATAAAATTAAAATATTTTGTATTTATATATTTTAAGTAATGTATTAGTTATTTTATGATGGTGGTATAACAAGTATTTTACAGGTATATTTTTTAGATTCTGGTGGGTTTAGGTATTTATTTAGTATTTCGATAATTTATTCATTGGATTTTTCATAAATTGTTAGCACATATACTAATGTAGTACATATGATACAATATATGTAGCTATCATATGCATGTCTTGTATGCATGCTAATATTCACATCATGTTTGTATTTCATAAGTAAGTCATTACATATTGACTCGCTCATTAGGAAGAAAATGAACATTGCCAAGATTAGAAATAATTCTCATGAGATTCATATTGAAAGTGGAAATTTATCAATTCCCAAAACACCATGGGATGAAAGAGTTTGTCTCTTGTATAATCGTAGGAGTGTTCAAGATGAAAAACACTCTCTTAAATTATCTATTTTATACTCACATTCGATCTAATTTTTAAAATATTTGTCTCACTACCAAATTTCTTGACCTTTTAACTTAGTTAATCTATGGTGATGTTAGAGTGCTCCTCTGCTTCTTTTTTAGCATAGAAATAAAATATTAAAGAATTATAATTAATCTGTTACCTTCTTGAGGTGAGGTAGGTAGAACATATGTATTTTAATAGACATTAATCATTAATATCATTATAAAGAGTTATGTATAAAATATTATTGTGTGAAGTGTCCATTAAGTTATGCATAGGGGCTTTACCTGGGGAGGAATACCATACCACATGCATTCATATTTGGGGGATATATATTGAAGAAAAAATGACATAATATATTGGAGGAAAGATAGAGGGTAAAAGGTTTTTATATTGGTAGGTATAAAAAATGGAGCTCAAAGTTAATGAAAGAATATAAAGGGGCATAAAAAATGTTAATGAAAAGATTGATACCTACAATATCTAGTGAAACTAGGAGTATTTTGAATTGGGAAGGTGTATTGGGTTTGTATTGGTAGGAGATTTAATATTGTAATTCTTAGAAGTGTTTTCCAATATGTAGTGAAATTAGGGGTATTGTTTCGTATGCCATGAATGCATGTGATATCTCATAGGTTCATTGAGTGAAACCCCTGTGGAGTTATGTTAGACCATTAATTGAAGGGATCACATCCCTTCAATTTATTACTAGAGCCTAACACTAAGGGCGTCGAGGAGAATTGACCCTATGATCTCCCATTAGTGAGGTGCTTTAACAATGATAACTCGATCAATTTAGCTAACGCTTGAGGCTAATCATATGATTTATTATCCCTCGGGTTTATAAATTAATCCTAATGTTTATAATCCCCCGGATTTACAATATTAATCCTAGGATTTAATATTACCCCCTTAGGTTTATAAACCCTTCAATTTATATTATTAATCCCTTGGATTTATAATATGAATAATCTCTTGGGTTTATTGATCCTTTGGGCTTGTAATATTAATAATCCCTTGGGTTTATTAATCCCTTATGTTTATAAGATTAATAACCCCTTAGATTTTTAATATTAATCCCTTGGGTTTATTAATACTTTGAGTTTATAATATTAATCCCTTGTGTTTATAATATTAAACCCTTGAGTTTATAATATGAATAATCTCTTGGGTTTATAATATTAATCCTTTGGGTTTGTATTTATTTATTTATTTATTATTTTCCAATTTTAAGGTCACGACCAAGCCAGACACCAAATTGGTGTATGAGACCCCCTTTTCTATGGAACAAGGGACCAACCTCGGCGCAATGATTTGACTGCTAAGTCTACAAAGGCATACCTACTCTACCTCCCTCTAGTTTTGAACCCATGACCTCTTAGGAGGAAACACATGATCTTAACCATTAGGCTCACTCAAGCTACATCCCTCAAGTTTATTAATCCCTTAGGTTTATAATATTAATCCCTTAGATTTATTGATCCCTTGAGTTTAATATTATTCTCTTGGTTTTATAATATTAATTACTTGGATTTATAATATTAATCATTGGGTTTCATATTATTCTCTTAGGTTTATAATATTAATCTTTGATATGTATAATAATATATTAGAGTTTGTAATATTAATATTAGGTTTGATATATTAGTATTAGGGTTTGTAATATTAATCTCTTGGTTTTTAATATTAATTCCTTGAGTTTATTAATCCCTTGCATTTATAATATTAATAATCCGTTGGGTTTATAATATTAATAAGCCCTTGGGTATACTAATCCTTGATTTTATAATATTAATCCCAAATGTTTATAATATTAATCCTTTAGATTTAATATTATTCCCTTGGGTTTATAATATTAAACCCAAGGGTTTAAAGTATTAATCCCTTAGGTTTATAATATTAATTCCAAGGGTTTATTAATCCCTTTTGTTTATAGTATTAATCCCTTGGGTTTATAATATTAATCCCTTGAATTTAATATTATTCACATGGGTTTGTAATCTCTTGAGTTTATAATATTAATCATTTGGAATAATAATAATAATCTCTTGAATTTATTATATTATTGATAGTATCAATAATATTATTATAATATAATAATAATAATTATAAATTATTATCATAATAATAATATTTTATAATATAATAATAATTCTTATAATACTATTATTATAATTTTATATTTATTAATATCAATATTAATATTAATACTAAATCTATACCATGGGCATTTATCCACCTATATTAATTAGATTTACTAATATGTTTATGCATGTGATTGATATACAACAAAACACATTTATTAATGTACTTGTGTTGTCATCAATATTATTAGGTTTATAATATTAATCCCTTAGATTTATTGATCCCTTGAGTTTAATATTATTCCCTTGGTTTTATAATATTAATTACTTGGATTTATAATATTAATCATTGGGTTTCATATTATTCTCTTAGGTTTATAATATTAATCTTTGATATGTATAATAATATATTAGAGTTTGTAATATTAATATTAGGTTTGATATATTAGTATTAGGGTTTGTAATATTAATCTCTTGGTTTTTAATATTAATTCCTTGAGTTTATTAATCCCTTGCATTTATAATATTAATAATCCGTTGGGTTTATAATATTAATAAGCCCTTGGGTATACTAATCCTTGATTTTATAATATTAATCCCAAATGTTTATAATATTAATCCTTTAGATTTAATATTATTCCCTTGGGTTTATAATATTAAACCCAAGGGTTTAAAGTATTAATCCCTTAGGTTTATAATATTAATTCCAAGGGTTTATTAATCCCTTTTGTTTATAGTATTAATCCCTTGGGTTTATAATATTAATCCCTTGAATTTAATATTATTCACATGGGTTTGTAATCTCTTGAGTTTATAATATTAATCATTTGGAATAATAATAATAATCTCTTGAATTTATTATATTATTGATAGTATCAATAATATTATTATAATATAATAATAATAATTATAAATTATTATCATAATAATAATATTTTATAATATAATAATAATTCTTATAATACTATTATTATAATTTTATATTTATTAATATCAATATTAATATTAATACTAAATCTATACCATGGGCATTTATCCACCTATATTAATTAGATTTACTAATATGTTTATGCATGTGATTGATATACAACAAAACACATTTATTAATGTACTTGTGTTGTCATCAATATTATTAGGTTTATAATATTAATCCCTTAGATTTATTGATCCCTTGAGTTTAATATTATTCCCTTGGTTTTATAATATTAATTACTTGGATTTATAATATTAATCATTGGGTTTCATATTATTCTCTTAGGTTTATAATATTAATCTTTGATATGTATAATAATATATTAGAGTTTGTAATATTAATATTAGGTTTGATATATTAGTATTAGGGTTTGTAATATTAATCTCTTGGTTTTTAATATTAATTCCTTGAGTTTATTAATCCCTTGCATTTATAATATTAATAATCCGTTGGGTTTATAATATTAATAAGCCCTTGGGTATACTAATCCTTGATTTTATAATATTAATCCCAAATGTTTATAATATTAATCCTTTAGATTTAATATTATTCCCTTGGGTTTATAATATTAAACCCAAGGGTTTAAAGTATTAATCCCTTAGGTTTATAATATTAATTCCAAGGGTTTATTAATCCCTTTTGTTTATAGTATTAATCCCTTGGGTTTATAATATTAATCCCTTGAATTTAATATTATTCACATGGGTTTGTAATCTCTTGAGTTTATAATATTAATCATTTGGAATAATAATAATAATCTCTTGAATTTATTATATTATTGATAGTATCAATAATATTATTATAATATAATAATAATAATTATAAATTATTATCATAATAATAATATTTTATAATATAATAATAATTCTTATAATACTATTATTATAATTTTATATTTATTAATATCAATATTAATATTAATACTAAATCTATACCATGGGCATTTATCCACCTATATTAATTAGATTTACTAATATGTTTATGCATGTGATTGATATACAACAAAACACATTTATTAATGTACTTGTGTTGTCATCAATATTATTAGGTTTATAATATTAATCCCTTAGATTTATTGATCCCTTGAGTTTAATATTATTCCCTTGGTTTTATAATATTAATTACTTGGATTTATAATATTAATCATTGGGTTTCATATTATTCTCTTAGGTTTATAATATTAATCTTTGATATGTATAATAATATATTAGAGTTTGTAATATTAATATTAGGTTTGATATATTAGTATTAGGGTTTGTAATATTAATCTCTTGGTTTTTAATATTAATTCCTTGAGTTTATTAATCCCTTGCATTTATAATATTAATAATCCGTTGGGTTTATAATATTAATAAGCCCTTGGGTATACTAATCCTTGATTTTATAATATTAATCCCAAATGTTTATAATATTAATCCTTTAGATTTAATATTATTCCCTTGGGTTTATAATATTAAACCCAAGGGTTTAAAGTATTAATCCCTTAGGTTTATAATATTAATTCCAAGGGTTTATTAATCCCTTTTGTTTATAGTATTAATCCCTTGGGTTTATAATATTAATCCCTTGAATTTAATATTATTCACATGGGTTTGTAATCTCTTGAGTTTATAATATTAATCATTTGGAATAATAATAATAATCTCTTGAATTTATTATATTATTGATAGTATCAATAATATTATTATAATATAATAATAATAATTATAAATTATTATCATAATAATAATATTTTATAATATAATAATAATTCTTATAATACTATTATTATAATTTTATATTTATTAATATCAATATTAATATTAATACTAAATCTATACCATGGGCATTTATCCACCTATATTAATTAGATTTACTAATATGTTTATGCATGTGATTGATATACAACAAAACACATTTATTAATGTACTTGTGTTGTCATCAATATTATTATAAAAAATTATGTGTCAAAGATTATAGTGTAAAATTAAACCATTAATTGATAAAAAAGAAACAATTATTTCTAAATCTTTTATAAACATATTTAAAAAATGATAAATCACTAATTCAACAACAATTTTTTACATTTTTAAATAAAATATTCATTAATTTGAATTTCAAAGTCTAACAATAGAATTTGAGAACAAATGCTGTGTAGGCGCAAGTATTTTGCAATAACCCATATTAGTGTAAATACCCTTTTATTAAGCTTACGTAGTTTGTGCCCAGGTTTTTAAGTAGGCAATGTAAAAAATTACGATAGAAAAACATGCATTCTTAGGCGAATTTTTGGCCCTGTCAGAGATATGCTGCTTGATAAGGACGGTCAAAAGTAAATAAAATTCTAACAAATATAATAATAATAATTTATGATCTCCTCCTTAATATTAATAATGATCTTTTCTTTAATAATCAATAATATTAGTCTATTATTATATTATAATAATAATAATTTATACTATCATAATAATAATAATATTATTATTATTATTATAATATATTTATTAATATTAATATTAATATTAAATTCATATTATAGACATTTATTCACTTATATTAATCATATTTACTAATATGCTTGTATACGTGATTAATATATATCGAAATGTATCAACATATTTATTAATGTGATTGAGCTATCATCAATATTATTATAAAAAATTGTGTGTAAAAAATTATTGTGTGAAGTTAGACCATTAATTAATAGGAATATTTTTTATTTCTAAATGCTTCTATACACATGTTTAAAAAATAATAATTCACTAATTCAATGACCACTTTTATTTTTTTATTTTTGAAATAAAATATTGATTAATTTGAATTTCAAAGTCTAACCATAGAATTTGAGAACAAACGCTGTGCAGACCTAAGCATTTTGCAATACACCACATTAATGTAAATACCTTTTTATTAAGCTTACGTAGTTTTGCACCCAAGTTTTTGAGTAGGTAATGTAAAAAATTATGACAGAAAAACATGCATTCTTAGGTGAATTTTTGGCGCTGATAGGGATAGGCTGGTTGATGAGGGTCAAAAGTAAATAAAATTCTAACAAAGGTTAAGGGTGAATGCCACATGGCGGAAATTAAAAAGATATGGTCCGTGGCCAATAATACGATGACGCAGACTTTTCAAGGTATTGTAATGCAGAAAATGAACTTTCTCGACTTTGTGATTGCACTAAAATACGGTGGTGTAAAGTCAATTTCAAAAGGGAATTGTACAACCTGATAAGTGCTCGTCAGGCTGTTTACAGAATTCAAGGAGATGACAAGGATGCAGTATTTCGTGGCTGGCGGGCTCCCGTCAAACCACTATTATGACACCATATGGATAGGAAGAACATAGTAAGAATCATAAAATTTCGTTTGTGTTATTATATGGGACATTCTCAAGCCTTTTATTTAATGATTTCAAAATCACACTCATATAAACAGATCAATTCAATAATTCTGATGGATTTGATGGAATAAGGACGAATTATTGCGGTGGGCTAGATGATTGTTTAACTCCACTGCATAAAAGTTTTCACCAATAGGTGTGTCTATATCGACCCCGCCCCTCGATGTATCGACGTTGATTTTATTTATGAGTTGATATTCTAAATTTCTGGACGGCCGCGATTGAACTCCAACCGAATATGTTTCGTCGAGATTGATGGTTGTGGCGGTGGGGAGTGTGAAGCGTTGCTGTGGAAATTATTTATGCAGGATTATTTTTTTCGCTATGAATTGGAAGAGCTAATGTTTCCATTCTCCAATGGTCTATTAGCGTCGACCATGGATGTGGCGATCATGACAATGGTCTATTAACGTCAACCATGGATGTGCGGATCATGACCATGAAGTGGTGGAATGAAAATATATTTTTGGAGAAATAAAAATATGTTTAATTTGATATCTGGCAGAAATGATAACGGTTGTATGTGATTATTCAATGGGATTTATGTATTATCTCTGTTTTTTTTCAAGCTAAGTCCATGTACGAGGACTTCACTAGGGGAGCAATATCATACCATGTGCATTCATATTGGGGGATATATATTGAGGAATAAATGACATAATATATTGGGGTATATATAGGGGTAAAGGATTTTTATATTAGCAGGTATAAAAAATGAATAAATGAAAAGATATAAAGGGATACAAAAATTGTTAATGAAAAAATCGATACCTACAATATCTAGTGAAAATAGAGGTTTTTTAAATTAGGAAGGTGTATTGGCTTTGTATTGGTGGGGGTTAAATAATGTGATTTTTAGAGGTATTTTACAATATATAGTCAAATTAAGGGTATCGTTTAATATGTCTGGAACACACGTGATATGTCAGAGGTTCATTGAGTGAAACCCTCATGATTCCATGAAAGTGAAACAATCTCGTGAACACAATCATGACAGTAGAGTTTATTAAATGAATCGAATTTACCAAATAATTCACAAGATGAATCGACAGAGTTTGTTCCCATGTCTGCATCTACCCATGTAAAAATAATAATGGCTACCGAAATACTATTGTGAATTTCTCCATGGCCTCTCGATTTGTTGTAATATTATCATTCCTTCAAGATCACTATGTTTCCTGTAAACCACCACCACAATTCGAATTCTTATGGTAAAACTCCATGGTTCTTTAGATGTTAATGAATACTATCAAATGTAGCAATTACTCTTGGAATAAAAACCTTGGATAGAAGGATTAAATTTATGATCATATAAATTTACAGTTTAATTTTAAAAAATTCTCTCAAATTCATGCAATAATCGATCAAATTCAGACTGCGATATCCACGCGTGGTACACCACAGTGATTATGGAACTTATTTAGTGGCTTGGTGGAAATATTTGACATGGAGTTTATTGAAAATGTTAAGGCCAATGATGTTAGTGTCAAATTTTTTTTTGTAGACAAAAAATTTCAGAGCGATGTCGACCCTTCAAAGCAAGTGGTGGGAATGGAGAAAAACCTGGCAGGCCTGAAAGACGTTAGCAAAAGTCCTCTCCTGTCTAGAGTTGCATGACTCATCCCATTGCTGGCCTGCACAAGAAAAAAAAAAAAATGAAAATAGTTAGGGCTTGGCATATGTCACCGCCAGAGAGGAGTGATAGGGAAAAAACTTGAAAAAAATAGGGGTGGTTCTGCATTTACCTGGTTCATGGCTGGGAGGAGCGACGGTGGAAGAATGGCTGAAGGAAATGAAAACACAATGGTGTGCGGCATGGGGTGAAAGAATAACGTTGGTCATGTTTGTAGTTTGCTCGGCATCTCGACAAAGCTCAAGGGTAGTGCGCGATTTCAAGGAGGTAGACCCGACGAATCTAGTGGACGAGCTCCTCTCCTTGCCTGGGAAAACGTTGCAAATGGTGAGGGGTCGTGGGGAGGCCGAGGATGGTAGGTAGTTCAACCAACGGAGGGTTGCAGCGACTGTTGAATGAGAAGGGAGGGCAGGTGGATGGCGGATGCAAACAAGGGGATAGGTGGAGGCTGGAGGGTAGGCATGTTTGTCTCAAAGGATAACACTAATCTTGACATATTTTTTAATTATAAAAATATTTTCCAACTTCTTAAATGGAAAAATGAAATGTCTTATTGTTAATAAATGAGAGAAAAGGCCGCCTGGAGTATGCCGTAAAACTGCTTCTGCTTGGCTAAGAGCTCGTCTTCCTCGGACGTAAGGAAACAGGTTAACGGCCCAAGACCCAGAGGCATCTGGCAGGAGTGAGAGCCTGCTCCCGATTACGGACCACCAGCAGGGTTATGCCAGTGGCGTGGTTTTCCTATTTAACAGTGATGAGTCAACCCAGCATTCGCGGATAGTAGCCAGAGATGGCTGTCCTCACTGTTGGTTTGACACCTGAGTTGATAGGTTTTACCACCTTCGGAAAAAAAAAAAATGAGAGAAAAGGTATTTTATAATAGCTCATGTAAATGTACAATGGTAAATCTCATCATGATTTAATTTGATAAAACTAAAAAAAATCCCCTTTTTCTGTATATTTGTTTTGTATGTTTGATATCAACACTTTTTTTCTGTATAGTTTTAATGGCACTCTCAGAGTATAACTAGATCACATATAAAATATTCCCATATAAATATATGGTTTAACATCTTTAATGGAAAAATAACTCTCTTTTTGGTTAGCAAATAAAAATAATTCTTGTAGTGATAAATTGCTACCATTGGATCTATATCTTCATACATTCAGTAGACAAATTCCCATGTAAATTATTGACTAATTTTTTAAATAACAAAAGCAATTTTCATTTAAAAATTCATTTCTTTAATTATAAATTGCAACCTTTGAATCTATATGTTTCATAGATGTGTTTAGAAGAATAGAAAAATAATATATAGCCTAAATTAATTCCAGAGGGATCGAATGCTATACTATCATATGCCATCTGACCAACCCTTCAAAGCGGGCTCATGTAACGCGTTACTTTTATGAGTTAGGAAAATTCTGGAAGAGAGAATCTCTTATCTTGGGGTTAAAAAAGAATTATTGAGAAGAATTCTGAGGGACCCATGGCCATTAACCATAGGAATTAACCATATAATACCATTAAAATTGCATGGAGCTATTATGTACAATGATTGTTGAGTGTATTTCTTTGGAGGAATCGCATCTCTGTGAGGGCAAGCCAGGATCATAGCCAATATAGTCATCATCAAAGGATCAACTTGGGCCTCCTACGAGCTCATTTGAGTGCTTTCGTAGGGGTGAAAGTGGAACTCAAGGTTCAATTTGGCATTAAAACTCAAAATTAGATTGCAATTGGAGGTTGTGATATGGGGACCAAATTTCACTAAGGTGAATTCACTTGAAGATTCTTCTGGCCAAAGTTACTATTAATTTTATTTCTGAATTTAATAAGTTGAATTCCTTACTATTAAATATTGGAATTGGTTGAGTGACGACTAGGGAATGTTTGGAAGTAATGGTTACAAATTACTTCTCAACAACAACACTCATTGTAAGGATTGAATCAATTAATTAAACATATTACTCTTTTATATATATATATATATATATATATATATATATATATATATATATATATATTTTACTCTTATATATATATATATAAAATTAATTAATTAATTTTGATACATCAATAAATTTTAATAAATATTTATCAAATTTTTAATTATTTAAATACCATTTTTATATTTAATTTAAAAAACAATATTTATTTAAATCTATATTGATTTAATGAAATTGAAAAAAAAAACACATATATACTAAAAATTAAAAATCATAATAATTAAAAATATTGATCAAAATAAATTCAATAAATATAATTACAACTTATACTTATTCAAAAATTCATATATACATAACTAACCACCACTGACATAAACTAAACCAAACTATTAAAAAAAGAGCAAGTAAACAATAAAGAGGTAAACAACAATAAACGAATGAAATTGAAATTATTTATTAAAAAGATCATATATAAAAAACTTATAACTTATTCGAAAAATTCTTCTCGATGAAGGATAACAATGGGTTCATTGGATTTAGAGTAACATTTATTCAATTTTATATTAAATTTAATGAAATCTAAACCACTTATTAAAAAAATTATATATAAAAAATGTGTAACTAATATTAATATTATTGTGAAAATTAATATTAATAAAATAAAAAAAGATAAATTAGAAGGTTTTTCTAGAAAGATGTTTTTATTGGTTGTATTTTCTTTTATGAAATAGAAAAAAAAGTTTTATTAATTTGGGAGACATGACATGCAAGCTCAATAATGCCGAGTTAATGGATGGTCATCGCTCTATTTTTCTTGCAGTCATTGTCTTCAAGGTGGAGGGAAATAACGAAAGATTTGCATCTACAAAGAGTTAAATCTTCTCTATGCAACTCCCGAAATCTTCTTGGAGTCTTGATCGTGTCTCTACAGTGAACCATGATCAATGATGGTTAATCATGCTTGAATATGGTCGACCATGGTTAATGTCTTTATAGTTAACCACAATCTACCATGGTAAACCAATATCAACCATGGTCAACGATGGTCAACCATGATTAACCATGGTTTAATTTCATCAACCATAATCAACCTTGATTAAAGTCTATTTGATCATGATGAACGATGATGGTAAACCATGGACAATAATGGTCAACCATGGTCAGCCATGGTCTATCATGGTCAATCATGGTCAATCATGGTCAACCATGGTCGAACGTCGCATTGTGACAAAGATTGTCTTGATATGGAAATCAACCATGGTCAACCTTGTTTATTTTTGTGTTTATAATTTTTATAAACACCTTGGGTTTATAATATTAGTCCCTTCAATTTAATATTATTCCCTTGGGTTCATAATCCCTTAGGGTTTTAGCTTGGGTTTATTATTCCCTTAGGTTTATAATATTGATCATGGTCAACCATAGTCAATCATAGCCAACCATGGTCGAATGTCGCATTGTGACAAGGATTGTCTCAATATGAAAATCAACCATGGTCAACCATGCTTATTTTAGTGTTTATAATATTTATCTTAGGGTTTGTATACCTTGGGTTTATAATATTAGTCCCTTGGGTTTAATATTATTAACTTAGGTTCATAATCCTTGGTTTTATTATTCCTTTGGCTTTATTATATCAATCCCTTGGGTTTATAATATCAATCATGGTCAATCATGGTTAATCATAGCCAACCATGGTCAACCATAGTCGAATGTCGCACTGTGACAAAATTTGTCTCAATATGAAAATCATAGATAATCATGGACAATCATGGTCAACCATGTTTTATAAAATCCAACATGGTCAACCATGGTTGAACGTCGCATTGTGACAAATATTGTCTCAATATGAAAATCAACCATGGTCAACCATGGTCCAATGTCACATTGTGACAAAATTTGTCTTGATAAGAAAATCAACCATAGTCAACCATGGTCCAACGTCGCATTGTGACAAGGATTGTCTCAATATGAAAATTAGCCATGGTCAACCATGTTTATATACCTTGGGTTCATAATATTGTTCCCTTGGGTTGATAATCCCTTTGTCATATTGTGGCAAAGATTGTATCAATATGGAAATCGACCATGGTCAACCATGGTTCAATGTTACGTTGTGACAAAGATTATCTCAATATGAACATCAATCATGGTCAACCATGGTCCAATGTTGCATTGTGACAAGGATTGTCTCAATAGATAAATCAACCATGGTCAACCGTTTTTATTTTAGGGTTTATAATATTTATCTTAGGGTTTATATACCTTTGGTTTAAAATTTTAATCCCTTGGGTTTATTAATGTAAGGATTCATATTCATAGGGTTTAATTTTATCCCCTTAGGTTTATAATTCCTTTAATTTTTAGTATTAATCCCTAGGGTTTATTATTCCCTTGGGTTTATAATATCAATCATGGTCAACCATCGTCAATTATGGTCAACCATGGGCAAATGCCACATTGTGACAAAGATTGTCTCAATCTGAAAATCAATCATTGTCTCAACCATGGTCTAACGTCACATAATGAAAAAGATTATCTCAACATGATAATCATGGTCAGCCTTGGTCAACCATTTTTTATAAAATAAAACATGGTCATTGATGATCAATGATGGTCACCCATGGTTGAACGTTGCATTGTGACAAAGATTGTCTTGATATGAAAATCAACCATGGATAAGCATGGTCAACCATGGTCCAACGTCGCATAGTGACAAGGATTGTCTCAATATGAAAATCAATGATGGTAAACCATGGTCAATCATGGTCAACCATGCTTATTTTAGTGTTTATAAACCATCATCAACCATCATGAACCATGGTCATACTGTTTAATCAATGTCTCTACGATGAACCATGATCCAAAATGGTTAATCCGGCTTTAATATGGTCGACCATGGTCAATGTATTTATTGTCAACCATATTCAACTATGGTTAACCATGATGAACCATGGTCAACCATGATTAACCATGATTGAATTTCATCAGCCATGATCAACATTGATTAAAGTCTCTTTGATCATGATCAACGATGATGGTGAACCATGCACAATCATGGTCAACCATGGTCAGCGAAGGTCAATCATGGTCAATCATAGCGAACCATGATCAACCATAATTGAATGTGACAATGTGAAAAAATTTGTCTTAATATGAAAATCATGGACAATCATGGACAATCATGATTAACCATGGTCATCCATGGTCAATCATGGTCAACCATGTTTTATAAAATCAAACATGGTCAACCATGTTTTATAAAATAAAACATCATCAACCATGGTCAAATGTCACATTGTGAAAAATATTGTCTCAATATAAAACTCAACCATGGTCAACCATGGTCCAACGTCGCATTGTGACAAGGATTATCTCAATATGAAAAATAGCCATGGTAAACTATGTTTATTTTAGTGTTTATAATATTTATCTTAGGGTTTATATACCTTGGATTCATAATATTGGTCCCTTGGGTTTAATATTATTCCCTTGGGTTGATAATCCCTTTGCGTATTGTGACAAAGATTGTGTTAATATGGAAATTAGCCATGGTCAACCATTGTTCAACATTGCATTGTGAAAAATATTGTCTCAATAAGAAAATCAATCATGGTCAACCATGGTCAACCATGATACAATGTCTCATTTTTTCAAGGATTATGTCAATACGGAAATCAACCCTCGTCAACCATGGTCAACCATTTTTATTTTAGGTTTTATAATATATATCTTAGGGTTTATATACCTTGGGTTTACAAATTTTATCCCTTGGGTTTATTAATCTAAGGGTTCATATTCCTAGGGTTTACTTTTATCCCCTTAGGTTTATAATTCCTTTGGTTTTTAGTATTAATCCCTAGGGCTTATAATATCAATCATGGTCAACCATTGTCATTTACAGTCAACCATGGGCAGAGGCCGTATTGTGAGAAAGATTGTCTTAATATGAAAATCAATCATTGTCTCAACCATGGTCGAACGTCACAAAATGAAAAATATTGTCTCAATATGATAATCATGGTCAACCATGGTCAATCATGGTTAGACATGGTCAATCATGGTTAGCCTTGGTCAACCATGGTCAATCATTGTCACCTATGGTCGAGCATCACATTATGACAAAGACTATTTTGATATGAAAATCAACCATGGTTAAGCATGGTCAAACATGGTCCAATGTCGCATAGTGACAAGGATTGTCTCAATATGAAAATCAACCATGGTCAACCATGGTCAACCATGTTTATTTTAGTGTTTATAAACCATCATCAACCATGGTCATAATGGTTAATCAATGTCTCTATGGTGAACCATGATCAATGATGGTTAATCATGCTTGAATATGGTCAACCATGGTCAATGTATTTATGGTCAACAAGAGTCAACCATGGTCAACCATGATGAACCATTTCCAATGATGGTCAACCATGATTAACCATGATTGAATTTCATCAGCCATCATCAACATTGATTAAATTATCTTTGATCATGATCAACGATGATGGTGAACCATGGACAATCATGGTCAACCATGGTCAGCCAAGGTCAATCATGGTCAATCATGGGTTTAAATTTTTTATCCCTTGGGTTTATAATATCAATCCCTTGGGTTTATTAATCTAAGGGTTCATATTCCTAGGGTTTAATTTTATCCCCTTAGGTTTATAATTCCTTTTGCTTTTAGTATTAATCTCTAGGGTTTATTTAAACCATCATCAACCATCATTAAACATGGTCATAATGGTTAATCAATGTCTCTACAGTGAACCATGATCAATGATGGTTAATCATGCTTGAATAGTTTTGACCATGGTCAATGTTTTATGGTCAGCTAGAGTCAACCATGGTCAATGTATTTATGGTCAACTAGAGTCATTCATGGTCAACCATGATGAACCATTTCCAACAATAGTCAACCATGATTAACAAACCATGGTCAACCATGGTCGAATGTTATATTGTGACAAAGATTGTGTCAATATGGAAATCAACCATGGTCAACCATGGTTCAATGTTGCTTTGTGACAAGGATTGTCTCGATATGAAAATCAATCATGGTCAACCATGGTCCAACGTCGCATTGTCTCAATATGGAAATCAACCATGGTCAATCGTGTTTATTTTAGGGTTTATAATATTTATCTTAGGGTTTATATACCTTTGGTTTATAATTTTTATCCCTTGGGTTTATAATATCAATCCCTTGGGTTTATTAATCTAAGGGTTCATATTCCTAGGGTTTAATTTTATCCCCTTAGGTTTATAATCCCTTTGGTTTCTAGTATTAATCCTTAAGGTTTATTATTCTCTTAGGTTTATAATATCAATTATGGTCAACCATGCTCCAACGTCACATAATTACTAAGATTTTCTCAATATTTTAATCATGGTCAACCATGTTTTATAAAAACTAACATCTTCATCGATGGTCAATCATGGTTAACCATGCTCGAACGTCACATTGTGACAAAGATTGTATTGATATGAAAATCAACCATGGTGAAGCATGGTTAACCATGCTTGAATGCCACATTGTGACAAATATTGTATTGATATGAAAATCAACCATGGTGAAGCATGGTTAACCATGGTCAACCATGGTCCAATGTCACATTGTGACAAAGTTTGTCTTGATAAGAAAATTAACCATGGTCCAATTTCACATTGTTACAAGGATTGTCTCAATATGAAATTTAGCCATGGTCAACCATGTTTATTTTAGTGTTTATAAACCATCATCAACCATGGTCATAATGGTTAATCAATGTCTCTACGGTGAACCATGATCAATGATGACTAATTATGCTTGAATTTGGTCGACCATGGTCAATGTATTTATGGTCAACCATGATTAGCCATGGTCAACGATGGTCAACCATGATTAACCATGATTGAATTTCATCAGCCATGATCAACATTTATTAAAGTCTCTTTGATCATGATCAACGATGATGGTCAACCATGGTCAATCATGGTCAACCATGTTTTATAAAGTCAAACATGGTCAACTATGGTCAATGTTTGTCAACCATGGTCAAACGTCACATTGTGACAAAGATTGTCTCGATATGGAAATCACCCATGCTCAACCATGTTTATTTTAGTGTTTATAATTTTTATCTTAGGGTTTATATACCTTGGGTTTATAATATTAGTCCCTTGGGTTTAATCTTATTCCCTTGGGTTAATAATCCCTTGGGGTTTTAGTATTAATCCCTTGGTTTTATTATTCCCTTGGGGTTTTAGTGTTAATCCATTGGGTTTATTAATCTCTAGGGTTTATAATATCAATCCATTGGGTTTATTATATCAATCATGGTCAATCTAGCCAACCATGACCAATTAAGAAATAATTAATAATTTAAAAATTAAAAAGCAAGAAATAGGTATTTCTTATTAATTAATTAATTTTATTATTATTATTATTATTCATTTATTTTTATTAATTAATAATATTATTATATAAATAAATCATTTATAATTTATAATTAATAAATTATATATTATTAATTAATATTTTTTTAATTAATATTATTATGATATAAATAAATAAATAGTAATAAATGTGGTTGATATAATATTGGTCTTTATCAATCACATTGATTTAAGTGGTTGTGTTAATTTTTTAACTTATTCATATATTCTCATTAGTTGTTTTATTTTAAAATATTTTATGATTTATTTATTTTTTAATCGGAAAAATTGGAGTTGAGTTATATTCCTAATACTTTCATTATAATTTTTTAGGTGTTTATATATATATTTTTGGCAGCCACATGATTTAAATCTCAAAATGATTATTATTTGTTTAATATTATATATATATATATATATATATATATATATATATATATATATATATATATATATATTTTCAAATGTTTTTATTATTATTAAGGAGAAGGAGAGGATATATTTTATTATTGGGAAAAGGAGGAGGATAAGGAAGTAATTATGATTAATTCTTTTTAATCCATTAAAAGATGGTGTTTTAATAGATTTTTTCATTATTTATTTATTTTTTGGAATTTCCGCTTATAAAATTGCAACGACCATTGTTTTCGAGAATATTGAAATAACTGATGCACTCCAAGTTTTCAATTCATAATTTCAATTCAGCTCCAGAGATTCAATTCCAGCTCTACGATCTCATTTTGTTGCCTTTTTCTGCTCCAGACTGTTCGATAAGGAGCGCAAACAACATAGATTTTAGACCTGTATCTTATGTGGAGATTTGCGACGAGCAAATTTGAGGTTTCTTTGCTGCGCATAAGACTCTGAATATATAAGACACTCTCTTGGGTCTACGGGTCTCCACAAAAATGCTCGGATAATTTTATGCAGCTTGAATTCGATTCTTCTCTACAGCAAGGGTTCAACTCTGCGGTGATATCTCTGCGGCCTCAAATATAAACTTTGCGAGATCTCTGTGGTTTCGAGTTTGTGATTTATGGTCAATTTATAGAAATAAAGGATACAATAAGATCTAATCCAGTATGCGGGCTGCGGTTCGATCCAATCCGAGGCCGGTGTGGTCTGCGGTCCGGTCTGCTAATATCAAGTGCACACATTCTTTATCTTTATCTTTTTAAAATACATATCTGTTCATATATTTTCAAGTATGAATAATTCACCACAACTACCAAAGATTACCAAAGGTAGACCTAGCACAGTTACTCTACGGAGCCTTTAAGAGTATATAGAGTCTTTAGAGAAACATAGAGAAGAAAGAGAAGTCAAGCTACAAACAGAGTTAGAAGCCATGCTGGAAAAAAATTCAAATCTCTTGAAGACAAGATCCAAAAATAAATAGAAAATAAAATAGAACTATTGCAGAATAAAATGGAGGCAATGGAGACTAGGTTACAGGTTATACAAAAACAAAACCAAGATACAAACCAAACATCCCAGCAAGGAGATGCTGATACTCTAGAGAGTCTTAAAATGAAGGACATGATTATAGAACTAGAAGAAAAAGTTAATAGCGGCCTCACCCTAAATAGCGCGGCAAATAAATTAGATATCAAACCAATTAAAGATGAAATGAAAAAATTGATAGAATAAGACCATGAGCATAACAATAGGGCCTTGAAACTTATAATCTTTGGTTTTAAAGAGGAGGTAGACATGGATACTTTAGCCATAGCTGAGACAAAATTACATGATAGATTACAAATTGAAACAACATGTCTCACAGAAGCAACAAGGTTGGGGAAATTAATTGAGAATAAAGGAAGGCTGACCTAAATAAAGGTGAGCTCTACTGACCATAAGTATTAAATATTTAGTAAAACCTCAATTCTATAAGGAATGATAATATTTATAAATGAAGATCTCATTCCAGAAGATCAAGAAGAATTAAGAAAGGAGGTTCAAAAGGTAAAATAAACTAGGAAGGAGGGAAAATGGGCAATAATCAGAAATAGAAAAGCTGTTATTCGAGATAGAAACCAAAAAGATAGTAATAAATAACAATTCAACATGCTTCGGATTCTTTCTTGGAACTGCTGGTGCTTTCCATGGAACAAAGGCCCCAAGCTAAGTTGGATCTCGAATGATGTTGATATTATATTTCTTGTTGAAACTTGAAAGCACGAAGAATCTAGGGTCCCTAACATAGATGGATTTGCATTATGGTCTACCTGGAACAAGCGATCCTCCCATAGAGGCATTGGGGATATAACTTGTTATATTAAGAAGAACATCTCCCTGCATGCTAGGATTTATAAAAACCACCCTTACAACCAATATAGTTGGATAGAGATTACTGACATTAATGCTAAAAAGACCTACATAGCAATATGTTATTTCCCCCCATCAATTCTAACTTCTATAAGAAAAAGAATCTAGATAAAAATAGTCCTTACAATGGTTTAGAGAATGATATTTCTAGCATAAGGAATGAAGGTAATATCCTTTTAATGGGTGACTTTAATGCCCAAAATTCAAACAACCAAGCTATTCTTCTAAGCAATCATTCCAACCCTAAATTCTCTTTGGTTAGATAAAGACCCTACTCTAGCTAGCTGGTACAAAAGGAGCTCTGAAGACCTCGGGGAGAATTTGTTTGGGTCGGAGCTAGTCAAGCTCTGTAGTGCTCAGGATCTCATAATTTTCCACAATCTAAAGAAGTGGACCAATTCTATCCAGATGATCCGCATCCATGGGCTTGGTAGCAGCGTGGTAGACTATGTTATTTCAGATCTCCCTTTATACAACGAAATAATAAATTTTGACATCTTAAATGACCACGAGCCTGACTCTGATCATAGACCTTTACTTATAACTCTCAATTTTTTCATGCACATAGATCCCATAGAATATAATCCTTATAGCCAAAATAAATTAATATTTTATAGAAATAAAAATGATCTCTTTCTAAATGAATTAAAAACTAATCTGCTTCCTTTATCTAGTATAGACAACATAGAAGACATCTATCATAATTTTACTACAACCCTCTCTTATTCTATTAACAAGTTCACAATTGAAGTTTCAAGTAATAAAAGAAATAGCAAAACCAACCCATGGTATGACAAAGATTATAAAAGTGCAAGGAGAGAAATTAAGGAAGCTATTGATGAATCTCTTAAATTTGGCAAGACAAAATTATACAAAGCCCTAACCAAAAAGAAAAAATGCAGCATATTCGTAAAAGAAAATAGAATCTCTTACACCTCTCTAAGGTAGCTCTTAAGAAATTCTGGAGGCAGATTCTAACTAGGAAAACTAAAGATAATAATAAAATTGCTTTACACAACTGGAATTCCTATCTTAAAAAGCTTTATGAATCTCCAAATATCATGGATAACTTTCAAACCCTACTCAAAACGAAAGAAGTTTTCTCATTAGAAGACATTGATTTTGGGGTTAAACGACTGGAAAATGGGAAAGCTAAGGACATTGAAGGTTACAAGGTAGAAATCTTACAAATTGGAGGTCTTGTTTTCATCCCCCACATTTACAAGCTTTTCAATCAAGTGGTGAAGCAAGGGTTCCCTAAACCATGGACTCAGAGCCTCATTATCCCTATTTTTAAAAGTGGGGATACAAATAACCCCTCTAATTATCAGAAAATTATGATTAGCCCTCTGGTACCTAAGTTATATGGTATTATTTTGGAAAAGAAGTTGAGAATATGGCTTGAAAGTGAAGGTAAGTGGGCTAAAGGTCAAGTAGGTTTTAGAAGGCAACACTCAACAACGGACCAGCTCGTTACACTCAGTATCATTGTGGAGGAATGTCGCAATGATAAATCCAATCTCTTTTGTTGCTTTGTCGACTTTAGAAAGGCTTTCGATATGGTTCCTTGAAACAACCTATGGAATAGATTAGAAGAGCTAAAGGCTCCTTTCGAGTTGAAAGCTCTCACTATAAGGTTATACTAGAATGTAATTGCCAAGCTAAAGAGCAATGAGGGGTGGTCAGAAGATATTAAGTGTAATATCGGAGTTAAACAAGGTTGCACCCTCTCCCCTACCCTATTTTTCATTTATATCAACAAGCTAGAAGGTTGTTTAGAGGAAGCAGGCTATGCTGGCACGATCTTCGCTGGGATAGTCATCATCCTTCTTCTCTATGCTGACGACATTGTTCTTCTCGCAAGGTGCCCATCTGATCTTGATAAACAACTTAGTCTTCTTAAGTATTTCTACTCTACCATGGGTATGACTGTTAACACTGACAAAAAAAAAGTTATGATTATCAAATCCAAGAAGGACACTTACGCTAATTTTATGTATGACAATAGTAAATTGGAGGAAGTGTCTTCTTACAAGTACCTAGGAATTGATATTCATCATAAGCTCAATTGGAACTATAGCATTGAGAAAAGGATTAATGGGGGGTGGAAAACTTATTTTGGTCTTGAAAATAATTGTAAAACAATAAACCTCTTAATGTGGGATAGAAAGAAGTTCCTCTTTGAAACTTTAGTCACTCATGTTATCTTATATGGATGTGAGATTTGGGGTTGGATCATCTCTAGAGAATCCCGGAGAAAGATTGAGCAAATCCAGAAGCGTTTTATAACATATAACCTCAAAATTAAAAGCAATATACCCTATCCTATTCTGCTTATAGAAGTGGGTCTTCCCCTTATCGAGAGCCTAGCTATGACTAGGCTTCTGTTGTACAAGCACAAACTCAATAACATAGGAGACCTTAGACTTCCTAAGCTAGCTTTAAATTCCAACAAAAAACACCTAAGGCTCAAACGAGGTTCGTATACAGACATGAGGGCCTAGTTAAACCATTGGGAGATCAACAAGAATGTTGCATTACAAAACATTAATAACATTAAAAATATTGTTACTTCTGAGTTCAAAGAAAAAAATGTGGTGTGAGAAAGATTTAGCAGCTAAAAGAAAATTAAGATATTATAAGGAGTTCATCAACCCCACCCCTAGAAGATCAAAATTATCTCTCTATTTTAACTATCTCAAGGAAGAAAATTAATATAGCCAAGATTAGAATGAACTCCCATGAGCTCCATAGTGAAACGGGTCGTTGGACAGTTCCTAAAACACCATGGATGGAAAGGATCTGCCATCTCTGTGAGAATATGAACATCGAGGATGAAAATCACTTCCTCTTAGAGTGCCCTGTGTACAACCACATTAGATCTCAATTTTATAATATTTGTTTCAATACTAACATTCCTAGCCTTTTACGGTGTCAAAATTATAGTGAGCTCGGGAGGCTTCTCTCCAAGCTTTTTGAGCATAGGAATAAAATATTAAATCAAACTAAATAATTCATTTCTTTAGGTCTGACAGACCAAAGTTTGGTCTCAGTAGACGTTAACCATCATCATCATCATCATCATCATCATCGTCATCGTCGTCGTCATCATCATCATCATCGTCATCGTCATCATCATCATCATCATCATCATCATCATCATCATCATCATCATCATCATCAATTAAATTTAAAATTAATATTATTCTTAATAAAATTTAAAATTTTATAATTAAAATGATGAAAAGGTAAATTTTGTCTTGAATTTTTAATTAATTATAATAATATTAAAAAATAACTTTATATAATTTGTAAATATTATTTTGAAAATATGGAAGATATTAACATGTATGAAAAACAAATCAATAGTTAGTGTAAAAAATTGTGACTAAAATATAGATAAAATTTGTTATTCAAAACTAAGAAATAGTCAATGGCCTTGGTGACTAGATACATGTTCGTCTGAATATTGCTATCGAACATATAAATCATTTGGTTAGGGGATGGCAAGTCGCTTATTAGAAATTTGATGCAATGTTATATCTTTATTTTTTATGGCAATGAATGTCTCACAATGGAATCTCTTGGTTTGTTTTGTCACATCAGTTACTTAGTATATCTCCAATGGTGATTTTTGTACTGAACTTATCTTCATTCTGGTCTCCTGACGAGGACAGTATTGGGCTAAGCCTGCTGATCATATGTATTTTTTATTTTTGAATATAAATGGAAATTATGATCCAATTTTAAAAAAGGAAAAGAAAAAAAAAAGAACATATAAATCATTTGCATCTTGAAGTTAATGAAACTATAAAATATTTAAATAAGAAATTTTATATAAGTGAAAGAATTGAAATAATTAATTTTAAATAAAGTAAAATGTTTTTTTTTTTTGCTAAAGCAAGTGTCATTCCTTCTATTTCATTAATTCAGAAAATATTTTACAAAATATACAAACGTCCACCCGACGCCGAGGATTCAGGAAAAATAAAATACTAGCCACCTAAGGAAAAACCCCTAACCCTACAAAAGTAACCTCCGAACCCTAGGAATACAATCCCTATTTGTACTCAGAGGTTAGATGAACATACTAAAACTCGCAGAATCTCCCGCACACCAGCCCCTAGAAAAGGCCCATTAATCTGAGCCGTCCAACCTCCATGCGCAATCCAACGACAGAGGGAGATATCACACAGCGAAGACGTTTGGTGTTTAACGGTCCTGCCCCACCAAACAGCACGACCAATCTTGGCCGTTGATCCGCTCAGCGAAATCCAACGGTGGAGAGTAATATCGCATGGTACAAGGTGTCCGGACGTTAGTGTGCGATGGAGTGTGGTATTCGATACCCCATCCTTGCCACATGTACGAAGCTGAATGGAATCGCTTCCATTTCACTAAAACCATATTCTGCTTGAGAGCCATGCGATCTGCGAAAAACCACCAAGGAAGCGGTTTAACTTCCCGACACCTGAAATTTGGTATAAAACTACTGCTGAAAAGGACGAGATTCATCCCTCTATTTCTTGCAGCTTTGCCTGACCCTGAAGCCAAGGAATGAGTCGAATGTACCCATTGTTCGACTACCTGATCATTTGAGATATCCCTTTTGTTCACTCCGGGGTTTTCTGAGGCCAACAGTAGTCTACCCCTCACCAAAGAATAGTTTACAAGATTATGCTGACTCATACAGAGGACAATTCATTTCGAGCTTGCCTCCATGGCTTTGTATCTGAACACTTCCCTGTCCTTTTTCGCTTGCTCAAAACAAAGAGATTTCAGTCTGCTCTAACGTACCTCTTGCCACTTCTTCAAGACCCTGTCTTCTGTGCAGCTAACCCCTTGGTTGGCAAGAAGATTTGCCAGTTTATTGGCCTTTCTGTGAACATGGTTGAAACTTACCATGCAGAGGCCTTGGAGATGACCCTGAATTCTTTGGAAAACCCTGATTAGCTTCAAGTGTTTGGAGACTTTCTCCGGCACTATTCCACAACTAATTCTTTTCACCGAGTTAATGATTAACTCAGAATCCACTTCTATGATCGCATTTAAACAATTGCCCTGTTTCAGAAACTCTAAGCATTGTTCCAAAGCCATTAGTTCAGCCATGTTTTTGGTATCTTTTCCTAAGTGACAGTGGAAGATGAAGATAATGCGTCCTTCTTCATCCCTTAAGACCCCTCCATAACCAGCAGTTCCCGGGTTTCCTTTTGAAGCCCCATCAATGTTGTATTTCAAATAACCCTCCGGGGGAGGATGCCAGAAATCATTCTTCATATCCATTGAGATTAATTTCCTGTCTAGGCCTTGAGGAATGAGCCCCTGCATACCCAGCTACCTGAGAATTCTTAAATCCACCTCTGAGGGAGGATTTTTAGGGTAATTCCGAACTGTGATTCCCACTGTCTCCTTAAGCTGTTTCAAGATCAGTACAAATAGGCGATGAGGGGGATTCTTTTCGTCCTTGAATATTCTTTTGTTCCTCTCTTTCCAAACATTCCAAATGATGAAGCTTGGTGTTAGGGCCCAAGCTAAGCTGAGAAATTCATAATCCGAAAAATTTCTTCTCCAATTATTGAGGGTATTAATGATACTCCCTCTGTCTCTGACAGTTTGTTGAAAAATGGTAGCAAACTATTGAGTATATGCTCCATTGTCTCCTCTTGAGCTTCACAGAGCTGGCATCTTGAAGGCCCAAGAACACCCCTCTTCCTAATATTATCCCAAGTCAAGATTTTCTTGTGATATACCAACCACATGAAGAGTTTGATCTTCATCCACCCGTGGTGCCTCCATAGGTTCTGCCAGATCTTGTCTGGAATATGGGAATCCAGTTTAAGGAGAATACTTTTTGCTTCCTTAAGATTAAAGGTGCCCTCTTTGTTATTGCCCCATCTTAGTTGGTCTTGCCCCCTTGTTACTAAGATCTTCCTTTGTTCCACTATTTTCATGAGTGCCTCTGCTTTTGTTTTCAAGGAGTTGTCATCTCTGCAATTAATGTTTCTCTAGATTCTCCACTTACTTGCATGATGAGTATGATCCCAAAAATCATTTACCTTAATTAATCCTTGGGAATCTGTCTCATGCTTAAGGCCTAAAAAGTCCTCTTTTAACATAATTGGTTCTTGTTGCCACTTATCTTCCCAGAAAAGAGCTAGATCTCCCTCTCTGATTCCCAAAAACTATTTTCTTGTACTAGGCTTCTGTTCTCCCAGGCTTTGTTCCAGATGTGTGAGCCCTTTATATTTCCAGACATTCTTATGAGATCACTAGTTTGCCAGGAGCTCGCATATTTTTCTTTCCAGATATTAGCCCATTGAGCCTTTGGATTATGAACCCAACGCCACCAAAGTTTGGCCCCTAAAACTTTACTAAGAATTTCTTGATCATCCAAGCCTAGCCCTCCATGATTCTTGTGTCTACAGATTTTCTCCCAAGAAACTAATGCCCATTTTTTTCTTGTCTCCTCCTTACCCCAAAGAAAGTTCCTTTGAATGTTTTTGAATTGCTGTAAGACTCCTATTGGATCTTGGGGAGCAAAAAGCATGAAAACATGGATTGATTGCAGTACATCCTTTGTAAGTACCAACCGACCAGCTAGATATAAAGATCTGATGGCCCATTTTCTGAATTTGTCCTGCGACTTAATGATCAATGGTTCCCAAATGCTCTTGAGCATCAGTTTACCCAGTAGAGGAACTCCTAAATATTTTTAGGGAAGGGAATCCCTTTGAAAGCCTAGAATTCTGGAGATGTTTTTCTAAATAGAAATATTGGTATTAAAGAAAACGATTTTTGATTTGGAGAGATTAAATTCCATACCTGAATCCAAGGCAAAGTGATTGAGGATTTGTTTGTAGCATATATCTTCTTTGACCATGGGAACTCCCTGTAACATGGTATCATCTACAAATTTTTGATGATTCAGTGCCTGACAATTCTCAGCTAGTTGCAGACCTTTAATCCTACCCGATACTTTAGCATGCTTGATAGACCAACCAAGTCCTTCCATCATGAGGATGATAATAAAGGGAGAGAGCGGATCTCCCTGTCTGAGGCCTCTTGAAGGACTAAAAATCTCAGAGGGAGAGCCATTCACCAAAATTGAAAAGCTGGAGGAAGTCACCAGTGCCATAACCCATCTGACCCAGTTATGATCAAATCCAAAAGCAATAAGAATTTTCTTGATATAGGTCCAGTTCACTTTATCATAAGCTTTGGCTATATCTAGTTGCATGATCATGCCTGCCTGCCTCTTGCTAGTTAATGGGTGAACCACTTCTTGAGCTTGGATGATGTTATCTAGAATTTGTATGCCTTCTACATAACCAGATTGTTCCCCAGAAACAAGAGTAGGAAGTAGAGGTTTGAGTCTGTTAACCACTACCTTGGATATTATCTTGTAGACCACATTGCATAAAGCTATGGGTCTAAACTTATCAGGTGTTTGAGCATTGTCCTGTTTAGGAATCAGGGAGATGAAGGAGGTATTGAGCACTTTCAGAATGGTTCTGTTCAACCTGGAATCCTCCACTACATCCAAAATATATTGTTTAACAATATTCGAGCAAGCTTTGAAAAAAGAAAAATTGAAACCATATGGGCCTGGTGCTTTGCCATTTTGCATGTCTTTGAGGACTTCATTGACTTCCTCTTCCGTTACTAGCCTGTTAAGGTTGAAATTATTCTCTCTAGACACCAGCTTCGATATTTTACTAGTTACCTCCCTGATGTAATGTTCTTTATCTGAATTATTTTCCTGAGTTATACCTTGGAAGCGTTGAACTAACACAGCTTCAATGGCCTCGTGGGAGATATGAAGCTCTCCATCCTCATTTTTTATCGAGGAGATTCTATTGTGAGCTCTATTGGCAATGGTGGATTTGTGAAAAAATTTAGTGTTATGATCTCCTTCTTTTAGCCATTGAACTCTAGACTTTTGTCTCCATATTTCCTCTTGTTTACATAGATTTTCCCATTCTTGATGATGTTTATCAACTTGATCACTTTTGATTTTATCAAAGCCATCCGTGATCAGAGCTTGGTTGAGAACCTGCATTTTATTTTCAACATATTTTTTTTCCACAAAAATGTTGCCAAAATCCTTCTTGTTCCATTCTTTAAGCCCGAGCTTGATGTGCTTTAGTCTTTTATGTAGTAGGAACATTCTTGTCCCCTGAATCTACAAATCTTCTGACCACCATTTTTCAATATTGCTAATGAAATCTGGGTGGGAAAGCCAGATATTTTCAAATCCGAAAGGTCTGTTCCTGGGAGTACCTATGCCCTTGATCTCTAGTTGAACTAGTGAGTGATCTGAGCCTCTGAAGGGGAGAAATCTCGCTATTACTTCCTTGTCTATAAGCATAAAATCCTCTGAGATAATGAATATATCTAACTTGGAGGCTACATGAGACACTCCTCCTATTTTATTGTTCCAAGTGAAGAGGCCATTGTTCGTATTCGTATCAACTAGTTTCATATTATCTGTAAAGGGTTGAAATTCTATCGAGTCTTTACTTAGAGCTCTAGTTCCCCATTTTTTCTCTGTAAGCGATTTGATCATGTTGAAGTGACCTCCTATGATCCAAGGTATTCCTGCATATCTGTCCTTGAGATCCACTAGGGAATCTAGAAACCTGAGTTTATCATCTATTCTTTGAGGGCCATACACATTCATGACCAAATAGGTATCTCTATCTCCTACAGGTTGAATAACTAATAATAAATAATTCCTAGATGCCTCAACATCTATTATGCCAATTTTTTGGGGATTCCAAAGAGTGAGTATGCCCCCCGCTGTATTCTCTACTTTGACTTCTAAATAGTCAAATCTGCTGAGCCATTTGCCATGAATTTATCTTAATTTTTGAATGGAACATTTCATTTCTTGGATAAATATTATATCTAGCATTTCTTTTCTCATTCTATTACTAGGCAATCTTTGCTTTCTTTTACTACCTAGACCCCTAATATTCCAAGATGTGAACTTCATAATTAAATATTTGTAAAGGAGTAGCTGGCTAGGTCTTTCATCTTACTTGAATCTATCATTAGCTTTCCACACTCCATCAAGAGTTCATTCTGATTTTTTCTACCTCTTTTCTTTCCTAGGTTTCTAGTTGCTAATCCAGGAGTTGTTTTCATCATTTTCACTCCTCTATTATCCTTCTTGTCAATGTTTTTCCCCTTCTACACCCCTTTAGCCTGGGTTTTCCATAAAAACAACTACTATATTCTATTGATCTCTTCTTGTGGTAACGAATCTACCCCTCCTATGGTTCCCTGTGTCAAGAACCCTTCCAGATCTAGGTGTTATTTGTCAAGAATCTCCTGTAGCTCATGATCCTCCTAATCCATTTCACTCTGGGTCATTTCCTAAGCCATCTCCAATTCTGCGTCGCTTATCATAGTCTCTTTCTGAAAATCAATTTCCTGTGTTTGTTCACGGTTTTCTTCTACCTCCTTTTCCCCCTGACTTCCTCCCATTGCTTGATCTTCTTTTGTAGTCTCTTCATCTTCTTCAAGAACTTGGAAATTGTTCTGACTGACCTGTTGCCCTTCCTTCTGATATTGCTTTCGCCCTCTTTTGCTGCCTTTTCCTTTATTTACCACTTTGTGAACGCTGTCAATGTCCTTCATTGTGTTAGCTTTGCTCTTGTTTGCTACTTTACTGAGCGGGCAGTCTCTGAATAGGTGCCCATGTTCATGGCATCTGAACGGAATATGCTCATAGTCTACTATTTGCACCCATTTTTCATCCACAACTTCCAAGATCACCTCATCCGGAAGAGCTCCGGATAGGTCCATTTCCACACATATCCTTGCAAAGGAAGTATATTTTCCCCTTCTTGTGGCTTCAGAAGCTTTAACAAAACACCCTAATTTATTGCCTATGGTAGCTAGTGATTCAGTTTGCCAGTAATCAAGAGGTAGAGAGTAGAGTCTTACCCATACCGGTACTGAAGTAAAAGTCTCCCACTCCGGGACAAAATTCATCATCCATGGCTGCATATAGAGGCCAACTGCTGCATAGAAATAGGGCCCTCCTTCAAACACTCTATCTTTATCTTCAATATTTGTGAACACCACAGTGAAAAATCACTTTGACCCAAGATGTAGGTCAATGCTCCCTTTAGGTTTCCAATGGTATTTGATCCATGTTTGTAAAGCTCTTTCAGTGGGCCATAATCCCATGAATTTGCAGATGATGGCATAAGTCCGCATGTGATCTATGTGCGCCTGCAGAGCAGGATCATTTAAGACTACTCTAGGTGTGATCTCAGCGTTGGGTTTGCAGGGTCCCTTTTTTTTGTCTTTAGCTTCCTGTTTTATATCTTCATCCTCCTTGTTGTTAGTGCTATTTTTTTCCTTATTTTTGGTTCCTTCTCTCTTCTTCCATTTTTCTTTTCCCTTCTTCAACAATGCTTCTGGTATTTTCTAGAGGTTTCTTGCCTCTACTGGCTACGACCTCCTTATAGGAGGGGGTGGAGCTCCCTCCTCTACAACCCTCCATGAAGATCGACCTCAGCAACTATCTAAAACCCTCGTTATTCGCCTTCCTTTCTACACGTCCAACCGTCTTACTTTATTTCCCAAGTAAAATGTTATAATGAATAATATTTTCAATTTATTATTGAATGAAATTATTAACATAAAATATAATTAAGTATGGTTGGATGCAAAGTAGTCCCAATCCCTGTCCCTCTGCTCCCACACACATATATAAAAGAAAAAAAATGTTAAATAAAAAATATTGTGCAATGCTAAAGAGAAATAATATTGTACAATGTTAATACTAAAACCCAAGTAGTGGGTCCACTGTGCCCATTTCTCAAAAATATTGGAGGTTATCACTAATGACCTTTGCGAGATTGTACTTGTAAATGAATCCCAAATCTGATAATTTCTTTGATGAAATGACATTCTTCCAACTCACATCAAAGAGTATTTAAGAACTTATATCATCACAAAATAACGTCATTGCCTTTGTTTTTATTGTGGATAGATGTGCGAGTTTTGGAATGGTAATGCAGTTTATGTGGTTTCACTACAATGGGGACTCAATTTCACAAAAATCTCAACTTTGCATGGGTTGTGATACACATTTTTAATAAAATATGTTTTTTAAATGAATTTCTAACCAATTCAAAATAACTATTAACTAATTTTGGGATTTCTCCACATTTGTTATTTGAGAGTGTTTGTACTTTGTTAGTTTCGTTAAGTTAACTCGGTTTTGTAAGAGTGGTCGGTTTTGTAAGAGTGGTTGTATTAGGGGAATTATCTATTTTATTTGAGAGTGTTTATATATATGTATAGATTTTGATTTTTAAAATTCAAATTTATATTTTAATATTTATTTAAAATTTAGTAAACACATTTTTTTCTAAAGAAATAAGTTAATAAATATATTTTAAATATAATTATTTTCAAATTTTATGTTTTTAATTTTAATTTTAATTTTTAAATATTTTTTAATAATTAATAAATGAATTTTTTTGAATTGTAAAACAAAAACTCTTATTCAATAAAAAAAAATAAAAAATTATTTTCTTGTAAATCTAAAAACAATTTTTACTAATAACTAACATCCATTAATTACTCAATAATGTATATATACATTTAAAAAAAAAAAACTATTAAAAACAATCATATAATATCTCAATACATCTAAGAAAGCTTTTATACATCTAAGAAAATTTAAAAACGAAAAATAATTTATTTATTTAAATTAATCAATTAATTTATAATTAAAACTTAAAAAATAATATTCATTTATTAAAATAATTCTAATTAAATTGTACAACAATATTACATTAATTAAATAAATTATACATTTAATATAAATAAATAATTTTTCTAATATAATTTAATTTTATTATACAACAATATTACATTAATTAAATAAATCTTATATTTAATTTAAATAAAAAATATCTAAAAATAACTAAAACTCTCAAAATTAAATAACAAGATGTATTCTCTATTATTATACAACAATATTACATTAATTAAATAAATCTTATATTTAATTTAAATAAAAAATATCTAAAAATAACTAAAACTCTCAAAATTAAATAACAAGATGTATTCTCTATTGTGAAATGAACTACATTTAAATTATTTGTTGTATTTAATGAAACATAAATTTAATTGGCTTTTCTATTATAAGAAAACTAAATAGTGTTTTTAATAATTTGTATTTTATATAAATTTAATATAATATATTAAAAAATTCAAACAAAAATAAATATGGAAAAAGAAATTCCAAATCATTTTATAAAATCTAAATAAAAAAATCAAAATTCTCAAAATTAAATAACAAAATATAATCTCTAAATCTTTTCAAAAATCTTGCCAATAAAGAAAAACGCTCACACTTCATTTAAATTTGTTATTTTTAATAAATAATTATGTGGAAAGGCCTTTTTCTCTTCCGACTTCGAGTAAACAGTCACTGTTCACCCAACAAATCATTTATACAAATAATTTATACATTAGTTGTAATAAAAAATTTCGTTCAAAAATTGACGTAACTGCAAATGGTGAACATATGAAATGTTTGTGTTAGATTATATCTGATTTTTTTTACAAACTATATGTGAATACAATTCCCACTTCTAAACATTACAACATACTAATCCCACACCTTGTTCCTCATGACCAATTTTGTCTTGCCATCCACCACAACAAGCCTTTGCATACGCTCTAACCTCTCCGATATTCATGTTATCTATTTTTACATTTGATTTATATACAAAATTAGCATGTACATTAGCTCATGCTCTTTATTGATTTAAACTAACATCAATTCCAGTCAATGCAGTCTATATGCTATCTAGAATATCATCCCTTTCTTCTTGAACAATTTGAGAAGTGTCATCCATCTTCGATCGTAGAGTTACCAGATGTGTTGGTTGAGGTACGAAAGGAGGCAAACGACGAGGCAATGAAGTATCCATAAATGCACCCTTCTGATCATATGTTCGACCTTTTCCAATACCATAATATTTGGATGGAAGGTCAGTATAATTAGGTTTCATACCCTCAAAAAAATTTGTATAAAAGAATTAAGTAAAATACTATGGAACCTCATTATTCCATGGAAAATCTCCATACGCTGCAAGGAACCTGTCATACAAATGGTGGGCTATTTCAAGGTTCTTGAAATATTGCACCTTCATCATCTTTATTTTAGACCCTACTTTAAAATTAAACATACATTTGGCTTGTTTTTTTGTGACTGTCCTATCCACCTCAACCCATTTATTAGGACCCATCATTGTTGCCTCACGATGCCTCATTATATCAATAAATACATCATTTGTTGGACCAAGGTTCTTAAAAATATCAATAAATGTATTTAGAGAGTGCAAAACTATTTCTAATCTTTGTTGACTCTCTGCAAGGAGCTCCAACCTCCCAAGATCATTCTTCAATTTTGAATAATGAAATGTATACCTCTATAATGTACACTTGTGGACATTTGTCTCCCAAGGAAGCTCAACATGAATATCTGACAGATAGGTGGTTAATGGTGTATAGTCTTCTTCTTGAAACGCCATCGTTAGCCTACCTTCAAATTCTTCTACATTTTCACCCCTTTCTTCAATATAATAACTTAAATATTAAAACATTTCAATGTATTTATATACATGAAAAATAGACATACATGTATATGTACATACAGTTTATTTATGTACATAAATTTGTTTTAAAATCAATAAATTAAAATGATATAATTTACTGGATGGAGATACATGAGCTGATTGAGATTCACGACCACCCAAAGATGGTTGAGGACTCTCACACATAGGTCCATGAGTTTATTGATATTTTTGACCACCAAGAGAAGGTTGAACACCCTCACATGATGACCTAGTGAGAGATAATTCCAAAAAAGATCAAAATTATACATTAATAAAGTTAAGCAGACTCTAAATTGGTTATTAATGTGGCCAAGAAGATTTGTAATGGAAAAGCACCTTGAAAAGTTTGAAAACATTGGCGGCTTTTGCAGGTCTTTCAGCACATTCATTCCCACCTACAAACCCTGAGAACGGCCAGTTTTGTTCATGTGCGAAGAAAAGCCAATATGCTAGCTAATCGTCTGGCGAATGAAGGAGTGTTTTGCAAGGATAGTTACAACAAGTATGCTTGGGATTCGACACCCTCGGGGAAATTGTGTGAGGATTGTCAAAGACAGGTGGCCAAAGACATGGAAAACTTCCAAACTATTAGGAATGAACAAGAAGGAAGACTAGTGGAAGCAGGAGAAAGTGGAAGCGTAAGTCATTCTTAACCGTTGATCCACCCAAAAAAAAGAGGAAGAAGAAGAAGAAGAAAAATGCTTAAAACAGAGCTTTCTACAGGGGAGAGGCACTTGGTAAACAACAAGCCTCTTAGAAGGTCATCGACCACAGATCTTGATAGCCTTCATCATCGAATGGCCATCAGGTGGAAAAGTAATCGAAGGTTAATTACTCAAGTGGACCCAACGTTTCTTAGATTAGCGGTTTATAATCTTCATCGGGTCCAAAAAGAAGGTAAAGATCATGAAGGTTTCAGTTACGATATCTCGGAGGACCGTCAAATCAATAAGGGCTTAATTGTGTGGTTTTCGGGTTCTAAAAGTGATCAAAGCTTAAGTTTCAAACCAGACCCGAACATTTATAAACCAATGGCTCACAATCCTTATCGGGTCCGTGAACCGAGTAAAAGGGGCGCATGTTGCCGAGATGATAGTGTTCATGACCATCAGATCTCACGGGATCTAGATCGAAAGGACATCGGGTTTCAACATAGGAGGAGGCTAGGTCCAAAAACGAACCCAAAGTTTTACACTTTAACTATTTATTCACCTTGTCAGATCTGTAAAGCTGGTAAATACCGAGGTCACCTTCGAAGCGAATTTTGTTGGATCACTGGGGGTCTCATCAAATGGCCATCGGGTTGGCTCATGGACAGTGACTTAAATTGTAAACCTTAGGTTTCGGGTTTCGGGTTTATTTTGGGTTGTGTAGTTGGTTACTCTTCATAGGGTTAGCCCTTGATGGTCCTTACATTTGTAAAGCCATGTAACATATGTAATATTTCTTGCGGTTAATAGAAGGCTCCACTCTTATTTGACCAAAAAAAAAAAGATTCTACCGATTTATCATTTAAGGAATTAAATGCACATAAACATATATATACCACGATGATTATGTAATGAATGATGATCCTCCATTGATTGATCTGATACTCACCTCTACCTAGTTAGATATGCTTCTAAAAATGATGGAATTTATAAATTAATAAAGTTAAATTGACAAAAATCAATTCAATATGTATACGTACATATGATTCTACCAATATCATTTAAGTTTGCACATAAACATACATGCACCAAATGATGATATAATGAATGATGGTCTCCTCCTGATTCATTTGATACTCTCCTCAATCCGCGACCAATCTCGTCGAAATCCATAGAATTTTGCGCTTGAGTTGATGCTTAATACTCACTTAATGCTCTATACCATTTACTTCTCAAACAATTAGGTGTTGATTGCCCATCCAATGACCTTGACCCTTTATTTATATATATGGATGGATATAGTGATATGATCTTCCAAAAAACCCAAGTTACCTCATGCATTTAAAAAGTATTTAAAAAGTCAAGAATTCAAAAAATTAATAAGTCCGATAAATGTAACTATTTAAGGGTTTCTTCAAAATTATTTGGCGCATATTTTTGTTCAGCCCAAGATAGATATAAACAAAAAGTAAATACTCAATATTTAAATGTTCAATTCAAATATACTAAAGACTAAAAACAAATGCTAAAGTGCACATCTTGAGAATTAAATGCAAAATTTTCTTAAACTTGTCACCCCAATAATTCACTAGGTAGTAATTACATAGTGGGGACACACTTAGAATAGTATTGAAAGAACCACATGGTCGTTAAAGACACCACATTTATATTTAAAACACACACACATATCAAATATATCTTACAATGTCCATCAATAAATTTTGATGGATTGGTTCTTGATACCAATTCATCTTTCACACGCAAATATTGAGTTGGCATTGCCCCATACAATAGACCACTAGACATCCTATTAGCATTTTTGCAATCACTTGTGTTAACTGATTGAAATTGAATAACGATAATTTTTGCTTCTCTAGGTAATTGTTTTAACTTCTCCTTTTTTACTTGGTACACACCTTTCATCTGGTTGCACACAAGTTCAAAATGGGTGAATACTACAATGCCATTGGATCCATGGTCCCTAATTGTTCCTAAGCCTTCTATAAGTTCAATATATTATTCTTCATTGTTTTTTTTCCTTTGAGGTACATCCATTTTCCTTTGGAGGACTTTTTCATCACAATATTGTATAATGCATACGTAATCACTGCTTGTCCTAGATTGGAATAACAAGGGACTTCAATGCATAATGTCCATTTTTCAATCATGTTTAATGGGTTTTCTAAACCTTGTAAAACACAAATTCAATAAAATGAATAATATATTTACTTTTTACAAATGCCTTTGTCATAAAAAGTTTGATCAAGAACTTTACGGAAGAATGATGAAAAAATAAGTATCCAAAATCAAATTCTACCATGGAAAGCATTCTAGGTACTGGGCAGATGGTTATCAAAGAAGGTGGGGAGAGGCTCTTGGTTTGATTGGGGGAAGATCCCTGGATCAAAGGAGAGGAGATTTACTTGCTCTCTCCAAATATGAAACATCATCAAGGAGATTGTTATAATCCTATATTTTGGTTTATTCTTGTATCAATACATATGAGAAATTAGTTCAAATTTAACAAGGTAGAGTCCAATTTTACTTCCTTTGGAAACTTTATTTCCAATTGTTTGTTTCAAGTGGAGAGATCAAACTTGTCAAATTTTAGCACTGTAAAGTTTGAATTTATTTTTTTTATAACCATGCAAAGAACCAATTGATAAAAACCCACAATTTTTATTTTTTCCTCAACATTCTATTTCAATAAAAATTTAATTTTTTTTATAACCATGCAGAGAACCAACTGATAAAAACCCATAATTTTTATTTTTTTCCTCAACATTCTATTTCAATAAAACCTCTCAATTTTAATTTTTTAACTGGACATTTTATTTTGAACCAACTTCTTTCCAACCATTTTAGAAACTTCATTCCATTATTTTAATATAATGTTAAAACTAAAACCCCACATTTTAGGTTTTATCTTCTACGTTATATTAATGGAATAAAGATTCCAAAATGGTGATAAGAAAGCTCCTTCAAAATCAAATGTTCCTTCATTAAAAAACCAAGATTATGTAGTTTTAATAATTTATTTTTTGCATCGTTATAAAATTTATACTAAAAACCATTTTGTTAGATAGTATTAAAAATTGTCAAATTTGCTAGATCTCCATTTCAAGCAAATTTTCAGTGATAAAATTACCTAGATGTAATAACTATATGTCCTACAAATTGAACAAGGGTGATTGTGGGTGCTCTCTCCAAATATGAAACAACGTCTAGAGTAGATTTTCAGTTTTATACTTGGACATATATTGGAGTCAAAGGAGTGTTTAATGATGGTTCACAGGTTTGGATTGAAGTAGAAGAAATTGGGCTAGTAGGTGAGTTGGTTTCATAATGGAAGGATTTTGTTAGTGGGCTTACAATATTTGGACTCTCGTTGTTGGATGTGGTTGATACTCTAGTTTGGTATTGGAATCACTCTCTAGGGATGTTAACAACTAAATTAGGATATGAGGCCTTAACTGTAGTTAATGAGGATGTATAGAGGAAATGGTGGTATCAATTGATTTGGAAATGTAAAGCTTATTCAAAGATTAGGATGTTTTTATATTAAGTTGTCATACTAACTATGGTTACCACTACAATGGCAATGGGAAAAGAAGACTCATGAAGGGAAAAGGTAACAATGGGAAATATTGGCCTCACACCCCAATTCAAAAACCTCCATCCACTGCATTTTAATATGTATATATCACCACTAAGATTGAATTGTTGTCACATTTATATAAATTTTATAATATAATCATATAACTATATAACAAAAAAAAAAACCAAAATTGTTAGCCTATTATAATGAATCTTACATAGTAAAATTTTATGCTTTTCACTTATAAAAGAATTATTCACTTTGATTCAATGACAATTTTCACTTATAAAAGAATTATCCACTTTGATTGATTCAACGAAACTCATCCCTTACTTGAGTTCAATACATTTAAACTAGGTTCATTTTAAATAAATATATATGAAAATATAATCTTCAACTATCTAAAATCCATAATCTAATAGATACTTAAAATTTGTATATAAAAATGAGAAATACTTACTCCTCCCTTTTTATGTGGTGCTATCATATTCTTAAAGATTGCTTTTTTATCCTTTCCCATTAAAAGGATTAACTATCTATTCTTTTTTGTTATTGTAAATAACAATATTTTACATATCAATCCAAAAACTTGAGATTACAAAAGTAGCTTGACATGAATGCCATTTGAACTCGAATCACTAAAAAAAAACCCAGTTGTCAGTACAAATCACCCCAGGAATAGAGAAACACTCCAATAGTGGAGAAAAATGTCATCAGAAATCTCTAGTGTCCCAAATTTATCACCAGAGAAAAGAAAAAACCATATGAAATTGGGAGATACATAAAATTCCTTGATCAAACATAATCACTGAAATCGAAAGATATGCAAGTGAGAATCAAAGTCCCATAAGACAACTAGGCCTCCAAAACAATGTCAATAAAAGGGAAAGCAGTAAGTTGAAGAGAACTACAACCATAGACACATGACAGTCCATTGGAATCATATGCCAAAAGCACCTACCCAAGAACAAACTCGACATTCCCCATAATGTACGTTAGAATAATGCTCGACAACTTAGGAAAAATGTAACCAATCAAAACCAAGCCTATCCCAAGAGCATTGTTATATGAGAAAGAAGACCTAAAGCCCTTGAGTCGGTAAAACAAAAACCAAACACACATTCGAGAAATAAAACTTTTGTTTCTACATTTTCTAAGGCATATATATTCTCCATATGGAACCAAAGGAAAAGTAGCAACATCAGTAGATCGAGCACAATCTAAACATCGGTGGGTCCTTTCTCCACAAATCTTTAGGAACTTAAATAATACATTTTGAAAAATAATACATATGGTTATTTAGTTCATATCAGGTTTATGTTATGAAAGGTATCACCTAAAGGCCTGCCTAAGTGGGTTGAAGACTATCTATGAGGGCTCAAACAATGGTGGGTCGGCCTAGTAAGGTATGAAAATGATGAAAGCCCTAAGCCATACCATATACGATAGTTTAAAGAAACAAATCTCGGGTTAGACCTATTGAGTGTTATGGTTAGGACGAAGGGAATGGACACACCTTCGCCCCTTCCCCACCACAATGGTGGCCCTGTAGATATATGCAAAGGAATACTTTAAAAAATAAATTGATAAATCTACCTTAAAGAACCAAAAGATCAAAACATCATTGGTGGGTTCTAAAGTACATCACTTGCATTTTTATTTCTATTGAATTTGAATTAGTGTTTCATTCATTTTTAATTGGGA
Organism: Pinus tabuliformis; assembly: GCA_031772625.1. Lineage (NCBI taxonomy): Eukaryota > Viridiplantae > Streptophyta > Pinopsida > Pinales > Pinaceae > Pinus > Pinus tabuliformis. The sequence continues at coordinate 1,519,318,249 of CM062816.1, forward strand.
AGTTGTTTTTCAACAGAGAGCATAAATAAGAGATAAAAGAAAAATAAAAGATGCAATGGCATAAATTCGAGTCCAACCCCAACAACAACAACAATACATAGTTATTTATGGTAGCGGCAATCAAGAACAAGAAAGTTACAGGATTTTCACAACAAGGCCACAACTGTAACTACGGGATCAGGTTGATACGAGGATGAGACACCTGAAAAAATTCCTACAGTTCCCAACAACTGCAAATTAGCCAAAAAAAAAAAATAGACCTATTAAAACTCAACAAAAACAACATACAACTAAAAAAAAAGGAAAAATGAAATACCTGACTCAACAATAAAAAATTCACAACAAGATCACAACAACAATTCTAAATAATTGTAACTGGGAGGTTGGGTTTATGCTGTGGAGTTAGGTTCACAGGAGGATGAGGCATCAGACAAAATTCCTCTAGCGCCCAACATCTGTAAATCAACGAAAAAAATGAAACCTATCACAACTAAAAGAAAAACAATTAACAACTTAAAAAGAACGAAAAATGAATTATCTAAATCAATAATAATGAATTCCCAATAGAGATGCAACAACAATTCAAAAGAACTGTAACTCACAACATGACCACAACAACAATTTTTGTATATAGTGCAAAAAAATTTCCAGGGCCTCATGACCCACATATATTATACATAATAACTTTTTTGGGTTAAAAAGTTGTTTGACCAAACAATTATTTTCAGTCGAAACTTTTTTGATGGTAGAAAACACAAGTCGCCAGTTCCCCCCTAAGCCAAAAATTTGTTGCACGATATTCGAGGTTTTCGTTAACTTAAACGTCCAAAATTCCGGCCGCATGTTAGATTTAACCATTCGACTAAAAAAAATAATAGTTCAGCTGAAAAAATCAATTATCTCAACTGAAAAAATTAAATAGTTCAGCTGGAATTGTGTGATCAAGAATTTTTCGCAAGAAATTCACACAAAAGTGTAGCCCAACTTCAAATTTTCACCCAAAATCCATCCAAAAAATAGCAGTATCATCATATATAATAATTTTGCTATAAAAAATCATTGACAATTTTAAATATACATATATGATTACCAAGTCAACACCTATTGTGAATTTCATTATTCCAAGGTAAATTCACAACATCCATAAAAAATAGTAATATGATCATACATAATGATTCCCCATAAAAAAATGAGAAAATTCAACACATATATAAAGTAACAAGATAAGTCCAATAATATCATCATCTTCTTTAATCAAATCAACTAAAATTCAAATGTGTGATTACCATATCAAAATATTTCATGAATATCATAATTCTAAGGTAAATTCACAACATACATCTAAAGATAGTAACACCATCATACATAATAATTCTCCATCAAAATAATGTTGATAATTTCCAATATATACACAAAATAACAAGATAATAATGATAATATCATCATCATCATCTTTATTCAAATCAACTAAAATTCAATGTATGATTACCAAATCAAAATGTTTCATAGATATCATTATTCTAAGGTAAATTCACAACATCCATCTAAAAACAAGAATCTCATCACACATAATAATTCTTCATCAAAAAAATGTTGACAATTTTCAACGTATTCATTAATGTTGACAATTTTCAACGTATTCATAAGGGAAAAATATAGTATAGATAGTATATATCATCATATTTATTCAAATCAACTAAAATTCAAATGTATTTTTACCATATTAATACATCCAAATAAATATAAAAAACAATACATGGCTAGCTAGCACCACCAAGATCATAGTCAAGATCATCCTCGTGATCATTGGCATGATCATCATCACGACCATCTTGATAAATCTCACTTCATCATCATTGTCTCCTATTATCTAATGTATGTTCAGCATAGTCTTGATCATCATCTCAACGGTCATCACCTATAGCACTTTGGAAAAAAAAATTACATGTTAGTATTAATTTCATAGCACAATTCATATTTTTGTTACATTACTAGCCATAAAATGAGGTAGGATATAACAACATCCAATAGTACTAAAAAATAAAATGAAAATATGGTTTAAAATATATTGGAAATCCAAATAAGATTACACTTGTAATTCACATTAAGTAATAGAAGAATTTTGCAATGCATATGAAGTTGATACCCAAGTGTTCTTCATATTATATTGTGACACTACTATAAAAAAAATAGGGGTCGTATTTGAAGAGATATGAACGCCCCTCATAGGAACTTTGGGGGCATTAAGATCCCCCCTCGTAGCATCTTTTGGGGGAATTAGGAGCCCTCCTTGTAGAAACTTAGGAGGGGGGTTTAGAACCCCCTTGTAACAACTTTTGGGTGCATTAGAAGCCCCCTTTGTAGCAACTTACAAGGGGGGTCTCCAAGTGACTTTTGGGGGTGATTTGAAATCCCCTCTAAAAGTGACTTTGGTTGGGATGGGGAGGAGGGGTGGCGTTTAAAACCTCACTCATAGCAACCTACATAGGAAATTTACTCCCCTCATAGCAACTTACAAGGGTGGTTTATAACCCCCCTCATAGTCAATTTTGGGGGAAATTAAGAACCCTCCTTGTAGCAACTTATGAGGAGGGTTTAGAACCCCTCTTGTAGGAATGTTTTGGGAGCCTCCCTCATAGGAAATTTTGGGGGCATTAGAATCCCCCCTCATTGATCACCTTGATGTTAAAAAAAAGGCAAGAATATTGGAAAAGAAAGGTCAACAACAAAGATTAAGACCTAGAAGTGTTATTATTTCAGAAAATAAGGCCACACAACTTGCAATTTTAAACTAAGAGCCATTAAACTTATAAAAGGAAAAGTTAAAGATAGAAAATGGAAGAAAGGAACCATATTTTAATTAAAAATACCACTAACATGGAGACCAAAATAGATGGAGACAAAAATGATGATGATGATTTCTTATTTTGAGTGGTTGGATCTCCAAGACAAAGGGAATCATGGAAAGTTTGCTTGACGTTATTGGTGGTTTAGGCGAATCCCAAAATTCAAAAATTCTACTTTTATAAGGATGACAACAACATGATGAAATATATACAAGAGCTCCAAACCTGTGAAGGGGAATAGAAACTGTCAAATACAATTTGGAAGCCATTATCATATTTATGTAAAATAAAAATTGAATAATGTTCTCAGAAAAAAGTTGACAGTTGTATTCATGGGTTGAAATAAAAAGTATTTCAAAGTGATAATTAAAAGGTCATGTGGGCTAAGTGACCAAAAATATTAATCATAGTTCTTAGTATTGGTAGTTAGGGATGATTCAGTAGATCACCCAACTAAAATACAAATAAAAGGGTATAAATGTACTTTAATGATGAATTATTCATTAATGAATGATACCTCTCTCTTTCATATCTTTACATTTTATCAGGAATGTGCACTAACACACCAATAAAATAAGTCATGTCATTTGATGAAGTTTGTTGTCAATCTTGGTCACAAGATTCAACTAGTGGCAACGCAAAAGTGTAGGCTCAAGAGCCCCATCATGTTTTCCATGATCTCAATGAATACATGAATACATATTTATAGAAATGGGACAAAGATGATCTAATTTAAAATATGGATCAAGTGTCACTGAGCTAGTCATTCCACCATAAATCAATGCAAAGCTAAATATTAAAGATCCATTTCATTATGATGTCAAGTAACTGTTGGAAATAACACTAAGAGGGGGGGTGAATCAGTGTTAGCAATTCAATAACATTTCCATTTCCATAATCAGATTTATATACACTACTTCAGTTAAGGGAACTCGCGTGTACACACAACTGTGTTTAAGGCAATTAGCGTATATCCAACAAACTTATTATTCATATGTTGATCTTTAATCAGTGTATCAGAAATCCATTAACCATATAAACAACAACTAGGTGCAGTAAAAATAGAACAGACCATCACACATAAGAAACACACATGAACACCAAGATTTAAGGTGGAAACCCAATGCGGGACAAAAACCACCTGTTGTTGTCTTCTTTTAATATAGGAAAAACCTATTTACAATCTTGTACTGGTGCAGACTCATACTAGTATGCAGGCACCCACCTGCAAAAGGCTACAACCTAATTTTATCTAAGTGTATCATAAAAAATATTTAAAATGAAATTATATTCTTGTTGGAAAATTTTTACATACTCAAAATTTTAAATTGTAACATGGTCAAACTAATTTGTAATAGGGGTCGTATTTGAAGAGATATGAACCCCCCTCATAGGAACTTTGGGGGCATTAAGATCCCCCCTCGTAGCTTATTTTGGGGGAATTAGGAGCCCCCCTTGTAGAAACTTAGGAGGGGGGTTTAGAACCCCCTTGTAACAACTTTTGGGTGCATTAGAAGCCCCCTTTGTAGCAACTTACAAGGGGGGTCTCAAAGTGACTTTTGGGGGTGATTTGAAATCCCCTCTAAAAGTGACTTTGGTGGGGGTGGCGGGGGGGGTTAAAACCCCACTCGTAGCAACCTACATAGGAAATTTAACCCCCTCATAGAAACTTACGAGGGTGGTTTATAACCCCCCTCATAGTCACTTTTGGGGGAAATTAAGAACCCTCCTTGTAGCAACTTATGAGGGGGGTTTAGAACACCTCTTCTAGGAAGGTTTTGGGGAATTAAGAGCCCCCCTCATAGGAAATTTTGGGGGCGTTAGGATCCCCCCTTATTTATCACCTTGATGTTAAAACAAAGGCAAGAATACCCGAAAATCAAGGTCAACAACAAAGATTAAGACCTAAGTGTTATTATTTCAGAAAATGAGGTTGCACAACCTGCAATTTTAAATTAAGAGCCATTGAACTTCTAAAAGGAAAAGTTAAAGATAGAAAATGGAAGAAAGGAGCCATATTTTAATTAAAAATACCACTGACATGGAGACTAAAAAGGATGGAGACACAATTGATGATGATGATTTCTTATTTTGAGTGGTTGGATCTCCGAGACAAAGGGAATCATGGAAAGTTTGCTCCACATGGTTGGTGGTTTAGGTGAATCCCAAAATTCAGAAATTCTACTTTTACAAGGATGACAACAACATGACGAAATATATACAAGAGCTCCAAACCTGTGAAGGAGAATAGAAACTATCAAATACAGCTTGGAAGTCATTATCATATTTATGTAAAAAAAAAATTGAATAATGTTCTCAGAAAAAAGTTGACAGTTGTATTCATGGGTTGAAATAAAAAGTATTTCAAAGTGATAATTAAAAGGTCATGTGGGCTAAGTGACCAAAAATATTAATTATAGTTCTTAGTATTGGTAGTTAGGGATGATTCAGTAGATCAACTAACTAAACTACAAATAAAAGGGTATAAATGTACTTTAATGATGAATCCTTCATTAATGAATGATATATCTCTCTTGCATATCTTTACTTTTTAACAAGAATGAGCACTAACACACCAATAAAATAAGTCATGTCATTTGAAGAAGTTTATTGTCAAGCTTGGTCACAAGATTCAACTAGTGGCAACACAAAAGTGTAGGCTCAAGAGCCCCATCATGTTTTCCATGATCTCAATGAATACATGAATACAAATTTATAGAAATGGGACAAAGATTATGTAATTTAAAATATGGATCAAGTGTCACCCAGCTAGTCATTCCACCATAAATCGATGCAAAGCTAAATATTAAAGATCCCTTTCATTATGATGTCAAGTAACTATTGGAAATAATTCTGAGAGGGGGGGTGAATCACTATTAGCAAGTCAATAACGTTTCCATTTCCATAATCAGATTTATATACGCTACTTCAGTTAAGGGAACTTGTGTGTACATGTAACTGTGTTTAAGGCAACTAGCGTATATCCAACAAACTTATGATTCATATGTTGATCTTAAATCAATGCATCAGAACTTCATTAACGATATAAGAAGTAACCAGGTGCAGTAAAAAAAGAATAGACCATCAAACATAAGAAACACATATGAACACGAAGATTTAAGGTGGAAACCCAATGCAGGACAAAAGCCACCTGCCGCTATCTTCTTTTAATAAGGAAAACCTGTTTACATTATTGTACTGGCGCAAACTCATACCAGTACGCAGGCACACACATGCAAAAGGCTACAACCTTCTCTCGTTCTCCAGCTGCTACTGGAAGGGAGCTACAACCCCCTGGTTCTTGTACTAGCCGATATATTTACTAGTAAGTAGGTGCCAACCTACATAAGGCTACAACCCTCTCTCATTTTCTAGCTGCTACTGGAAGGGAGATCCAACCCCCTAGCTCTTGTACTGGCCGATATGTTTACCAGTACGTAGGCACCGGCCTACTGAAGGCTCCAACCTTCACTCTTCCTCCAAGGACCATGTTCATAAATTTTCAGATTGAATACTCCTGGAACACAACACCATAATCTAAAGCCCACGTTTCATCCAATTTTCATACTGGACCCATCAACAACATTGAAGCTAAAAATCAATCACCACTGCAACACAACCTTTGCACTCAACAATCTTTGAATCACCCAACAACTGAATCATTGAAGCCCTGTCATCAAACACAGTTACCAGAACACAGAGAAGAGCCCAGAACTCTGCAACAACCACTAGAACCAACTGTAAATTCAGATATCATATTTCATAATGTATACGCTACTTTGATGAACTAAACCAGCATGTATACATGCTTTTACCAAAGCGAACTTGCGTACAGATCTGCAAATGTTAATTCATAACTTTGCAGTTATTCCAGACATCAATCATACCCAGATCATAACATTTATAGAATAAACATGCATTAGTAATTCATATCTAGTCTATCAATGATCAAACCACATAATGATAATACATTCCAAGCCTTAAGATCCTGATCCATTATTTGTCATCATCCACATAGGTGCATCCTTGGTTCAGATCAAGCAAAGCATCACAAACCCATAACTTGCATACTGGATTTCACACTTCATCAGATATTCAATACTTGCACACTTGGCCTAATTATCTTCTTGTCCTTTTATAGTTTTAGGCCTTTCTCAATACCATGGCCAAAACCACTTAGTACCAATACCTTGGACCAAATACCTAGGGTCAATACTTCGGACCAGATACCTTGGACCAATACCATGGATCAAAATACCATGGACCAAATACCTTGGACCAAAACTTAGTTTTCCAAGATATAAGCGCCTTTCCTTCTGTGAAAGTGCGTGTGTACGTTATACGCTCCTTTTGGTCTGTTAACCCGCGTGTATACGCTCCTTTGTCAAGGTGAACCTGTGTATACCTCTCTCTGATAATTAATTCTTTGCTATTGACCCGCTACACTATGATCTGTCATCTGAGTGAGTTGCCATCAAGGACAATAGCTGTATCATAATGGAAATAGTAACTCCTAGGGGTAGTCCTAATTCGTCCCCTCCAAGTTAGAATTTGAACATCTTAATGAAATCCAGCTTCAATATGCCATATACAAGTCACCAGGTTCTTCGTGCTCGGATACCATATGTAACACTCCTCTAGTATAAAAATCCTTTGAAGAAGACTCTGATCCACAAAATCCTGAGTATATGGATGAAAGAAGTAGACATCAAGTCACCAGGGAAACCAATAACCTAGAAGCTTGTTCCTTCATGCCTAAAGGCACGTAGTACTTTTGTATTAGTGGATTACAATTGTCAGTTCCAGATTCATCTATACCTTTAAAGACACTAATTTCAAGTGCAATTCCCATGCAAATTTTGAAAATAATATAATCCTTAGACTTAGATACTAAAATTAAGGAAGTTTGTTTTGTAATGCAACCCCTCGGGGTGTAATTTTGAAAGAATTTCCAACAAAAAGAAATGATGTGAATTGAGAGACCTTTATTTTTTCATAACAACTATATATATTATTTTTGAAGGGATCATTGAGGGTGGTTTTCATAATTATGGTAGCAACCTCCATGTGATGAGGGATAGCTACATTTGATGGAAGAGTAAGAGGAAAAACTAGAGTAAATTAAAACTAAAAATTGTCATATAAGATAAGATAATGTTATTAATGTCCAACAAATGATTATAAAAGTAGACCAATGGGACAAAAATACTACATGAATCTAGGTACAAAAGAGTGCTAAAGCATTTTTTAAATCAATACTAGAAGCATGAAAAGATAAAGATAAAGAATTATGTTTCTAGATAGAAGTTAAATATATAACTAAGAGAAGATATAAAATAAGTTTTAAGTGCAACAAAGATGCCCAAAATTGATGAGTTTTGGTGTAAAACAAAAGAAAGGATGTCAAGCCTAGCACGAGTTGGAGTTCGCTAGCAAGGGAAATCGACGGGACTACAATACATGTTCGTCATATGAGTAATCAATAACTATGAAAGGGCTAAACATAGTCGAATGATATCCTCTGAGGATTGATTTACCCTGAGATGGATTGGTTACATGATCTTGAGGGGGGGGTGAAGGGGGGGGGGGGGGCAAAAGAGTGAGGAATAATAACACCCCTTAAATCAATCAAGTTTGTGTAGAAACTTTTTTCACAATACTTATTGGCAAATTATTGATGACCAAACATAATCACATTTTGGCTTGCATATTGTTAATATTGGGATTGTAGGGTGCATATTCGGTGACTCAAGGAAAATGGTTTTTGGGACATACTTAAAGTTTTAAATGGTAGAGTGCATATTGGGATTGCAGAGTGCATATTTGGTGACTCAAGGAGAAAGGTTCTAAATTTGGGGATTTTTCGAGTGTATATTACACTTGTAACTTCCAAACAAGCACAAACCAATAAGAGCTAATGGAGAATAATTGGAAAAAACAAGGAGTTGGAAAATACCTTTGAATATCTCACAATTTTTTTTTGTTTCCTATTATTAAATACATTTTTAAATATTTCTTCTACTCGTACACTTATTCATGTGTATGTTTCACATATTGAGTTTTAGCATCCAAAAAATGCCAAATCTACAATACTATTGAATACCCATGGGGAATATGTAAACCATAAATGGATATGTTAACTCTAGACCCAATAATATAATTTTCCATAACAATATTCTCATGTTATGTTCATACTCCTATAACCCAAATAGAAGAGGAATGAAATTATTCAATTATTTGTGCCTTGAATATCTAAATGAAATTGTTTGCATATATTCACTACAATAAGAAATCATACATCATTTAAGAGGTATGACTGAGTTTTGCAAGTAGTGTAGATGGAATTCCATTCTTGAGATTTTTAATTGGGAGTTAATAAGCCCCCACTGCCACAAATTATTGAAGTAATGAATCTTTGGAGGACTTTAAACTATGAATCTTGTGTAAATAAATATAAATAAATAGAAACCAATAGAAACATACATTGAATAAAATGAGTAAGGGAGTGTTATTTCTATATAAAATATTATGCAAATATTTAATGTAGCTTATTATTATCATTTTAGGTTAGAAAACTAAATTAATGGTTTAATGTAAGCAGAGAATATTCATCATTTTGAAAACGTTTATTTGCTCTTTCACGTGGGACTTCTTAAAATTTACTTAACTTTTATTTATGTAAATAGAGACCGCATTCAAATTGAGTTGTCGTCATTGCTTAACCACGTATGTCACGTGACGTCACCAATACAATGGAATACAGATGTCTCCGTCGATTCTTCATCATTACCTAACCAAGTATTTTAGGTGATTTCACCAATACAAGGGAATGTGGTGGTCTAAAAATTATGTTTTTTTGCTTTGAAAGTTATGGAAATTTTCATCATATTTTAAAACAATTTGGCAGAGATTTTTATAAATCAAAGTAAAAAAGTTGTTAAAATTCATAATTTTAGTTGTTTTAGACGTTTTTGATGGTGCTGAATCCATTTCTACCATCAAAAAAATAATTCAAACACTGCATCTACAATTTTTATTTTTATTTTTTTTACCCGGATTCCAATTACTTTTACTAATATATCCATAAATTCATCATCATCCGATGTTTATAATAAAATATTGAATATATTCAGGTTATTTCTTCATATTCTCGACTCTCCGTGTGATATATACTTGCTTACAACCTCTTTCCTTGCGGCTTTACCTTCCGCTTCCGAGATTTCTAAGGTTTCGAATCTTGGAATGTTATGCTGCCATACCCAGCTTTATCCATCGCACTCCGCGGACACCCTGCATACGCTAGTTTTGCGTGATCAGCATCCGGTTAATCGTTTCAGGAAGCAGACTCGTTGTCGTCGCGACCCGACAGCCATCAAAAGAAGGGCGCTGCCCATCAGAAGTGGGGCAGTTGAGTCCCTGACAACCACGCTGGACGCACCACACATCGAAGAGAAAAACGAGACAAAGATCTCTAAGGCGTCGACGCCCAAGAGAGAACTGGCAGACATATGGGGGGAGATCCAAGGGGCCAAAAACTGGGAAGAACTGCTTGATCCCATGGACGGCATATTGCGAAAGGAAATCATAGGTATGGAGAGTTCGCCCAGGCTTGTTATGAAGCTTTCGACTTCGACCCCTTCTCCAGATACTGTGGTAGCTGCAAGTATCTTTTCAGGCAGCTCTTCCATGGCGTTGGGATGTCCGATTACGGCTACGAAGTGACCAAGTATCTCTATGCCACTTCCAGAAGCCTCAAGTGCAGGAGACGTGGAGTACTCACGCCAACTGGATGGGCTTCATAGCCGTGGCCACGGACGAGGACGAGATCAAAATCCACCATGATTCGGTAATCGCAAATACAGTTACTTTTGATTCTGGATCCTTTATTGTTGAATTTATTTAAAGTTTTCTAACGTAGAAACTGATCTCTCTCCCGAATCTGACCTTGTATTGTCAAGTTCAAGAGGGAATTGCGTAAATAGTAAAGTAGGAAGGGATAAATCCGTCATCAAGTCAGCGAGATAAACTAAACAACCATATAATGAGAACCCTGTGCTGTAAGTGTTATAATGATTTGGAAGTATATTATATCAAAATAGAGATTTTGATGTTTGAAAATGCATAAAATGAAAATACTAGTCAACAAATTTCAAAATGCTTAATAGGTTAATACCTTAGGTCTATATCCCATGAATTTTATCAATAGAATCCATAAGGGGAACAATTGGAAAAACATTTCTCAAGCCCTAGAACCTAGAAATCTATTGATTGGATATATTGAACACAGTCGTAAGTCGATAGCAATACTGGAACTCTGTTGCAACTACATAAGCATCACATCATGAATGCTTCAAAACAAAATATAACGAGGATATTTGTTATTTATACATGTTGAAGTTTTCGGAACAAAGTTGGGTGGACCAAAATGGAAAATTTGAAAAAGAGATAGAGTTCTTATTGATGAGACCAATCAACTTATTATTGTAGGATGTTAATGTAAATTTATTATTGTATAATATTAATAATGTATATGGTATATTAGTGATGAGAATGTTTATTTATTTTTTTAGATTAAAACATCAAACTATTTCTATATAAGTTAATTTTTATATTCTTGGTGTAAATATAATTAAAATAGTATAGTTTTATAGAAAATTGTTTCTTTAGGAGGTGAAGTATTATTAAAGAAAGATAATTTTATCAAGATTACCACAAATTAAAAATTTTGGCTGCATTCTTTCATAAATATGTTTTAGAACAATTTAGTCATATTTTCCAACAATATAAAGCACAAATCTGAGTCTCTATGTTTTCAAAAGATTTTGTAAATAGATTCATCACAAGATAATTGTATGAATGGGAACATTATGTTGGTAAAGATAACAAAACCATATATTCCAATGTAGACTCCACTATATAACTTGAATATATGGATCGCACAAGAAAATGAGATATAGACACATTTTGATTAAGATATTTAACAATAAAACAATTGTCATCATTTTGAAACAAAAGAACCATAAAATCCAAGTTCATTCATGAAAATTTGATTGGCTTGTAACAAGAAAAAAGGTTTTCCAAAATTTTCTTCCATTGCTTGGAAATAGGTTTAAATTTTATCAGAAGTGATAATAGGAAGTAAAGAAAAAAAAATTCAAAATTACAAAGGCAAAAAAATAAAGATAGTTAGATTCATATTAAACTTTCTAACACAAGAAAAAAAGGGTCCAAAATCAATAAAATCATTTTTAACTGTTTTAAATAGAATTATGACTAATATAGCCATAAAATTATCAATAAAAATATATATGAAAGATTATTTATGTTTTTAAGTTAAATCTATAGAAATAAAACTATATATTATTATTTAAATTTAATATTAATAATGTATTATCTAAAATTAATATATTCACTACTAATTTTCGTATTTTAACTAAATAATATACTATAACATATATATTCCTATTAACTAAAATATAAAATTATAATAGGCTTATTATTTAAATTTATTAATTTATTTAATATTAATGCAAACTATATAAATTTAGATTAATATAAATTTATAATGTTATATTAGTTATTAATATTCAAATTAATTAAAAATTTAAATTATAATATTTATATTTATATTAATAAATTCTATATTAATATTAATGTAAACCAAATAATGATATGATATAATTAGCCTCTAAATTTACTAATTTAATTTAAATTTTATAATCATATCAATACTCCATATATTATAAAAATTATCAATTTCCTATTAATATAAATTTATTATATTTACTATTTAAAATGAATATTATATATTAATATATCCTACTATATTATAAGAGTTATTAATGTATTACCATGTATTATTAATATGAATGAGAACTAAAATATTAATTATAATATTTACATTTATATTAATAATATAAAAAATATATGGTAAAATAAAATTATAATTTTTAATTAATAATATAGAATAACAATATATTACATATCAAAATTATTATATATTATAGGGTGTAAAATTAAATATTATAATAGTTTTAATTATAAAGCTTAAAATTTAAATATAATAATAACATTTTAAAATTAATGTTATTGTTATGTATTAAATTTATATTATGATGATAGTGGTGGTGGTGGTGGTTAACGTCCACTCAGACCAAATTTTGGTCTATCGGACCTAAAGAAATGAATTATTTAGTTTTACTTAAGATTTTATTCCTATGCTCAAAAAGCTTGGAGAGAAGTCTCCCGAGCTCACTGTAATTTTGACAACATAAAAGGCTAGGAAGGTCAGTATTGCAACAAAGATTTTGAAACTGAGACTTAATGTGGTTGTACGCGGGGCACTCTAGGAGGAAGTGATTTTCATCCTTGATGTTCGTATTCTCACAGAGATGGCAGAACCTTTCCATCCATGGTGTTTTAGGAACTACCCAACAACTCGTTTCACTATGGAGCTCATGAGAGTTCGTTCTAATCTTGGCTATATTAATTTTCTTCTTTGAGCTAGTTAAAACAGAGAGATACTTTTGATATTCTAGTTTGGGGTTGATGACCTGATGGGACCAGCCCTATACACCTACGGATTAATAATTAAATGCTGATTGTATTTTTGATAGTTGTGTGGTTGGTTGACTTTATGGCACGGTACTGTGGTTTAATTGTTCTAAGGACAAGTGTCCTGGTCTTGGGGCTAGCTCCTCCCGCCTCTTACTATGCCCACGAAACCCTAAGCTTGGTCATTTCATCATTGTTTCACTATGCTAGTCTGCGAGGTGAGGGCTCTGGTTCTAGTTCATGTTGCTTCACAAGGGTTTCATTTCGCCGGTTCTGGGCATGAATTCCCCTAAGGGTTTCCACCTGCATGCGTTGGTGATGCTTCTTGTTCTAGGCGTCGTGTTGAGGTTCTAGGTCTGGAACCCCTGGTCTTGGTCTTTGGTCTCAATATTGTTTGGCCCTGGTTATGATTTCGGTTGTGGGCTCTTGTTGCTTGCTGGCTTCATTTATTCTGTTGTTCTCACTATTCTTGCTCCGATGTTTAATTATCTGCTTGGCATTTGTCATAGGTCATGGTTGTGGGATGGCTTGGCTCTCGGCTCTCTTTCGACGTTCAACCAGAGGTGAGTTTTCTCTCTTTTCTTTTTGTCTCTGTCTCATTTTCTTCTGTCACTGACTATTCTTTCTCCTTGTGGGCAGTGAGCACTCTGCGGCTGTGACCTTGGTCTGTGGCTTCCTCACTTGTTCGCACGGGCTCAGCTCCTACGGTAAGTTCTTCTGCAAACCCTTACCTCTGCTGACAGTTCTGTATTTATGGTTTTATTTTTCTGGCTATAATGGTCTGTTTGTGGCCGGACAGGTGTGTGACTGGGCTCTCCGCTCACTGGTCTCGTGCCATGACTCCTACACTCCTATCGGGTAGGGTCGCTCCTTGTTATTCCTCTGTTTGTCTGTCCGAGGTGTTTGCTGTAGGCAGTATTTTATGGGTCTGTCGTTGAGGGTTTGTTCGGCTTCATTGTGTCTTGGACTCACTGTGTATTTATGCTTCCAGCTATTTAACTTATGATTTATAATTGTATCGGTCCTATGGTGACCTGATGTTTGTGTTTGGCACTGTTAATGGAGGAACTCTGTTCACAAGGCTTGCCTATGCTTGGTGACTGTATTTTGGACTGGTGATATTTAATACTTATATATATATACAAAGTGATTTCGTTTTATAATTAAATAGCAATGAAAATGAATTGAGTTCTACTGGTACCTGTATATGTTTGCTTATTCCTTCGATAGTGATTTTCTTGTTTCTTCTGCAAACCCGCTCCGTTGTCTTCTTGAACTTGTCCTGATGCTCCTCTTGCTTCTGTGTTTACTATTAACTCTCCGTCATCGTTATGATTTGGAAAAGAAAATGAATTTAACTAGATTAGGCAACAATATTTAAGCTGCAATATATGAGTTCAGATTTCTTATTCTTCATAATGTTTTCGTCCTTCTTTCTGTTCAACACTATGATGGTTAAAAGATTACAGTAATTGTTTCCTTCCTCTGTTTTTTAAAGATTCACTGTACAATTATTAAACTATCAGTAGTTATATTTAGTTATACTTTGACAACTGTTCTTTCTTAACTGTAGTCTAAGAATTAAATTTAAAATAAAAATAAAAAGAACGCAAACAAAAACTAATAGTGGGCTGAGACAACCATTCTATAAATTTAAATGAAAAAAAAAACTAACTGAAATATATCTGTTTGCAAAGACAAACACTCTAGCCATGACCTCCTTGAGTTGGATGCTCCTGCATCAGGCTCTTGGGGTAGATGAAAATTCATGGCTTCGGTCCATGAGCTCCTCGATAGAATACCCTGCATGTTGTATCTGTCCTGCGTCAAGCCACGAATTGTCCTCAATAGGGCGGTTCTTCCACTTGATGAGGTACTGTAGGTACTCCTTTCTTCAAGTCCGCCTGGCCACCTGTGTATTGAGGATTCCTTCGATTTCAAGTGGCTGAGCTGAAGGCATTTGTCTCATCCACGAACTACTCTCTTCCTGGGTATCCCGTTTTGGCTGCGTCGAACTGTCCTCTTCAGGACTGGCAGTGTATGGGAATAAGTCCGCCACATTAAAGATGGGCAGTATTCCTATACATGGAGGTAATTGCAGCTCATAGGCATTTGCAGAAAACTTGCGCAGAATTTTGAAAGGTCCATTTTTTTTTAATTTCATCTTATTATATTCACCCTTAGGGAATATTTCTTTGCACAGATGCATTAGAACTTGATCCCCTACATTAAATTGTACCTCCCATCGTTTCAGATCTGCTTTCTGTTTGTACCTTTGACTATTGTCCTGTAATTTTGACTTCACCTGCTCATGTAGGTTGTTGATTGCTCTTGCGAAATCTTCCCCGTCAGCACTTATTCTTTCTAACTGTCCCAAATCTCGTATCTCATGCACTCCTTAGGGATGCATTCCATACAATATCTAGAAAGAACTACTTCCCGTGCTCCGATTTGGTGAATCGTTGTAAGCAAATTTCGCCTGAGCAAGTACATGATCCCACATTCGTGAATTTTCTCCAACTAGACTCTGTAGTAGGTTTCCTTAGCTCCTGTTCACCACCTCCGTCTACCCATCAGTTTGTGGGTGATAAGTGGAGCTGAAATATAACTTTGTGTCCCGCTTTTTCCACAAGGTGTGCCAGAAGTGTCCTGTGAATTTCACATCCCTGTCAGAAATAATGGACTTGGGTAAGTCGTGCAGTCTGACAACTTCAGTGAAAAATAAGTGTGCTACATGGGTAGCGTCATTGTTTTTCCTGCAAGGGATGAAGTGTGCCATCCTGGAGAAATGGTCCGCCACCACCATGATGGAGTCAAAACCCCGCTGTGTTTTGGGCAGACCCCGAAAAAAGTCCAGACTGACTGAATCCCACGATCTGTTTGGAATAGGCTAGGGTGTATACAACCCCGTGTTCTGACTGTTCCCTTTTGCCAACTGACATATCTTACACCTGGTCACACATCGTTGCACGTATCTTTGCGTCTTCGACTAGTAATAGAAATGACTGAGCTGATCCAAGGTCTTATTAATGCCGAAATGTATAGCTAGACCTCCACTGTGTTTTTCTCGGATGATGTTCTCCCTCATCGAACATTCTGGAACACACAATTGTCCTTCCTTGAATAGCAGCTCCTCTTGTAAGTTATAGTCCAACCATGGACTATTGTTCCTCAATAAAGGATTTTGGCAGTTCTCATAAGCCTCCTTGAAATATGCATCTGTTTGATACAAATCCTTCAGGTGTTCAAAACCCAACACTTGTATCGTGCTCTTTTGCAAGAGTAAAACTCTTCTACTTAGTGCATCTGCTACCTTGTTGGCTTGACCACTGATATGCTTCAATACGAATGTAAAAATCTACAAGTACTCCACCCACTTTGCGTGTTTATGATTCATTTTATGTTGCTGCATAACATATTGCAACATAGAAGTATCAGAAAATAGGAGAAACTCATTACCCAACAAATAATGTCTCAAATGCTTCAATGTTTGGACAATGGCATAAAACGCCTTGTCATAAGACATATACTTTTGCCTGCTTTCATTTAATTTTTCGCTGAAATAAGCTACTGGTTTGTCTTCCTAACTAAGTACGCCTCCAATGGTTGTACCACTGACATCACAATGAACTTGGAAATGTTTGTTAAAATCAGTCATCCTCAAAATTGGCCTTTCAGTGATCTTCTTCTTCAATATCTGGAAGCTCTTATTTGCACCTTCAGTCCAATTGAAAGGTTGACTTTCCTTTTTGATGGTATACAACATGGTTGCGTAGATTCCACTAAAATTCTTTATAAACTTGCGACAGAAACTTTCCAACTCGTGAAAACTCTGAACTTCGAACAGACTCTTAGGGGATGGCCAGAGAAGTATAACTGCAACTTTTTTGGGTCCATTTTCAGCTCATTTTCTGCAATCAAAAAACCTAAATAGACTAACCCCTTCTGAAAGAAGGAACATTTTTTAAAATTTATCAGCAACTTGTTTTGCTGCAACCTCTCCAGAACAAATCTAACATGTTGAAAATGTTCTTCCTTGGTCTTGCTGAAAATCAGTATATCGTCAAGATATACAATTATGAATTTCCCAATGAACTCCTTCAACATCTCGTTCATCAGGCACATGAAAGTTCTAGGGACGTTACTTAGCCCAAATGGCATCACCATCCATTCATACAGTCCTTCATTGCTTTTGAAAGCTGTTTTCCATTCATCCCCCTCTCTTATTCTAATCTGGTGATATCCGCTATTCAGATCTATCTTCGAAAAATATGCTGCTCCACTCAAGCAGTCCATTATGTCATCCATTTGTGGAAATGGAAACCTGTACCTGATAGTAATTTTATTTATTGCTCTTGAATTTGTACACATCCCCACTCACCTCCTTTCATGGGAGCTAAAACTGTCGAAACTGCACAGGGACTTAAAGTTTCCCGTATCAATCCTTTGTCCAACAATTCCTGTACCTGCTTCCTGATCTCCTTGTTGTCCTTAGGACTCATCCGATAAGTAGCTTTGTTTGGTAAACTAGCTCCAAGGATGAAATCTATGTGATGACTGATACTCCGCTTTGGTGGTAACTTATCCGGTAAATCATCCACCACAATGTCGCTGAATTCCTGCAACAAATCCTGGATTTCTTCAGGTAAGTCAGAAATTTCAGTGTGCAACAACACTGCTCTCGATCTCCTTACAACGACATACTTTATCTCATTATCTTCAATCTGTTTTAGAAATTCTTTTCCACCCATCAGCAACACTTTTGTCCCACTAGTTTCTATTGTTTCTTCTTCCTTGATGGGTACTAGTGTATGCTTAATCCCATCCTTGACAAACTTGTAACAGTTTGTTTTTCCGTCATGAAAAACTTTTTGGTCATACTGCCATGGTCTACCTAGCAGAATATGACACACGTCCATGGGCATGATGTCACAAATCACCTTGTCCCTATACTTGCCAATATGGAACTCCACCTCACACTGCTCATCAACTAGCAATTGGTGACCTTTCTGTAACCAAGACACCTTATAGGGAGTTGGGTGCTTCAACCTTTTCAAACCCAATTTCTCTACCATCTCTGTTGCAACCAGATAATCTGTGCTTCCACTGTTTATAATCAATTTGCAGCATTTTCCATGTGACTTGCACACAGTATGGAATAATCAAGTTGCAACATTTTCGGTAAGTTCTTCTGCAAACCCTTACCTCTGCTTACAGTTCTGTATTTATGGTTTTATTTTTCTGGCTATAATGGCTTGTTTGTGGTCGTACAGGTGTGTGACAAGGCTCTCCGCTCACTGGTCTCGTGCCATGACTCCTACACTCGTATCGGGTAGGGTCGCTCCTTGTTATTCCTCTGTTTGTCTCTCCGAGGTGTTTGCTGTAGGCAATATTTTATGGGTCTGTCGTTGAGGGTTTCTATGGCTTCATTGTGTCTTGGCCTCACTGTGTATTTATGCTTCCAGCTATTTAACTTATGATTTATAATTGTATCGGTCCTATGGTGCCTTGATGTTTGTGTTTGGCATTGTTAATGGAGGAACTCTGTTCACAAGGCTTGCTTGTAGTTGGTGACTGTATTTTGGATTGGTGATATTCAATAGTTATATATATACACTGTGATTTCGTTTTATAATTAAATAGCAATGAAAATGATTTGAGTTCTATTAGTACCTGTAGATGTTTGCTTATTCCTTCGATAGTGATTTTCTTGTTTCTTCTGCAAACCCGCTCCGTTGTCCTGTTGAACTTGTCCGGATACTCCTCTTGCTTCTGTGTTTACTATTCACTCTCCATCATCGTTATGATTTGGAAAAGAAAATGAATTTAACTAGATTAGGCAAAAATATTTAAGCTACAATATATGAGTTCAGATTTCTTATTCTTCATAATGTTTTCGTCCCTCTTTCTGTTCAACACTATGATGGTTAAAATATTACAGTAACTGTTTCCTTCCTCTCTTTTGTAAAGATTTACTGTACAATTATTAAACTGTTAGTAGTTACATTTAGTTATACTTTGACAACTGTTCTTTCTTAATTGTAGTCTAAAAGTAAATTTTAAATAAAAATAAAAAGAACGTAAACAAAACTAACAGTGGGCTGAGACAGCCGTTCCTAGAAATTTAAATGAAAAAAAAAAACTAATTGAAATATATCTGTTTGCAAAGACAAACACTCTAGCCATGACATCCCTGATTTGGATGCTCCTGCATCAGGCTCCTAGGGTAGATGAAAATTCATGGCTCCGATCCATGAGATCCTCAATAGAATATTCTACACGTTGTATATGTCCTGCGTCAAGCCACGAATTGTCCTCAATAGGGCATTTCTTCCACTTGATGAGGTACTGTAGGTACTCCTTTCTTCGAGTCTGCCTAACCACCTGTGTATCGAGGATTCCTTCAATTTCAAGTGGCTGAGTTGAAGGCATTTGTCTCATCCACGAACTACTCTCTTCCTGGGTATCTCGTTTTGGCTGGGTCGAACTGTCCTCTTCAGGACTGGTAGTGTGTATGGGAATAAATCTGCCACATTAAATATGGACGATATTCCTATACCTAGAGGTAATTGTAGCTCATAGGCATTTGCAGAAAACTTGTACAGAATTTTGCAAGGTCCAATTTTTTTGAATTTCATCTTATTGTATTCGCCCTTATGGAATCTTTCTTTGCGCAGATGCGCTAGAACTTGATCCCCTACATTAAATTTGTACCTTTGACTGCTGTCCTGTAATTTTGACTTCACCTGCTCATGTAGGTCGTTGATTGCTCTTGCGAAATCTTCCCCGTCAACACTTATTCTTTCTAACTGTCCCAAATCTCGTAGCTCATGCACTCCTTGGGGATGCATTCCATAAAAGATCTGGAAAGGACTACTTCCTGTGCTCTGATTTGGTGAATCATTGTAAGATAATTTTGCCTGAGCAAGTACACGATCCCACATTCGTGAATTTTCTCCAACTAAACTCCGTAGCAGGTTTCCTAAGCTCATGTTCACCACCTCCATCTGCCCATCGGTCTGTGGGTGATAAGCAGAGCTGAAATTTAACTTTGTGTCCAGCTTTTTCCACAAGGTGCGCCAAAAGTGTCTTGTGAATTTCACATCCTTGTCAGAAATAATGGACTTGGGTAAGCCATGCAGTCTGACAACTTTAGTGAAAAACAAGTGTGCTACATGGGTAGCGTCATTGGTTTTCTTGCAAGGGACGAAGTGTGCCGTCTTGGAGAAACGGTCCACCACCACCATGATGGAGTCAAAACCCCGCTATGTTTTGGGCAGACCCAGGACAAAGTCCAGACTGACTGAATCCCATGGTCTGTTTGGAATAGGCAAGGGTGTATACAACCCTGTGTTCTAACTGTGCCCTTTCGCCAACTGACATATCTTACACCTGGTCACATATCGTTGCATGTCTCTTCGCATCTTCGGCCAGTAATAGAAATGACTGAGTTGATCCAAGGTCTTATCAATGCCGAAATGTCTAACTAGACCTCCACTATGTTTTTCCCGGATGATGTTCTCCCTCATCGAACATTCTGGAACACATAGTTGTCCTCCCTTGAATAGCAGATCCTACTATATGTTATAGTCCAACCATGGACTATTGTTCCTCAACAAAGGATTTTGGCAGGCCTCATAAACGTCCTTGAAATCTGCATCTGTTTGATACAAGTCCTTTAGGTGTTCAAAACCCAACACTTGTATTGTGCTCTCCTGCAAGAGTAAAAATCTTCTGCTTAGTGCATCTGCTACCTTGTTGGCTTGACCACTGATATGCTTCAATACGAATGTAAAACTCTACAAGTACTCCACCCACTTTGCGTGTTTATGATTCAATTTCTATTGCTGCATAACATACTACAACGCAGAAGTATCAGAAAACAGGACAAACTCATTACCCAAAAAATAATGTCTCCAATGCTTCAATGCTTGAACGACGGCATAAAACTCCTTGTCATAAGACGTATACTTTTGCCTGCTTTCATTTAATTTTTCACTAAAATAAGCTATTGGTTTGTCTTCCTGGTTGAGTACGGCTCCAATGGCTGTACCACTGGCATCACAACGAACTTGGAAAAGTTTGTTAAAATCAGGCACCTCAAAATTGGCCTTTCAGTGATCTTCTTCTTCAATATCTAGAAGCTCTTCGCTGCACCTTCAGTCCAATGAAAAGGCTGACTTGCCTTTTTGATGGTATCCAACATGGTTGCGTAGATTCCACTAAAATTCTTTATAAACATGCGATAGAAACTTGCAAACCCGTGAAAACTCCGAATTTCGAACAGACTCTTAGGGGATGGCCAACTAAGTATAGCTGCAACTTTTTCTGGGTCCATTTTCAGCTCATTTTCTACAATCACAAAACCCAAATAGACTAACTCCTTCTGAAAGAAAGAACATTTTTTAAAATTTATCAGCAACTTGTTTTGCTGCAACTTCTCCAGAACATATATAACATGTCGAAAATGTTCTTCCTTGTTCTTGCTGAAAATCAGTATATTGTTAAGATACACAATTATGAATTTCATAATGAACTCCTTCAACATCTCGTTCATCAGGCGCATGAAAGTGCTAGGGGTGTTACTCAGCCCAAATGGCATCACCAGCCATTCATACAGTCCTTCATTAGTTTTGAAAGTTGTTTTCCATTCGTCCCCCTCTCTTATTCTAATCTTGTGATATCCGCTCTTAAGATCTATCTTTGAAAAATATGCTGCTCCACTCAAGCAGTCCATCATGTCATCCATTCGTGGCAATGGAAACCTGTACCTGATAGTAATTTTATTTATTGCTCTTGAATCTGTACACATCCGCCACTCGCCTCCTTTCTTGGGAGCTAAAACTGTCAGAACTGCACAGGGACTTAAAATTTCCTGTATCAATCCTTTGTCCAACAATTCTTGTACCTGCTTCCTGATCTCCTCGTTGTCCTTAGGACTCATCCGGTAAGCAGCTTTGTTTGGTAAACTAGCTCCAGGGATGAAATCTATGTGATGACTGATAATCTCTTTGGTGGTAACTTATCCGGTAAATCATCCACCACAATGTCGTTGAATTCCTGCAACAAATACTGGATTTCTTCAGGTAAGTCAGAAATTTCAGTGTGCAATAGCACTGCTCTCGGTCTCCTTACAATGGCATACTTTATCTCGTTATCTTCAATCTGTTTTAGAAATTCTTTCCCACCCATCAACAACACTTTTGTCCCACTAGTTTATGTTGTTTCTTCTTCCTTGATGGGTACCAGTGTATGCTTAATCCCATCCTTGACAAACTTGTAACAGTTTTTTTATCCATCATGAACAACTTTTCTGTCATACTGCCATGTTCTACCTAGCAGAATATGACATACGTCCATATGCATGATGTCACAAATCACATTATCCCTATACTTGCCAATATGGAACTCCACCTCACAATGCTCATCAACTAGAAGTTGGTGACCTTTCTGTAACCAAGACACCTTATAGGGAGTTGGGTGCTTCAACATTTTCAAACCCAATTTCTCTATCATCTCTGTTGCAACCAGATTATCAGTGCTTCCACTGTCTGTAATCAGTTTGCATCATTTTCCATGTGACTTACACACAGTCTGTAATAATGTATTTCTCTGGGTTTGTTTAGTTGTCTCCTTTGCCGGTTTCAGCAGTAACTTATTCAATACTAAGGCCTCTCCTGTCTCCAGTGCATTCTCTACCTCTTGGGGTGGTGCCTCTGCTTCCTCTATTTGAGCAACATATGCTCCTCTTTGTCCAGCCTGTTCACCTTCAGGGCACTCAAAGGACCTATGCCCCCACTTGTGGCACTGGTAGGCAACTCCTCTGCCTCTGCCATTACCCCTTCCTCTCTGGTATGGCCTTCCTTCCCTAGTGCTACCTTCCTTTTCTACTGTCCCTGAGGTCTTTGAATTGTTGCCTTCTTCACTGTTGTTGGCAGTCCTTCCTCTGCCAAAGGATTGTCCTTTCCCTCTACCAGATCCACGTCCTCTTCTGGCATTCTGCTTCATTGTGATCTTTTCTTCTGCCTTTAAGGCACTTTGGTATGCTTCCTCTATGGTTTTTGGAGCAAGAATACTTATCTCGTCTAATATCACTAGCCTTAGGCCATTCACAAACCTTGCTGTCTTTTCCAAGGTGTCTTCAATGTAACCAGATCTCAGATTAACCCGATAAAATTATTTGGTGTATTCTTTCACCGTCATTCCTCTCTGCTTCAAATTATACACCTGCTGATAAAGAGCAATCTGATAATATTTGGGCAAAAACTTACCCTTCATCTTGGCGACTATTCTGGTCCACTTTTTAATAGGTAACTTATTTGATATTCTCCTCTCTGCTTGGACACTGTCCCACCATATGGCCGCGTGTCCTTTTAACTTGGTGGCAGAAAATTTAACCTTCCTATCTTCGCTGATCTCATCAAATTCAAAGTATTTGTCCAACTCACTAATCCAGTCCAATAGCACTTCTGTGGACAAACTACCATAATAGTTTGAAATCTTAGGCTTTGGCTTACTCCTAGCCAATAAAACTGACCTTAATAATCTGAGTTCAAGTCCTTCCTCATGTGATCCATCTGTTGTAACTGTAGCTTCTTCATCACTGTCATCTCCTCCTTCAGGATCCCTTCTCCTTCCTGCGTCTACTACTGCCAAACGGGAATTTAGGGCCCTAATCTCTTCCCTCAATCCTTCATCTACTACCCTTCAAATAGCTCTGCCACGACCTCTTCTTCCAACTTCCATTTTGAGAGAAAAAAATTAACTCCAACCTCCTCTGATACCAAAATTTGATGGGACCAACCCTATACACCTACGGATTAATAATTAAATGCTGATGGTATTTTTGATAGTTGTGTGGTTGGTTGACTTTATGGTGCGGTACTGTGGTTTAATTGTTTTTTTGACAAGTGTGCTGGTCTTGGGGCTCACTCCTCCCACCTCTTACTATGCCCACGAAACCCTAAGCTTGGTCATTTCGTGATTGTTTCACTCTGCTGTTCTGCGAGGTGAGGGCTCTGGTTCTAGTTCATGTTGGTT
The DNA here is from genome assembly GCA_031772625.1 of Pinus tabuliformis. Classification (NCBI taxonomy): domain Eukaryota; kingdom Viridiplantae; phylum Streptophyta; class Pinopsida; order Pinales; family Pinaceae; genus Pinus; species Pinus tabuliformis. Next base: position 1,519,342,689 of record CM062816.1, read on the forward strand.
CACAAGGGTTTCATTCCGTTGGTTCTGCACATGAATTCTCGTGAGGGTTTCCACCTTCATGCGCTGGTGATGCTTACTTTTCTAGGCGTCGTGTCGAGGTCCTAGGTCTGGAACCCCTGGTCTCAGTCTATGGTCTCAATATTGTTCGGCCCTAGTTATGATTTCAGTTGTGGGTTCTTGTTGTTTTCTGGCTTCATTTATGCTGTTGTTCTCACTGTGCTTGCTCCGTTGTTTGATTATCTACTTGGCATTTGTCACAAGTCATGGTAGCTGGGTGGCTCGGCTCTCAGCTCTCTTTCGGCATTCAACCAGAGGTGAGTTTTCTCTCTTTGCTTTTTGTCTCTGTCTTGTTTTCTTTCGTCACTAACTGTTCTTGCTCCTTATTGGCAATGAGCACTCTGCGGCCGTGACCTTGGTCCGTGGCTTCCTCGCTTGTTCGCACGGGCTCGGCTCCTTTGGTAAGTTCTCCTGCAAACCCTTACTTCTGCTTACAGTTCTGTCTTTATGGTTTTATTTTTCTAGCTCTAATGGCCTGTTTGTGGCCGTGAAGGTGTGTGACCAGGCTCTCTGCTCACTGGTCTCGTGCCATGACTCCTACACTCGTATCGGGTAGGGTCGCTCCTTGTGATTCCTCTGTTTGTCTCTCCGAGGTGTTTATTGTAGGCAATATTTTACGGGTCTGCCATTGAGGGTTTGTTCGACTTCACTATGTCTTGGCCTCACTACATATTTATGCTTCCGGCTATTTAACTTATAATTTATAATTGTATCGGTCCTATGGTGACCTGATGTTTGTGTTTGGAACTGTTAATGGAGGAACTTTGTTCACAAGGCTTGCCTGTACTTGGTGACTGTATTTTGGACCGGTGATATTCAACACTGATATATATATATATATATATATATATATATATATATATATATATATATATATATATATATATATATATATACATACACAATGATTTCGTTTTATAATTAAATAGCAATGAAAATGATTTGAGTTCTACTGGTACCTGTGGATGTCTGCTTATTCCTTCGATAATGATTTTCTTTTTTCTTCTGCAAACCCTCTGTTGTCTTCTTGAACTTGTCTGGATGCTCCTCTTTCTTCTGTGTTTACTATTCACTCTCTGTCATCGTTATGATTTGGAAAAGAAAATGAATTTAACTAGATTAGGCAAAAATATTTAAGCTGCAATATATGGGTTCAGATTTCTTGTTCTTCATAATGTTTTCATCCTTCTTTCTGTTCAACACTATGATGGTTAAAAGACTACAGTAACTGTTTCCTTCCTCTCTTTTGTAAATATTCACTGTACAATTATTAAACTGTCAGTAGTTACATTTAGTTATACTTTGACAACTGTTCTTTCTTAACTGTAGTCTAAAAGTAAATTTTAAATAAAAATAAAAATAACGTAAACAAAAACTAGTAGTGGGTTGAGACAGCCGTTCCTAGAAATTTAAATGAAAATAATAAAAAAACTTACTGAAATATATCTATTTGCAAAGAAAAACACTCCAACCACGACCTCCCTGAGCTGGATGCTCCTGCATCATGACCTCTTTATAATATCTTAATTTTCTTTTAGCTGCTAAATATTTCTCACACCACATTTTTTCTTTGATCTTAGAAGTAACAATATTTTTAACGTTATTAATGTTTTGCAATGCAACATTCTCGTTGATCTCCCAGGCCTTGGTGTCTTTATACCAACCTCGTTTGAGCCTTAGGTGGATTTGGCTGGAATTTAAAGCTAGCTTAAGAAGTCTATGGTCTCCTATGTTATTGAGTTTGTGCTTGTACAACAGAAGCCTAGTCATAGCTAGGCTCTCCATAGGGGAAAGACCCACTTCTATAAGGAGAATAGGATAGGGTGTGTTGCTTTTAATTTTGAGGTTATACGTTATAAAACGCTTCTGGATTTGCTCAATCTTTCTCCGATTCTCTAGAGATGCTACAACCCCAAACCTCACATCCATATAAGATAACCAGAGTGACTAAAGTTTCAAAGAGGAACTTCTTTCTATCCCACATTATGAGGTTTGTCGTTTTACAATTATTTTCAAGACCAAAATAAGCTTTCCATCCCCCATTAATCATTTTCTCAATGCTATAGTTCCAGTTGAGCTTGTGATGAATATCAAATCCTAAGTAATTGTAGGAAGACACTTCCTCCAAGTTACTATTGTGATACATAAAATTAGTGTAAGTGTCCTTCTTGGATTTGATAATCATAACTTTTGTTTTGTCAGTGTTAACAATCATACCCATGGTAGAGCAGAAATCCTTAAGAAGTATAAGTTGCTTATCAATATCAGATGGGCACCTTGCGAGAAGAACAATATCGTCAGTGTAGAGAAGAAGGATGATGACTATCCCAGCTAAGATCGTGCCAGCACATCTTGCTTCCTCTAAACAATCTTCTAGTTTGTCGATGTAAATGCCAAATAGTTTTAATTATAGGCTATAAAATTTAAATATAATAATAATATGTTAAAATTAAAAAAATCATCATCATCACCAATGTAATTATTAAAACTATTATTTTGAAAATATTATTATGAAATTGTAGTGTATTAGATTTATTAACATCAAAACTAATATATAAAGAGTTATAGTAAATAATAAAGAAATATGAAAAGAATTAGACAGGATTTCGGCGATAGTCAATGAATTCATTTGTCGACGCGTTTCCAACCAACAAGTGTTGATGATGAATCACACTTGTTGGTTGGAAGAGAGTTGTGGACGATTAACCACACTTGTTGGTTCTAAAAACGTCAACAAATGAATTCTGATGTGATAATCAATCAAAATTCATTTGTCGACGCATTTCGAACCAACAAGTGTCGATAATGAATCACACTTATTGATTGGAAAAATGTTGTGAACGAAACTATTATATGTCAAAATTATTATTATTATATAATAATAAAGAAACGTGTTAATATCGAAACTATAATTTATCTATTCCAATTATCAATTATATATAATAATAAAAAATATATTAAAATTTTCATATATCACAATTACATAATAAAAAAAGACATATTAAAACTATTATATGTTACCATTATTATAAAAGAGTATGTTAAAAATAACATATCATATTATAAAAAAATTTATTAGAACTATTATATTATATGTCAAAATTATTATTATTATGTAATAATAAAGAGACATGTTAATGTCAAATTTTTTATATAAATAGGTGTATTATATATATGATTATCTTATATTAAAAAAAAAGTGAAGTGTATTGGATCATATATTGTATCACATTATTATATCAACATTTGTTTTATATTATTATATCAATATTTGTTTTATATTAGATCAAAATTATACGAAAAAGGTATATGTGTGGGGAGAGAGTGTTATAATCATATGTAAATTAATTTAATGTTATTTTAACCTTTTATATATTGAAATTACTATATAAAAGATTTATAATTATAATTATGGTTGTACATTGGTGTTGATCTCATGATAACTAAGTATGTTTTGAAGTATTTTTATTGTATGTTTTTTTTTCTTCTCATCATATTGTGGTAATTTAAGGCATTGAGAATGATATGATTTATGCATGAGTCCCTCCTCAAGAGTCTCCTTGTTAGGATGAAGAGATAGTATATAATGGTTAGAATTATTACATAAACGTATGAACATTCATAGCAACTAAGAAAAGGGAAGAATATGGTGACGTGTTAATATATTAATATGGAATTCCATATTTTAATAAAAGGTTTAAATTTGTTTCAATAAAATATAATAAAGTATATATAAATATATATATAAAATTAAGGTTTTAATATTATTTTAAAATTATATTTAAATTATGGTGTCAAAATGAGCGATGAAAATATTTATACAAACAAAATACAATCACACCTTTTAAGAAATATTAATTTTATTCTTTGATAAAGGATCTATAATTCTTTTTTTGTTGGATTCCTTGCTTTTATGTTTCAGATTTGCAAATTTTGTTTGGCAAAAGAGAATTAGAGAATATATCAAGAGAACTAAATAATATATTTACAAAATTTTATAATCATAAACAAACAAAAATCTTTTTTCCTTTCTTGTTTGATCAATGTCCTCTCACACAAACTATCGTTTATTTTGGTGGACTCATATATGGGTTTATGAATTTTCAATAACATTCATAACAAATAACATGAACGTTGGAGAACAGTTTGGATTCCTGCGTGGTAAATTATTTTTATCGAAATTTCGGCCTAAGTATCACAACCCGTCATGAGGAGATCTACAGAAGAATTTTGAATTCTCATTTAGCTTATCAATATTGTGAAAAAATGTAAAATCAGCTAAATATTGAGACAATTTAACCCATTTCTTCTCAAAGCATGTAATCTCATTCAACTTATCCCTTCCATGTAGGGATAATATTAGTGTTATTTATTAGGGATAACATGAATGTTATATTTGTTTCTACTAACTATGGACTCGTATTTGGGGGTGCTTTTGCATTAAAATTCATATTCAAAGGGGTGGCAAGAGGGGGAGGGTTGTTGAAGCATGTGCTCTACTACAAGGGATCCAAATATTAATAGATCATGAAGTATCCTCGCTCTCAATGTTGGGAGATTCACTCTTATTAATGCATCACCTAACAAAAGGAACTATCCTAAAAGATGAGGCATTGAATCATATAATGAAAATAATTTGGGACTATGATAATGATATGGACTTGTGAACATTATTCCATGTGTTTAGAGAGTTCAACAATGAGGCAAATAAGTGTGCAAATGAAGGATGTCATGTTGAAATGAGTAATTTGGTTGTCAATGGGAAAACCATATTTTCTCAAATTCCTTGAGTTATTATGTAGTGTAATTAAAAAGGAAATATCCCTTTGGGCATCTACCATAAGATAAGATATAATGGAAGAAACAAAAATTTAAGGAGGAACCAAACCCATGTGGCCTCCCCAAGAAAATATATCAATTGATAGAGGTGAATACCCCGCAATAAGACTGAGGAAAAATCAATCATAACTCCAAGCATGAGATAGATAAAATGTACAGAGTAGATCCAAAATGCCACCACATTTAGGTGGCTTTGCATTGCACAAACTAAAAAATCATTAATGTATGAAGATGAGAGTGGAAATTTTGCTTAATGTGGGATCATATTCCATTCACCCTGACACTCCACACTGCGATTTCATAACAAGGGTAATAAAAGAATGACACAATCCTAGGCATTCATAGGCTCACAGGAATTTCAACTTGGTGTCTCTGCATCATCCTGATGGGCAAGTTGTTGATGAAATATAAGGAAGTTGAAAGGCACACCTAGTGTGGTATTTTTCCCCTAGGCTTCCTACACTTCAATTTTTCGGCAAATAGAAATTTGAACTACAGTAAGATGTCATATGGGGCAAGCATTTGAAAAAGTAAAGCAAGTTTCTAGATTGCATCAATGACAAAGATAGATCACCTCCCTTGCAACTTTGGCATGAATTAGAAGGAGGTCCCCCCCACTCAAAAGGAATGGGAACAAACATATAAGTGGTCATGCAAGCATATCATTTTAGAGTTTCATTACATTGGTCATATAGTTACACTCAAGGTCGTCATCATTAACTCCTCCACTGCATAGAAACAACTACCCTAAACTAATGCTCGAAGATAACTCAGTAAAAATTCATCCCATGGAATCCCCTCAAGCATAGTATTGTCAGGGGATGACAAGTTTAGTTTCAATTGTGGAAAGAGACCTCCCCTTCTCCTATCTTTTTAGAGCACCATGGTGTAGTTAGGAAAGCACGAAGAAGATAATGGAAGGTGAAGAAGGAACCAAATTTGGAGAGTGAGTGGGAGTTCTACCTTAATGGACTCTGGAAGTGGGAAAGATTGAGCGATTTGGAAGTTAACACAAAAAAATAATAATACAAGAAGGAGGCATTGGTGGAGCAGTTGACAAAGAGAATGGACGCAATGCGGATTATTTTTTTGGATTTGAACTTGAAGATTAGTGAGAAAATAGCTACAATTTCATCCTTAATTGATAAGCAAAAGAAATGGAACCTCATTTAGAAAATCATGATAATGAAATGGCGACTTTGCATTAAAAAAATGAAGAATTGCAGTTGAATTTCATGGAGCTCTAGGTAAAACTGAGTAGAATGGAGGATTGTCAGAATGCATCCACCATCTCTAGTGCTCCATCACCAGATAAGATGTTAGCTTTGAATGAGGCTACCTAGCACATGCGGAGTCTCACCTTCATTTCTGATTAGTAGGAAAGTGAGTTGTAAATTTTTTGTCTTATTGGGCCAACTATGTAGGGTATATGCCTACAAAGAGCCCTTTTTTTGTTTTTCCTATGAAGGCTATGAAGAAATTGCACTAGTTAAGATAGATAAGAGGAAAATGTTAGCAAAATTGGATAAATAATGATGTAATTCCTGGTGATCAACTATGTTCCTAGCACTGATTTAATATAAAATTTATCAACATGGTTAAAAAAAGAAATTAATATTCAATAACATGAATGTTATTTATGGTTTTACAATAATTTCAAATGGCTAGCTAGGTCAAGGTGGCACAATGTGTCATGCAACCTCCATACTCCCAATGTTCCCATTCCACTTCCCTAATTAGGCCCAATAGGGCCTAATTAGGGATATCAATGAGGCATAGTAATTTCATTTCCCACCATGTGAAATGATTAGGGGTATAAACGAGGCGTAGTAAACGCACTTTCCATCACTCTGATACTTGGCCTAATCAGGGATATCAATGAGTTGTAGTAATTCCACTTCCCACCCCTCAAGCCTAATTAGGGATATTGATGAGGCTTAGTGATTCCACTTCCCACCACTGTTGGCCTAATTGGGGACAATATTTGTTTATATTGTCTATTTCCCACAAAATTGTGATACATGGCATTCTACTTCCCAAAAAGCAACATATTAAGGTAAGCTAGTAATTTTTTAAACATGCTTTGTAAAGGGAAATATTAAACCATGGATTAATACATATAAGTAAGTTAATATGACTAATATGATCCATTGATGTAAAATAGATGACTAGAATATGTTAGCATATTTAATTGTAGATCATGTGATCAAGATTTGCAATTAATAGAAAGATTAATGTGTGAAAGTTTGATAGGGGGGACATTTATGGGCCAACAAATCCACACAATATATAAAATTTACACCACTTGCATTTTGTTATAAATATAAAGGAAAAATTTGCACCAGGGAATCCTATTTACGCGTAGAATATAGCAAGAGTTTTTTTGTTATATTTTAAAGCCACTTATTACTTTAATAATGCATGAATGTTTTTCCTATTAGGAAGTATTCATTGTATCATTTAAAAAATAATAATTTATGATTTTGATGATTTTGGTTTCATATAAATAAAGAATCTTAATATATAAGAATGTGTTTTGTTTTTTATTTTATATAGAAGACTGATTTGTGTATCATTAGAAGAGTATCCCTTTTATATTTTTTATAAAAATTAGATGAAATAATTTTTAATGAAATTGTAATATTTTATTATTTAAATTATATTTTTAAATAAAAAATAAATTTAACCCTTGAAAAATTCTCAAATACTAAAATTGTATAAACATAACCACTTTTGAAATTATTATTTTTCTCCTTAAAATAAAATCAACTAGAAAATTTAAAAAAAGCACACCAAAATAATCCCAATAAATACTACATCAAAGTTTTGAAATTATTTTATTTAAGTAAAGAAAACATTCAATTTGGATTGTCCAACAATACATGTGACTTTAGATATTCGTAAATCCTCATTTTATACGTCATACTTGACATCAAGCTATCGCCTCCAATAGGTCACATGATGTAACGTTCTCCTTGTAACGGAGTATGAATATATCCATCATTGTCATTGTAACGGTATATGAATACATCCCAATTCTATTGTAAAACAGTGATACATTTATTTTTATATATACACTTCGTATATATATAGTTTATGTTTTGGAATTTTGAGCATGTATTTTTTAGTTGTATTTATTTAAATTTTGAAAAAAAATTATTGGAATTATAAGTTTTAGTTATGAAATTTCTATAATCTGAGTACTTTTGAATTAGTTATTTGGAAATTTTTAAAAAATATTATATTTATATATATATATATATATATAAATTAAAAATATATTTTAAATAATAAATAAAAATTATTTGACTAAAAATTATTTCCCTTATTTTAACTTAAAAATCCTAAAATATATAATAATTAAATAATAGGTGTTTATGATTCATTTGTTTTACCAAATAATGTATTTTTTTTTTTTTAAGTTTTAATGTGTTTTCAAGATAGATATGTTTTAATTTTTAAAATTTATGAGCGCGAAGTTTAAATTTTCTATGATTTTAAGTCGTATAATTATGGTTATAAATTATATTATTTAAATTAATTTAAATTTATAAATAAATTAATATTTTAATTAAATATATAAAAAAAAATTAAATAAAGTTATATTTTTAAATTGGATAACATAGTAAGTGAAATATTTTATTTTATATTTATTACTTTAAAAAATTATGGCTTGGGACTTTGAGGAGTTACATTTTTATGGATAGTAAGGATTGGTGGTTAGACAAAATTCAAAAAGTAGAGTGAGAATAAATGTTTGTCGCTCTTATTATTTTATATGAATGTTAGGATTAGGTTTCAGAGAGTTGTGGGGGAAGATTGAATAAATCCAAAATTAATTTATAACATACAACCTCAAGATTAAAGGAAATAATCCCTACCATATCCTGTAGCAAATATTTCACCATTGAAAGCATTAATATGACTAGTTATCTTATCTATAAGAAGAATTTATACAACATGGATGCTAAGACATTTCCTAAAATTGCATTTAACTCTAGCCGAAGCCCGCACCAAGTGAGGTTGGCATAAGGATCCCCAATCTTGGCTAGACCATTGGGGAATAAAGAAGGGAATCATCTTGTAGAATTAAGATAATATTAAAAATATTATTACTTCCAAATTTAAGGAGAAATTATGGGGAAATAATGAGTCAGAGGGAAAAAGGAAACTATGATATTATAATAAGGTGATCAACCCCAATCTCAAAAATCTAAATTATCTCTTTTCCTGACTAGCTCATTAAGAAGAAAATGAACATTGCCAAGATTAAAACTAATTCTTGTGAGACTCATAGTGAAACTCAACATTTATCAATTCCCAAAACACCATGGGATTAAAGTGTTTCTCTTGTATAATCCTAAGATGTTCAAGATGAAAAAAAATCTTAAATTCTCTATTTTATACTCGTGTTCGATCTAATTTTTAGAATATTTGTCTCACTGCCAACTTTCTTTACCTTTTAACTAAGAAAATCTATAGTGATCTTAGAGTTCTTCTCTCGCTTCTATTTTAGCATAGAAATAAAATATTAAAGAATTATAATTAATCAGTTACCTTCTTAATGTCAAGTAGGTAGACCATATAGAATTTAATAGACATTAATCATCAATATTATTCTTAAGGTCGGGTAGGTAGACCATATAGATTTTAATAGACATTAATCATCAATATCATTATAAAGAGTTATGTGTAAAAGATTATTGTGTGAAGTGTCCATTGAGTTATTTAGTACCATTAATCGAAGGGATCACATCCCTTTGACTTATTATTAGCACCTAACCGTAAGGGAATCAAGGAGAATTGATCTTATGACCTCCCATTCGTGAGGTGCTTTAAAGACGAGAACTCAACCAATTGAGCTAACACTTGTGGCTAATCCTATGATTTATTATCCCTTGGATTTATAATATTAATCCTAGGATTTAATAGTATTCCTTTAGGTTTGTAAACCCTTAAGTTTATAATATTAATCCCTTGGATTTATAATTTTAATAATCTCTCGGGTTTATCGATCCCTTGGGTTTGTATTATTAATAATCACTTAGGTTTATTAATCCCTTGTGTTTATAATATTAATAATCCCTTGGGTTATTAATATTTTGAGTTTATAATATTAGTCCCTTGTGTTTATAATACTAAACCCTTGAGTTTATAATATTAATAATCCCTTGGGTTTATAATATTAATCCTTTGAGTTTAATATTATTCCCTTGGGTTTATAATATTAATATTTGGGTTTATAATATTAATCCATGAGATTTATTGATCCCTTGGGTTTAATATTATTCCCTTGGTTTTATAATATTAATTACTTGGGTATATAATATCAATTATTGGGTTTCATATTATTCCTCTAGGTTTATAATCTCATTGGTTTATAATATTAATCCGTGATATGCATAATAATATATTAGGGTTTGTAATCTTAGAGTTTGTAATATTAATCTTAGGATTTGTAATATTAATCCTAAGGTTTAATATTAATCTCTTGGTTTTTAATATTAATTCCTTAGGTTTATTAATCCCTTACTTTTATAATATTAGTAATTCCTTGGTATTATAATATTAATCCCAAGTGTTTATAATATTAATCCTTTGGATTTAATATTATTCCCTTGAGTTTATAATATTAACCCCGAGGGTTTATAATATTAATCCCTTGAGTTTATAATGTTAAGAATCCCTTGGGTTTATTATATTATTGATAACATCAATAATATTAGCAAATTATTATTATAAATTATTATCATAATTATAATATTATTTTAAATATATATTTATTAATATCAATGTTAATATTAATATTAAATATATATCAAATCAAGTTTGTGTAGAAAAAATCTTCACAATACTTATTGGGAAATTATTGATGACCAAACATAATCAGATTTTGGCTTGCATATTGTTAATATTGGGATTGTAGGGTGCATATTTGGTGACCCAAGGAAAATGGTTTTTGGGACATACTTAAAGTTTTAAATGGTAGAGTGCATATTGGGATTGTAGAGTGCATATTTGGTGACTCAAGGAAAATGGCATTAAATTTGGGGATTTGTCGAGTGCATATTACACTTGTAACTTCCAAACAAGCACAAACCAATAAGAGCTATTGGAGAATAATTGAAAAAAACAAGGAGTTGGAAAATACCTTTGAATATCTTACATTTTTTTTTGTTTCCTATTATTAAATACATTTTTAAATATTTCTTCTACTCGTACACTTTATTCGTGTGTATGTGTTGCATATTGAGTTTTAGCATAAAAAATGCCAAACCTACAACACTATTGAATACCCATGTGGAATATGAAAACCATAAATGGATATGTTAACTCTAGGACAAAAAATTCAGTTTTCTATAACAATATTCTCATGTTATGTTCATACTCCTATAACCCAAATAGAAGAGGAATGAAATTATTCAATTGTTTGTGCCTTGAATATCTAAATGAAATTGTTTGCATATATTGGCTACAATAAGAAATCATACTTCATTTAGGAGGTATGGGTGAATTTTGCAAGTAGTGTAGTTGGAATTCCATTCTTGAGATCTTTAATTGGGAGTTAATAAGCCCCCACTGCCACAAATTATTGAAGTAATGAATCTTTCATAGACTTTAGACTATGAATCTCGTATAAATAAATATAAACTAGCAATTGTCCCAAAAGGTACAAAGAGAGGCCAATAGACTTATGAAGTTGGAATTGTTGAATTTCTATTGTGGGAGTCAAGGCACACCCTCAATTTGAGGAAATATGTACAATGTTGAACAACTTGGCTAAGCAGATGGAGGAAGGAGGGTATGTCGCAGACACAAATTTTGTATTGGATGATGTGGAGGAAGAGGCAAAGGAAGACATGCTGCATAGTCATAGTGAAAAGCTAGTTGTGCATACAAATGTAGTGAAGCTAGAAAGCGTCAGTTTAGCTCCTAAAATTTTTCAAATGAGCAAAGAAGGGCAAGGATATTAATGGGCTGAAACAAACCAGAATAGCAGGAACTTTAGCATTATCTATTTCAGGAAATTAATAATATATTATTATCTAAAAAGAGAGGCGTAATTGAGCATTTTTGTTGATGAAGCCGTACCAGAAATGTCTTTAAGTGATATATTTAAAAGTAAAACATTACCAAGTAATTATATACAATGATGAGCAACTGAAATTTGAATCATATACAATGTTGACGAGTATTGTCATAAAAGTGGAAACAATTTTGTACATGCTTTGCAATGTATTTCTTGAAATTTTACATATGGTCTATACATAGAGACGTGTTTGGTAGGTAATGACTAAACATATATACAATGAAAGTATTCTTTGATATCTAAACATATATACAATAAAAGCATTCTATGACATATAGATGTAATTGACAATGAGAAACTAATCATATATGCATGATGGGGCATGGCATCGGCAACACCAATTAATGTTTATTGTGGTTCCAGATTGTGTGAATTGTTCCTGCAATTGATTTCGCATTTTCCTTTGTGCGTCCCTTTCATGGATGTGAATTGTTTTCTTGAGTATTTTTCTTATCTTATTTAACAATTCAATGGTTGGACACAAACAGTAAAGAAGCAATGATTGTTGGGGCAGTACCCTTGCTTGCATATCTTGTAATGTAAGTTCCTGTTGCTGAATTTCTTGGCAATACTCATACAAAATTCGTAGGTAGCCTGTATCCATACCTGTGGCCATAAGAAAAGAAAACATTTCAAGTGACAATAGATGTGTTTGCTAAAAGCATATTTTTTTAAGAAATTAAGTAAAATAAATAAAATTTTAAATAATTATGAAACAATATGAGGTTAAATGGCATAGTAAGGGAATGTATGTGAAATTTGGTTAAGTAGCAAGTGGTGGTTACCATGTGGGTAAATATGGGAGACTGGGTGTACGATTGGCTAGAGTGCATTTTTCTGTACATATTCTGATGCGAGTAGTGATTCCTCTTGCTACTTAACCACCCTTGAAATTGCAATGAATGCTAGACCTTGCCGTTCTTAGCAGAAAACATTTTGTTTGAAGGTTTGAAATAAAATAAACGATTTTTAAACTAATATAAAATAATATGAGGTTGAATGTAAAGTAAGCAAATGTATGTGAAATTTGGTTATGTAGTAAGTGGTGTTTACCATGTGGCTAAATCTAGAAGACATGTTGTACGATTGGCTAGAGTGTATTCTCCTGCATAGATTTTGATGCGAGCAATGATTCCTCTTGCTGTCTACACTTAAGATATGGATTCTTGTGCATTCGTGCAAGCGTGAGAATGGAAATGCTGGATTGATTTGAAAGTTTGCCAATGACCGCACTCTTGAAATTGCAGTGAACGTTAGCCCTTGTCATTCTTTGGTGCCGATGTCTACTGTTGCTTTTTCTAATTTCATTCATTGTGACTTGTGTATCGTTAAAGCCCATGCCATTCGAAGTGGTATCTGACAGCGTGTACCCATTGTGATGGGAGAAATGGGTACATATGTTGGGTGTGAAATGTCCCATGGTGTTCCTTTGTATTGCCTAAAGTCGACAACCACGAAGGATGGTAATTATGGGGGCTTTGAGTCAATTGAATAAAATATTGAAATGACTTTCCCAAGTGCGCCATTGACGAGGCCTGCATGTACCCATAAGTTGCTGGTGAGCATAAACTTTTTTTCGTTGCATAAGAGCATTTTTTTGAGCAAATGCTCATCTTCTATTGTAGTAGAAGTTTTCTCCCTTTGTTGTTCTGCAGAGCAAAGTGCGACTGGAATGTTCAATTTTTTAAGCATTTTCTTATTATGCAATACAACTGAGTTGTTCGTTGCATATAGGTGCATGGATTCTTCAAATGTGCATTGCTCTTCATGTGTAAGAGAGGAATTTGTCCTTGACATTAGGAGTTGCCAATCTTCAAGTTTTGATATCCCATTTCTGAGATTTGTGAGTATTTGCTGAAAAGCAACCTGGGATGCGCTAGCTCCTTGTTGGCAAAAAATGGTTGAAAGTGTTATGAATGTTTCAAAGCTGCGCCAAAGTGCAGTGCCACGTGATGTCCCAGCGTATAAAGGAATGTCTTTTATAGGTGGTAGCTGGCCTAAATCTCCGACAAGGATAATTGAGCAATTACCAAATGGTGCATTTCGGTGAAGGGGGAATTCCTCTCTTAGACGATCGCCAATGCGAGAAAGCATTTTTGGACAAATGAAGCTCATTTCATCAATGAGAATGTATTCTACATGACGGAGTTGCTATTGCAGTTGTAGGAGTGGCTGGCCTTCAAGAGGATGCATTGTTTGGATAGGGATACGAAGGGAAGAGTGAATCGTGAGGGAATTTATGTTGAAAGCTGCAACGCTGGTTGGTGCAAGTAACAACACAGGGTTTTTGTTTGTTGGTGAGTTTTCCACAAATACATGGTGCAGACATTTAATCAAATGGGATTTTCCTATCCCAACTGTTCCTTGTATGATGATTCTGCGTGGGGGTTTTGGCGAAGGGGTTTTGAAGTGTGAAAAAATAGTGGTAAAAGCTATGTTTTGGGTAGGAGATAATGTGTGATCTTGGGGAAGGTTGGAAAAAGAATGATGTTGGTTTTGAATAGTTGAGCGGTTGAATTCAACAAAATTTATGGCAGTTTCTTGCAAGTGGAGAGGGATAGTAGTATGTGACCAATTGTGGTTGGCATCGAAGTCGCGGTAGCCAATCATGTCGAGGTCATCAACTGCAATATTGTAACCTGGGTGCAACTGAGAGAGGATTTTCCATTCATTCATCTGCATGGAATTAGGAGGGGTGTCGGGGGTAGATTGATCTTTAGTATGTGGGGTTTGTGGGTTTTCAATTTCTCGATGGACATGCCATGGTGTATATGTACCCTTTTTTTGTTCCCAGTGTGCAATTATTTCTGCATTAGTTGAACCAATATCATTGGGGAGTGTGCAGAAAGGGAAATACAATAGTAATTCACTCCAGAAAAAGTTGGCATAAGAAGGATCATCAGAGGAAGGAATGACATTATAATGTGGCAAGACATGTACAATCATTGGAGGGAATATGTGTTTCCACTGGTTTTTTTTTCTGACGGGTAGAATATGACCATGAGCGTGCAGATTCAAGGAGGGGTAGTGATTCCAATGAAACAGGCCTGTTCATGTATGCAAGGATAAAGTTTGGTGTCGAAGAGGGATTCTTAGTATCTTAAGAAACACGTTTGAAAATAGTCTTGTTGACATTCAAAGAATGAAATGTACGACTGCAGAGAGAGAGAGGTAGCTTTTGTAACATATGGCATATTTCTTGCGCTCCAATGTCTCTATCTGCAATGGTTTCTGTAAGGAGTTTTCAGATAACAACAATAGTAGGTGCTTCTAGAATGGCACTTTGTGAAAGTCGTGATAACATTTGACAGTAGCTCTCAGATCTTGTTTTTGCTTTTGCAGCATACTTTGAAATATATTTTAACACAGCATGGCGAGATAGAACTAGTTGACAATCAACATTTGCTCTCCAGATAGAAAGTAGATCGGCATTGTGAATATTCAATATTTCATCATTGCGAGTAGGGATGTAGGTTTTATGACCTTTATCATCAATGGAAAGTGAAGATGTGGAGTTTAACTCCCACGATACACCATATCGATAGCTAAGTCTTTCTTGCGAAGACAAGAAGATTCATGACACCTTGTATGATGTTGAACGCAGTTGATGAGCTCTGTATAGTCTTCAGTGTTAGGGTCCCACCCTAACCCCCTTATTTATGTAATGGGATCGAGTCATAGTCAAGAGTCAATAAAGCCCATATTAATAATTGTAAGTGGTTAACCCGCAATGAATGACGGGACCACAGTTAGTTGCAAATGGGCCGTAGTATTAGATAGATGGTATTAATAAAACCCATGGTATTGCATGTATGAGTCATATATAAAGGATAGGGACTCCTTGCGAGGAGCATCGTATCTTATTTTTGAATCGAGCTCTGCTCTATTAGAGGTTGCCCCCTCCAAGAGGCCAATGAACATTTCTTTCTAAATAATAAAATATTTGTTGTTCTCTCACTATTCTATGTTTTGGGTATCTTTCTTCGCATATTCTGTATTTGGGTATATTTTTGCAGGTTAAGAGCATAACAAGTGGTATCAGAGCACTTTCCAGGGCCGGTGGGATCTCCATTTCTTAGCAAAAAAAATTTGGCTAGAGACGTGTTCCGACGTCTTTAAACCACAGGATCTGTCGTTGAGCGCATAAACCTGCGGATTTGGGGAGGCATGCACGCAGGAAATACAAGAGGTGGTCACGCTTGTTGGACTCCCTTGTAACCCCTGTGGGTACCCCTTCGAGTAGTAGCGCATTAGACAGAACCACGTACGGACTGTCTTCCAAGTACCTTCTGGGTATATCAGAAGCCCCTTAGCTCCTCCGCAACCTCGCCATAGATAAACCATCAGCCGTCTTGCTGCTACAGTACACCGAGAACAGCACTCGGAGAGATTACTCGCCCGTACGATAGGGTAGTCGGGTTGTATGGCTAAGGGTATGGTTGATCCTCCTTAGTTAGAACCCTGAAACATTGGGTCGAGTACTATTGTCAGACCCTTATGTATATTGCGATCTGTAGCACCTGACACTCCTCGAGACCATAGTTCCCTTTTCTATCTTGAGATCACGCATCATCTCTGCCAGATCCGCTCGTGCAAAGGGGTGCAGCAGCAACAGACATCAATCTTGCAGTTCCGAGTTAGCAGACCAGCCATTCCGATCTATTAGATCCATCAGATCCGCAGCAGCAGTTTGTTTCGCCGCCCAGAGCTATCTGATCAGCCATTCAGATCTCTCAGATCCACCAGATCTGAGTAGTTGTGTGGGGTTCCTATACCGGGGCATAATTTTCGCACGACTTTTGGCAGCATTGACATTTTGAGGATTTGATGACTACAGTATTCATAAGGAAGGAGTAGAACTCCATTAGGAGTTTTCTGAGATCTCCCGGGGCGCTTATTGGTGATCTAGCCCATCAAAATTAGGATGATGAGCTGAGCACGGTGGTACCATTCAATTCTTACTGAAAATTGTTTTTGGGCGGTCCCAAATCTCAAGAACATCTGATCGGTGCATGGTAGAAAGTAGAGCTCAAGATATGGCCAATGAGAGGATTGACAAACTTGAACTAACCTTGCAATCCATCCAAAGTCAACTTGAGAGACTATCTACCTTAATCTCGAAGGGTAAGGAGGAAGCCCACGAGGAGGCGTATAATGGCAATGGACATAGTGAGGGTGAGTCTAGCCACTCTCCTCACGTCTGGGGCACCCACCAACAATCCCGTCAGCGACCTCCCAAGTTGGATATGCATAAATTTGACGGTTCTCACCCAGCAGCATGGATAGCACAAATGGAGAAGTATTTCAATCTGAATAACATCTTAGATAATGAGACTTAGCTTATGGTGGGGAGCATGTACTTGGACAATGAAAGGTGGCAATGGTGGGAATGGCATCAACGTTGCAATGGACCTTTTCTAGCTTGGACCAACTTCAAAAAATCTCTTACAGACTGCTTTGACCAGGAATCTTCTTTTTTGGGTCGTCTTACTAAGCTCCGACAGACTGGCACAGTGGATGAATATATTACAGCCTTTGAAGCCTTAGCCTTCCGCACTAGGGGTCTCTAAGATGTGTTCTACATGGAATGTTTTATCAGCGGTCTTAAAGAAGCCATAAAAGCCCAAGTCCTACTGCACCACCCTCCCACATGGACGGAGGCTTGCGAGGTAGCTCGTAACGTTGAACGTGCGTTAGTAGCTCAGTACAGTCGCCCAAATTTCTCCGCTAAGGGTCACCCCCCACAGGCTCACAACACGACTCAAACACTTAAGGTCCAAAAGGTGTCACCTGTCGAAATGGCGGAAAGAAGAAAGCAAGGATTATGTTACTACTGTGATGAAAAATACTCCCTAGGTCATAAATGCAAGGAGCCCAAATTTTTTCAAATTGATGCCACTGACTACAGCTCATCGGAGGAAGATCCACCACTTGAGGAACATGAGGCGGTAGAAGAGGACAATCAAAAGGACAATGTCCCTGACGAACTAGTTATTTCGTTGCATGCTTTGGCAGGGATTTCTTCACCTCAAACTCTCAAAATCAGAGGTTTTATTAAACATCGCCCCGTAGTAGTCTTGATTGATAGTGGAAGTACACATAATTTCATCCATCACAAAGTTACGGAAGTAGTGCATTGTTTTGTACGAGCAGTTTCTAACTTCCAAGTCCAAATTGTGGATGGGGGCACAATGAAATGTGAAGGCCGCTGTGAAAATGTCAAACTTCAAATGGGGGATTATCAGTTGAAGACCCACATGTTTGCCATACACATGGGAGGGTGCTACATTGTCCCCGGCGCTGAATTGCTCCGCACTCTTGGGCCAATCGCAATGGATTTACAGGAGTTATATATGATTTTTAAGCAGAACAACTCCACACATACCCTCCGTGGACTCCAGGCAGGATCTCCCTCTATCATCAGCTCGCATAGGATGGAAAAATTGCTAAAAAAGGGTCATCATGGAGTTATAGCTCAATTTAATTCTATCCAGGCAGTCCCAACCAAGTCTCTCCTTATTCATCCTGAGATGCAATAGATTTTAAATAACCATCTGCCAGTCTTTGACAAGCCTCATGAGCTTCCACCCTCGAGAGGGGAACATGATCATAGCATCACCTTGGTTCCAGGGGCCCAACCCCCAAATGTGGGCCCACACAGATATCCGTTCACCCAAAAGAATGAAATAGAAAAAATAATCAAGGAACTTTTGGAAGCAGGTGTCATTCGTCCTAGCATTAGTCCTTATTCATCACCGGTGGTCATGGTGCTCAAGAAAGATGGGGAGTGGCAGATGTGTCCAGACTTCAGGGCCCTCAATAAGTTGACAGTCAAAGATAAATTTCCCATCCCGGTGGTTGATGATTTGCTAGATGAACTCAATGGGGCTCAATTCTTCACTAAGCTGGATCTGCGCTCAGGCTACCACCAAATTTGCATGAAGGAAGTCGACATTCCAAAGACTACTTTCTGAACTCATGAAGGCCATTATGAGTAACTGGTCATGCCATTCGGTTTTTGTAATGCCCCATCTACTTTTCAAAGCCTTATGAACCACCTTCTCAAACCATATCTCAGGAAATTTGTCCTTGTCTTCTTCGATGACATCCTCATCTATAGTTGCACTTGGGCCGCACATCTTCAGCATGTAGATCTACTCTTGCAACTGCTCTGCAAGCATAAATTATTTGTTGAGATGTCCAAGTGTTCACTTGGCATGGAAGAAGTTGAGTATTTGGGCCACATTGTGGGGCGTGAAGGTGTCAAGGTGGACCCCAAAAAGATCCAGACAATGCAGGATTGGCCTCAACCTAGGACCTTGAAGAGCCTGAGAGGATTTTTGGGTCTCACAGGCTATTATCGCAAATTTGTCCGCAATTATGGTCACATAGCGAAGGCCCTCACTCAACTCCTGAAGAAAAATTCATTCTTCTGGAATGAGGACGCACAACAGGCCTTTACAGCTCTCAAAAATGCCATGTGTTCCACTCCAGTCTTAGCAATACCTGATTTCACCAAATCTTTTGTCATTGAATGTGATGCTTCGGGTACGGGTAGCAGGAAGGATGACCTTTGGCCTTCACAAGCCAACAATTAAGTGGGAAGAATCTGGGCCAATCTACCTACGAGAAGGAAATGGTGGCCATCTTACATGCAGTAGAGACCTGGCGACCTTACTTATTGGGGCGATGTTTCCAAATCCGCACAGACCATCACAGTCTTAAATATTTTTTGGAGCAACGCCTATCCTCCCTACAACAAAATAAATGGCTTGCCAAAATTCTGGGATATGATTATGAGATCATTTACAAGAAAAGGCGAGACAATAGTGTAGTAGATGCATTATCTCACCAATTTGAGGAGGAAAGTACTCTGGTAGAAATTTCCTTCCCCATTCCAGAATGGATTGAAGAGGCTCACAGGGAATGGTTTTCACATCCCGGGCTCTCCCAACTCATTTATCAATTACAGGCGGATCCAAATTCCACCAAGGGCTACTCGTGGCAGGATGAGATTCTTCGCTACAGGGACAGAGTCGTAATATCACCAACATCCACCCTCAAAAGTCACATTTTGGCAGAATTGCACTCATCCCCCATTACAGGACATTCAGGCTTTCAGAAGACATATGCTCGCACCAGAAGATCATTTTTTTGGACAGGCATGAAAAAGGACATCCTTACTTTCGTAGCAGAATGCGATGTCTGTCAATGCCACAAAGGGGAGACCGTCAATGCACCAGGCACATTACAACCGTTGCCCATCCCGACATCAATATGGACGGAGGTTTCTATGGATTTCATTACAGGTCTTCCAAAGTTAGGAAACAAGTCAGTCATCATGGTGGTTGTGGACAGACTTTCGAAGTATGCTCATTTCTGCGCCCTACCCCACCCGTTTACACTGACTTTGGTCGCTCAATATTTCATGGATCAGATCTTCAAATTGCATGGCATGCCCACTTCTATTGTGTCCGATCGTGACCCGATCTTCACCAGTAATTTTTGGCAGGAACTCTTCAGGTTACAAGGCACTCAACTAAAACTTATTACTTCCTATCATCCACAAATGGATGGTCAAACTGAAGTCCTCAACAAATGTCTGGAAACCTACCTTAGGTGTTTCACTTCAGAAAAGCAACATCTTTGGGTACAATGGTTACCTCTGGCTAAATGGTGGTATAACACCAACTATCATGCCACCACCAAAATGACTCCCTATGAAGCCGTATATGGTCAAATCCATCCTTCCCCTACTTCTTATATCAAGGGGTGCTCAAAGGTATAAGTAGTGGATCAACTCCTAAAACACCACGCAACCATGCTCGCCCATCTTAGAGAGAATCTTCATCAAGCTCAAAACCGCATGAAGCAACAGGTAGACCAACATCGCTCAGAGCGCAAATTTCAAGAAGGGGATCAGGTCTTTCTGAGGTTGCAACCATATAAGCAAACATCACTCAAAGACAAGGGTTGTCAGAAACTATCTCCAAAATTCTACAGACCATATCAAGTACTTCAGCGCATTGGAGAAGTGGCTTTCAAGTTGGCTTTGCCACTTACTGCACAAATCCATCTAGTTTTCCATGTCTCATGCCTCAAGAAAGTGATTGGGAACAATTGCAGAATTCAAACCAGTCTACCTGAATTGGACGAAGAAGGGTCAATCTGGCTCCAACATGAACAAGTCCTAGGCACACGAGACAGGCACCTACGGGGCCGCATGATTAGGGAAGTCCTCGTCAAGTGGAAAGACACCTCTCCAGAAGATGCAACTTGGGAACCAGCCACTATTCTTTAGCAGTTTCTGAAGCTTCAGCCTTGAGGACAAGGCTAGTCTTATGGGGGAGGGCATGTTAGGGTCCCACCCTAACCCCCTTATTTATGTAATGGGATCGAGTCATAGTCAAGAGTCAATAAAGCCCATATTAATAATTGTAAGTGGTTAACCCGCAATTAATGACAGGACCACAGTTAGTTGCAAATGGGTCATAGTATTAGATAGAAGGTATTAATAAAACCCATGGTATTGATCCATGGTATTGCATGTATGAGTCATATATAAAGGATGAAGACTCCCTGCGAGGAGCACCGTGTCTTATTTTTGAATCGAGCTCTGCTCTATTGGAGGTTGCCCCCTCGAAGAGGCCAGTGAACATTGCTTTCTGAATAATAAAATATTTGTTGTTGTCTCTCACTATTCTATGTTCTGGGTATCTTTCTTCGCATATTCTTTATTTGTTTATCTTTTTGCAGGTTAAGAGCATAACATTCAGACTGGTTGGACTTGAATATTGATGTTGTGTCAAGAAGAAATGGGTTATGAATTGTTCATTGGTGAAGCGGAAGATTTTGGTGTTCTGCCTGACGTGGATTCCAGGAAGTTATGTAGTGGTCGAAATACTTCTGTGCATCAACAACTTCTAATGCATTGTTCTAGTCAATTGTGTCCATATTTGGTGCATTTTGCAACCAGAGGAAGCCATGAATGTGTGCGGATCCTCTATGTTGCCATTCGTATTTGAATATAATATGAAGGTAAAATTTGGTTAAAACATATATGCAGCGTAGAAAATTAATGTAGAGGGAAATGGATATTAAAAAATACTTGCACCAGTAGTCTATTGCGTGGAGGCCTTTTTGCAGGATTTCTTCGAGGAAAATTGTAAATCTGCAATGCATATATTGGGATGTTAGATGTGGGTTTTTAATTATGTTTTGAATTCTCCATTGGAAGTGGTTGTCTAAACTAGAAGGAACACTAGTAGGCATGATCATGTGCAAGTCATGCCATTTAGTATCAGTTGCACTAAGCGTGAAAAAGAATGTCGAACTTCCTATTTGTGTAATCATGTCAGTCAACTCAGATCGTCATTTGTTCCAGAAAGACCGTGTTCCTCGTAGGCTTGAACCGAACTGCATTATTTGCTCTAGAAATCTTGAATCTGGAGAGTCACGAAGAGACTATCGTAGGTCTGAAACTGTTGTTGGCAAGTTGTTCTCAATGTACTTCTTCACAAAAACACTAGCAGTTGTTTGGCTACGGTGGCGCATTAGAATGTTATAAAGATAGTAGTGGAATCTTGGGTGTTGGCCAAATCGGTTATCATGGTAGTGCAACAAGTGCAAAGCATATTCATGCATCTCAACTTTTGTAATTCTTGGTTGCATGATCATGGCAATGCCTGTAGGAAAGAGTGTGGGGAATGCCATGGAAAAGAGGCCTACGGTGTTGTATTCATTCATAGTTGTTAAAGATATTGGAGGCCAATCAATAGAGCTTGTTGAATTTGAATGGGTCAAGTGCAAATAATCACAAATGTGCTCAAGTTTAGTACATGAATTTGGGAGTATTGGAATGAAAGAAGAGGGTTGGATTTCTAATGGAGGTAGCATGACATCAGTATCATAAGTAGAATCAGTAGTGGTTTGATGGGGTTCAAAAGAGGAGGTGGTTACATTATGGAGAAGAGAAGAAATATCTGTAGGGTGATCTGGTAGTGCAGAAATTGCAGATGAACTGAATTGAACATCACTGTAGTAAGGGTCATTTTTTATTTTGTATTCAAGTGCTGCAAGGACACGTGATTTGCAAATGAATAATTCATAAGCCTTTTCAGATGGATTGTGCCTTTTCACAATGAGGATGTCTAAGTCAGAAATCATTCGGGGTAAGTATTTGGCAATAGTAGTGATGTCTTGAGGGAAGCTAATTGTATGGCCACTATATTTGTATTGACCACCACGGGCATGAGTGACTTGTAGAATGGGGTTTACACGTGAAATGAGCATTTCTTCAATTTGTGTTGAATGTTGAAGGATATGTGGTTGTTCACCAGGGTTCATTTTGTTCAGTTCAAAAAAACGATTGGTAGAATTAGATGATGCACAACGAAAATAAGAAAGGCTACCTTGTAAAAGTTTTGTTTTCATTCCTGGGTATGATTATTTTCATATTGTGCAAACATGCATGGTAGAAAGTTCATCTATCCTTTGTCGAAAGCAACGATGTTCTTCATTAAGGGGAGGGTTATATTGGATTTGATGAAGGTGAGGTGGGTTGGTTTTTATAGTTGGGAGAGCATTTGAAGTGGGAAGGGATGTAGAGGAAGTAGTAGGGTTGTTGCGGTTTTTATAAAGAAGTCGTCGACGTGCATTTATTGTATCCTTGTCCTGTGCATAAAGAAGATGACACTGCTTGTTTTTATCCGCATTTCGAGTGTTTTTTGGCATATCTAAGCAAGTACAAATAATTATTGTTAGTTTTCATAAACGAGTATTGCATGTATGGAGAATGTATTACAAGTTTTAGAATTTTTTTTTTTTTATTTGAACATTGGTGAAGTGTAGGTAGAATAGGTAAAAGGAAAAACATGCAATTAGGAGTATTACAAAAACATATGTTATTATGGCATCTATTATTGAGAGGAGAAGAGCAAGATAACCAATATTTTTCTTTCTTCTTCTTCATTTTTTTTCAACAAGATTGAACGATAGCATGAATAGATTAGCAAGCAAGAGATCAATGTATAGCCATGTAAACAACAAACAGAAAACTCATGTAGTAAGTCTTTACAAATGTTGATATCTATATTATGTAAAATGCAAAGGGGTAAACATACATATTTTGGAATAACTGAAAGAGAGTATTTGCAGCGAAAGTGTGCATCACAATAACATGGGCATAATTTACAACAATATGAAACAATGAGCTATGCAAAAATGTCAGTTTATGTACAAACGGTAGTGTTTGAAGAAACCCTAAAAAAAATTTCAAAGGCGGCGAACAACAGGTCGTTTTGAAGTGGACATTGCTTGAATGTCATTGAGGGCTTCTTTGCATGTAGAGGCATATTGAATTTCTTCTAAATTTATCAGTATTGGTTGCAAGCGCTCAACATCGTTGAAGTAATTTGTTTTAATGGAAAGCAGGAAGTGGCATCCTGAAATTCAGCCACAAATTTCTTGCAGATCAGTTGGTTAGATAGAAAGAAGGAACATGTCTTTTGTTGTGATGCCCATGAGCTCATTTCCTGCATCATTGAAAGCTATGACGTTCTGTAGGTGCCCAGTGTGGTCATGTAGCTCAATTTTAAGTTTGTAACGGTAGTCACATTCTGGGAAGTCGTCGTTACATTTTGTACAATGCCAAATATTGTTAGAATGCTCCACAACCTTTTTCATGCATTGTTTTCCATTGAAATATAATGGACATGCTAGAAAGTAAAAGTCGTCCATGTGAAGAGCAGTTATCATTGCACGAACTGAAACCCATATTGCTTTATCGGAGGTTTGCATGTAAGCAATTTCATGAAACGTCTTTTGTGGTAGGGCACGTTTCGAAGCAACACCGTAGTTTCTACTCAAAGATGGAGAAGAAGAGCTATAACCTGTTTCACATAATCATGCATGTAGTGATGAGTTTCTTCAACTTGTAGATTTATGTTGAGAGTGCTCGTTGATATCGTCCCTATTTTGGTGCCATTAAATTCAGAAACACGACCTCCCTTGATTGCAAGGATGGGTGGGTTGTCAAAAGAGTAGAATTCAGCAAGGTTTTGTCCTATAGAGTCACAATGGTCTCCCTGTAATGTTACATCAATGCTAAAACCCGACTTGTATTTTAATATGAGTGTTTTCCTTAATGTTTCACTTCCGTCTATTCGTCGAATTGTTGATGCAGGTGAGGTGGAGGTAACTACACCAATGACATCCACATTCGTATTTGGACTTGCAATTTTTATTTCAGCAATAGTTTTGAAGTGAAAGATATAATAAGGAAACATTGGATCATCTATGGAACATGGATTGACAGTTGAAGCAATAAACAAGTAAATTTCCCATTTGTTCTTGAGGTGGTTGTAGTTTGGGTTTGCTTCTTTAACTGTGCCATTTGAAACAATGTATAGCTAGCCAACTTGAATTAGACTGTAAAGAGATTCAACCAATTCAGCAAATGTAGAAAGGTGGATTTCTTCTTTATCACGATTGATAAGGTCAAATCCAAAAACTTTTCCTGAGCCTCGCACATTGTTTTAAGTCTTCAATGCTATTTTTGCAGATGCTCTATCTTAGATTGACCAATACTTTCAATAAGGATTGAGTGCCTTGAATGGAATAGTTGTAGTTGTCGCTGTAATTAGTGGAGTAACTATAGAGGGCAAGTTATCTTGTGCTAATGAAGAGCTATACTAGGATGTACCTGCCTTTGCATGTAGTAGTGTTGATGAGTCCTTGGTCAATGCTGATGTACGCATCACAACTTCAAGCTCAACCACTCGGATGGACCTTATGTAAACAAATGAGAAATGAATTAATGAAGATTCCATTTTTGTTTCTTATTTTTGTAATGTAGGAAGAGTATAGCAGACAAAAAATAAAAGAGGGTGAATTCAAATGTTGGGCCTTACGAGGATTTTTGAAGCACCGTGCAAGCTGCTTTTTTAAGCATAATTATTGAGCCAATTTGAATGTCTTCAGCTACAACTTGTGGGCTCTATGCAGATGGTAGAAACGTCTTGTGTCGATGTGTTCCATCAGATAGAGTAATGTGGAAGTGTGAGGATGTTGTTTTTAATGAGGTAACAGAACCAATATCGATTATCTGGAGTAGTGGTTGAATCTCAGTGGAACCATTCAACAACAGAGGAATGGCATTCGTAGTCAAGGCTGGCTCCATAATATTAACAAAGGGATTCTTTTTTCATGATAGTAGTACCTGTAATTCATCAAATTCACTGCAACACAAAATTCTAATAAAGAAAGATGTGATGTGAATGCAGAATCTAATGTAACAAGGCTAACTTTTGATGGTGAAGCAATAATAAGGGCACAAGATATGAGAGTGAATTGTCATTCACACTACTATTAAAGACGAGCTGACCTTGTAGAACAAAAGTTTTAACATGTTTTGCATATATTAAAAATGGTTTACGTAAATTCCATGCTATGTATGTAAGGTACGTGTCTAAACCTTCTAGAAACTGTAATGATGTTTCTAAAACTCTTATAACATGCTCCAAATCTGCCTAAACATGTTGACTGATGGCAAGCTATGCT
This sequence comes from Pinus tabuliformis, assembly GCA_031772625.1. NCBI lineage: Eukaryota > Viridiplantae > Streptophyta > Pinopsida > Pinales > Pinaceae > Pinus > Pinus tabuliformis. The sequence goes on from CM062816.1 coordinate 1,519,369,234, forward strand.
TTGTGCATGTGCCCATCATGGGTTAAACCGAATACTAATCACTCTCAACTTTCAAGTACTTCATATCATACTTTCAAGTATAGGAATATTCACTTACTTGTGTGATACCATTGTCCAAAATTTCCTGATTAGACTTGTCCAAATTTTCTCCCTGATCCCAATCAAGGTCATGAAACTTCAAACCTATTATTGATATTTTCTTGTGTAGAGGAAAAAAAGCACTTTTTATAGACACAACCAAGACCTCGTGATCACTTCGAGGCAAGAAATATGATTTAAGTATTCTTTCAAGTGATGATAACATAGGATGCCCTTTAGCGAACCCATTTTCAGATTTATGGTAGGCATATTTAAGAAAAGAATAGGGTAGTTTTATAGAATCTTCCAAAAACTCTATGCTTTGAACCAACTCTATCAAATACAGATATGATACCTGAACACCATAGAAACAAAAATCAAAAGTTGTCTTCTATAATATATGCATAGTGACTAGTCCTCTCAAAGTTGTATCATATTTCAAGGAACCTATTTGGGAAACCCTGCCCTTGATCAAACTCATTATATCTACCTGATTAACATGTAGAATACAAAGCGTTTTCAAGTTTGGAAATGTATCTACTATTATTTTTAGCGCATTATCTAACTCATAAACCATTTCATAATCCGTTCGAATGCAATCAATAATTTCTACGACAGATTTTGACATCTCAATATGATGAAGTTGTATCATGTTCTTTTGAAATGGTATTTTAGAATTCATTGAGATTGGTATGCAAATAATTTTGCATGCTACTTGTTTCTTTTGCTGAAGGATCTCTGCATATTACAGAACTTCTTTTCACATTCAAGTAAAATGACAGATCAGTGGATACAAACATAGAGTTTAACAATAAAGAGACCTTCTTAGTTCTTGACTGAAGTGCATTTTGCAAATTATCTTGTGTTTTCATGTCAATGTTGTCAGGTACCCCACCCAGAACAGTCTCAGACTTGAACCTTGGAATATATGATATACCAACACTTTCAAAGAGCTCTGGACGATTATTTTCAGGTTGATTATCCTGGTGCTTATCAAAATACTCAATTATATTCAAAAAAATTGAAGTCACTTTCAAAGAAGGATCTGTAAAATTAATCAATTTGCAATTTTCTTCATCTTGTATATTTTTCTAAAGAGGAAAACAAATATGATTGTTGCAGGCCCCTCCCTGTGAGTGATGGAAATACAAATAAATCCATTCACTTGCAGATGTAGAATGCTCCTTTTGTTGATGGAGAAGCATTTTTGTAACAGATAAGGCTATAAGTTCTTCTTTAGCATCATAAAACACAGGAGTTGGTAATGACATGTAGGTGTAGTCAGTTAAGGTTAGCCTAGGTACAACTACTAGTTCATCAAAAGATGATATTAATTTGGACTCATCTGATTTTTGCATAGTAACATCTATTGCTTCCATCAATTCTAAGAAGATTTCAAATGTTTGTATATAGCTGCCATCAAGTATGTCTGACACCTCAATGAACTCTATTTGTGTTGCAGTAGTCGATTCCCATTTAATTATACCAGAGAGTTTTGGCAAACTCCAACACTTGATACCACTTAATATGGCAAAAAAATCCCCTAACTGGTAAAATTCTTGGGCCATACAAAATCTTGGCGGAGTCTTCTAAAATGGTGGTTTCTTCATCACAAAAAGCTCATCTTCCTATGGATATAATGGACAAAGAAAAGACTCTTTGCTGACACTGATTAAAGAAGGGAAATTTAGATCTCTAGTTCCATTTCATCCCAACATGGAAACTTTACGAATCAAGAAAACATCTCATTTCCAGTGCAAAGTTTGGACTGCCAAAGGAATGACCAAGACACATGGTAACTGAAATTCCCCAGAATGGCACCTGCTAAAAATAGCACTGACCTCCTAAAAAGACAGGAAGTATCAAAATCTGAAGTTCTGCCACTAAGAAGCAAGCATGAATGGTCCCATCTAAAAATAGAAACTTGTTATCAATAGCAAAATCTAAAAATAGGATTTACTAAAATAGGAAGTCCTCGAAAACCCAATTATGAACAACAATGACACTTACTGAAATAGTAATGCATATAAACATACATCGTTAAAAATAGACACACTCCCAAACTCATAGTGTAGGTGTCCTGAAGAGCACATGTAGGAAACACTGCATGCATGCATGCAACTGAAATCTATGTCTGCTCTCCATGTCAAACAACTGTGTACTTGTACCTAGAAATGATCCAATGATGGATGCATGCAATCATGCATGTAACTAAAAATGATTAATAAGACCCTGGAAGATAATAGTAATGGAAAGTGGATTGCTGATGTTGACATTAACAACAAGACTGCATGCAAAAATGGGTGCTAACAGTGGCTTCACATGGGGGTTCATACCCTCCCCCCCGTGGGATATTCAAATTATTTTCAATTTTTTTTCTATCTGACCAGGACACATGTGTGAGTCTTGTTCTACAAACAGCATGTCTATGTTTCCCTCCAAATGGTCGATGTTAAACATGGTTATCCTTCAATTATGGCATTGTTGTCCCTTTTTTATCTGTATCGTTTCATAACACACATTGTACATTGCTCAATTCGTTTGGTATGAGAGGGAGGGAAAGCCATATTTTGAATATGAGGATTGCTCAGAATAGGTCCACCAATCGCCTTTGGAATTAAGACTTGGTATTTGTAGTTGCAGAGCCCTTCGAATATCATCTGATCCTTATGGTGGAGGACAGGTTGGGTCCTAGAAAAGATGAAGTCTTAGGCAGGACCAAAATTTCTTTGACCCCAGTCGAGAGGATTCTTGATCACGGGATTGTTAACTATAGGTGGTATAATCTTGAAAAGCATAATGCCTCAAAGGGGACGAATAATAAGGAATTCAAGTTTGCAAGTAGGATTCATTTGATCTTGGATTTGGTGACTTACAAAAATCCTGAAGATTTTCCTGCGTCAGGAAATGGTGCAAATGTAAGAAACAAGTGCCTTTCAAGCGAGGGGCATATATTCCATAAGAAGGCAAGAAGGGAGTACCATCTGTTTTTCAAAAAGACCATGTGTGCAATGACTCCCACATTGCTGCACAGAATCTGCCTAGAAATGCCGACTGATGGAAAGCTATGCTTTGTGCATGTGCCCAGCATGGGTTAAACCGAATACTAATCACTCTCAACTTTCAAGTACTTCATACATACTTTCAAGTATAGGAATATTTCACTTACTTGTGTGATACCATCAGGCAGTCACAATGTGTCCAAAATTGCCTGATTAAACTTGTCCAAATTTTTTCCCTGATCCCAATCAAGGTCATGAAGCTTCAATCCTGTTATAGATATTTTCTTGTGTAGAGGAAAAAATGCACTTTTCTTGGACACAACCAAGACCTCGTGATCACTTCGAGGCAAGAAATATGATTTAAGTATTCTTTCAAGTGATGATAACATAGGTGTCCCTTTAGCAAACCATTTTCAGATTTATGGTAGGCATATTTAAGCAAAGAATAGGGCAGTTTTATAGAATCTTCCAAAAACTCTATGCTTTGAACCAACTCTAACAAATAAAGATATGCTACCTGAACACCATAGAAACAAACATCAAAAGTTGTCTTCTATAATATATGAATAGTGCCTAGTCCTCTCAAAGTTGTATCATATTTCAAGGAACCTATTTGGGAAACCCTATCCTTGATCAAACTCATTAGATCTACCTGATTAACATGTAGAATACAAAGCGTTTTCAGGTTTGGAAATGTATCTACTATTCTTTTTAGCTCATTATCTAACTCATAAACCATTTCATAATCCGTTCGAATGCAATCAATAATGTCTACGACAGATTTGGACATCTCAATATGATGAAGTTGTATCATGTTCTTTTGAAATAGTATTTGAGAATTCATTGAGATCGGTATGCAAAGAATTTTGCATGCTACTTGTTTCTATTGCTGAAGGATCTCCACATCTTACAAAACTTCTTTTCACATTCAAGTAAAATGATAGATCAGTGGATACAAACATAGATTTGAACAATAAAGAGACCTTCTTAGTTCTTGATTGAAGTGCATTTTGTAGATTATCCTATGTTTTCATGTCAATGTTGTCAGGTACCCCACCCAAAACAGTCTCAGACTTGAACCTTGGAATATCTGATATACCAACACTTTCAGAGAGCTCTTGATCATTATTTTCAAGTTGATTATCCTAGTGCAAAAAAATTGAAGTTACTTTCAAAGAAGGATCTATAAAATTAATCAATTTTCAATTGTCTTCATCTTGTATATTTTTCTGAAGAGGAAAACAACTATGATTGTTGCAGGCCCCTCCCTGTGAGTGATGGAAATCCAAATAAATCAATTCACTTGCAGATGTAGAATGCTCCTTTTTTTGATGGAGAAGCATTTTTGTAACAGATAAGGCTATAAGTTCTTCTTTAGCATCATAAAACACAGGAGTTGGTAATGACTTGTAGGTGTTGTCAGTTAAGGTTAGCTTAGGTACAACTACTAGTTCATCAAAAGATCCATGTGATATTAATTTTGACTCATCTGATTTTTCCATAGTAACATCTATTTCTTCCATCAATTCTGAGAAGATTTCAAATGTTTGTATATAGCTGCCATCAAGTATGTCTGACACCTCAATGAACTCTATTTGTGTTGCAGTAGCTGATTCCCATTTAATTATACCAGAGAGTTTTGGCAAACTCCAACACTTGATATCGCTTAATATGGAAAAAAAATCCCCTAATTGGCGCCATACAAAATCTCGGGGGAGTCTTCTAAAATGGTGGTTTCTTTGTCACATCAAGCTCATCTTCCTACGGATATAATGGACAAAGAAAAGACTCTTTGTTGACACTGATTAAAGAAGGGAAATTTAGATCTCTAGTTCCATTTCATCCCAACAGGGAAACTTTACGAATCAAGAAAACATCTCATTGCCAGTGCAAAGTCTGGAGTGCCAAAAGAATGACCAAGACACATGGTAACTGAAATTCCCCAGAATGGCACCTGCTAAAAATAGCAGTGACCTCCTAAAAAGACAGGAAGTATCAAAACCTGAAGTTCTGCCACTAAGAAGTAAGCATCATTTCTATATATAATGCATATATATCAAGATTCGAGTACCATCTGGTTTTCCAAAAGACCATGTGTGCAATGACTCCCACATTGCTGCCATGTATGATCTTAGATCTTTAACCCCTTCTGATTCATTATGACTCAGATGGGATAGAAATATGAAGACCAAAATTAGAACTAAAAAGATTAAAGTGAACGGGTGTGCAAAGTAGAACGAGACCACCAGGCGCGAGTCCTAGTAGTGATGTGGGCATATAAATGTCTGGCACTGAGAGGGCTTGGCTAGGTAATCCGAGGGGACCCCAAGTACTATTTACCATAGCTCTTCTATAGCATCCAGGGATATAGAAAAACCTAATTGAACTGGCAATATTAAAGAAATTTTTAATACCTGTTTTAATATGAATCATGCATTTTGAAAGCAATTACAATTTTGAATACCTGTTTTAATATGAATCATGCATTTTGAACGCAATCACAATTTTAAATAACTGTTAAGATTCTATGAGGCTCTTCTACCTCTTCTCCGATCACCATGCCGAGATACATTTGTATATATAAAGCATATATATCAAGATTCTTAAACCGCGATGATATTTAATATTTTTTGGACTACTAGAAAGGAAATAGAAAACACCACTCCATTAATTATCATTAAGCCAAGCAAGAACTTAATACAACCAGAAAAATGGGTTACACTGGTACCTGCAAGGCTTACAGTTTCAAGTCAAAAAATTGATTTAACCTATACCTGTCATAAAAAACCCACAACAAAACCCTGGTCTGAGATTATAACGGTGTAAGCAAAATGAGAAAGAATGGGATTGCAAAATCCAGTCTTTAAAAAGTGCAGAGAAAAATGGAACTGTTGATTCTCATGGTACAGATGAAACAGTGAAGGAAACAACAACCAATGGCTATGAAATTGGAAAGAAGGCAACCCAAGATGTTACCTAAAGGGCTTTAGCACTCCTTCTCTAGTCCCTTGAGCACTGAACGAACACCTTCTGAACAAAACAACCACTGAACTCTGAGCACCTGAACAAACAACTTCTGAACAGAACAACTGAGCTGTAAACAGGGTATTAGCAGAATAGAACAGGTATAGCAGAATAGTGAATCAACACTGAATAACCGAGAGCTAAATTCATTGTTATGGCAGCAAGGCAGGTCGTGCACAACAGAAACCAGAAGCATTATGGCAGCAGGTCATGGAAGAGCAGTGGAAGAGTAGAAAGTGGAAAGAACGCCGCCGTGGAAGAGCAGAAATCGGAAAGCGGTTTTGGTGAGGGAGAAATAGTCCGAGATATTCAACCTTAACTAGGGGTCAGAGAACAGATGTCAATCAGACCATATAGACATATGCCAAATGTCAATTAAACCAGATGCCATTTTGACGCCAGGTGTCAGTCAAAGAATCAAAAGATAAACTACTAAACTCATTCAAAGGAAAACCTATCGCCCTAATAAATAATAAATAAATATAAACCAAATCAAAAAATAAACTACTAAACTCATTCAAAGGAAAAACCTATCGCCCTAATAAATATAAATAAATATAAACCAATAAAGACGTACATTGAATAAAATGAGTGAAGGAGTGTTATTTCTATATAAAATATTATGTAAATATTTTATGTAGCTTATTATCATTATTTTATGTTTAGAAACTAATGATTTAGTGTAAGTAGAGAATATTCATCATAATGAAAACGTTTATTTCGTCTTTCACATGGGACTTCTTCAAATTTAGTTAACTTTTATTTATTTAAATAGAGACCGCATTCAATTTGGGTTGTCCTACATACGTGTCATTACTTAACCACGTATGTCACGTGACGTCACCAATACAATGGAATACAAGTGCATCCGTCGATTCATCATCAGATGTTCACGTAACGATATATGTCACGTGACGTCACCAATACAATGGAATGCTGTAGTTTAAAAATTATGTTTTTTTGCGTTAGAAGTTATGAAAATTCTGATCATATTTTGAAAAAAATTGGTAGGGAAAATTGTTAAAATTCATAATTTTAAGTGTTTTAGATTTTTTTGATTGTGCTGAATCTATTTTCACCATCAAAACATTTCCGCCATTAAAAACATGATTCAAACACTGCATTTACAAAAAAAGTTTAACGATCCAAATAATGTTTGTTTCCCCTCCAGATAAAATACCAATCAACAAATGTTTATAGTAAAATATAAATTTATTTACGTTATTTCATTCATATTCTCGACTGTCTATGTTATATTGCTTGCTTAAATATAATTTTATCTAAATGTATCATAAAAAAATATTTAAAATGAAATTATATTTTTTTAAAAATTTTACATACCCAAAGTTTTAAATTGTGAGATGGTCAAACTAATTCTTTTTCGAGAATCTTTGAAACGACATACAGCTTAGAAAATCGAAATATATAAATAAACTCAGTTATGTTTATATATAAATAAACTCAGTTATGTTATATATAAATAAATATATTTGTTGGGTAAAACATATCAATCGACGAAGAATGCGTGAGAGAGCCCGAAATGACTTAAGAAAATTTAAAAAACAAATATATTTAGTCTTTACGCTGGATAGAACTACTAGAACATATAAATATAAATATAGGAAATATTAATATAAATATAAATCTATTAAACATTTATAATTATAATATATAGCAGTGTATTTATATAAATTAAAAAGTTATGGATAGAACTACTAGAATATAAATATACATATAGAAAATATTAATATAAATCTAAATCTATTAAACATTTATAATTATAATATTAAAAAGTTATTAAATGATGATATGTATTAATAATTTATAAAAATATTTTATTATTCTATGGTTAAAGTTTAAAAAATTATAAAAAATAAAAATAAAAATTAATTAAATTGTAATTTTAATTTAAATTATTATTATTATTATTAAAAATAATATATCTATTAAAAATATAGGGAAAAATTTTTATAAAGATTTATTTTTATTTTATAATAAAAGTTTTAATAGGTAAATAAGTTTTTTTTATCATATTATGGGTAATCAATAAGACAGGTTCAAAAAAACATATTAAGTTTTACTTGGTTGGTAAGATTTTATTTTATGATACTAAGTTTTACTTGGTGGGCAAAATTTTATTTTATGATACTAAGTTTTACTTGGTCAATGAGATTTTATTTTATGAACCTAAGTTTTACTTTATTGGTAAGATTTTATTTTACTTTGTTTCAAAGATTTCAAATTTTTTAAGTAGAAAGATTTAGAATTTTAGAATTTTAATTTAAATAATATTGGAAAAAATTAAATATTATATAAAATATACACTGTTTAATAATTTTTGTATGATACAATTTAAATATTATATTGTTTGAAATGTTTTATTAAATATATTTAATTAATTTTTTAAAATTTTAATTATTTAAAAAAAATGCATGAATATTACGCTTTTTTAGGATACAATTTAAATATTATATTGTTTGAAATTTTTTTATTAAATATATTTAATTAATTTTTTTAAATTTTAATTATTTAAAAAAAAATGCATCAATATTAGGCTTTGCGGGAGAGTTTTCTTTTCTGTATTTTTGACTTCAGAAAAATCATAAAATGAGATTCCATGGGCTACAATGTCCACATAGTAAGGACTGGTAGGTTGGACAAATCAGATAGCCAGAACCGACCGGATCCTTTGAAAGAGATGTGAAACATATTCGTGCGCGACGTGTTGATCGAATTGCGGTGAACCGATTAATTAACCTTTATGGTAAAATAATCATCAATTTCAATTTCAAAGTTCACTGATATAATTTAAAATATATGAGGATTTTGTTGAATTCTAATTTTCCACTGGTAATTTCATTCTGAACTCCTGATTGAAATCCAAACCAACCAAATAATATACACCTCAAGTAAATACCTTTTGTTAACCTACGTAAATTTGGGACGCCAAGGTCAGAAATTACTTTACAAACGCTTGCGTTTTAAGGGTAATTTGTGGGCCGGCCTGACAGAGATACGCTGCTTGATGCCGCGTAATGTATAGGAGGATGGTCAAAAGTAGATGAGATTCCAGGCGAAATCAAATTGTAGGACAAATCAAAACGATATAGTCCGTGCTTTACAAAACGATGACCCGAACTGGTTAAGTTTTGACATACACGCAAATCTCGTGTTTAGAAATCAACGTCCCAACGCGGCGATGTGTAGAATAAATCAGCTGGTTCCTCAACCCTGGCTTCCCATTCCATTCCATTCCTTGGTTTTCTTTTCTGCTGCTGCTCCTCTTCAAACATCTGTTCTTCGGTTGCAACCATGAATTCCCCGGCATTGCTTACAACCTCTTTCCTTGCGGCTTTACCTTCCGCTTCCGGGATTTCTAAGGTTTCGAATCTTGGAATGTTACGCTGCCATACCCAGCTTTATCCATCGCACTCCGCGGACACCCTGCATACGCTAGTTTTGCGTGATCAGCATCCAGTTAATCGTTTCAGGAAGCAGACTCGTTGTCGTCGCGACCCGACAGCCATCAAAAGAAGGGCGCTGCCCATCAGAAGTGGGGCAGTTGAGTCCCTGACAACCACGCTGGACGCACCACACATCGAAGAGAGAAACGAGACAAAGATCTCTAAGGCGTCGACGCCCAAGAGAGAACTGGCAGACATATGGGGGGAGATCCAGGGGGCCAAAAACTGGGAAGGACTGCTTGATCCCATGGACGGCATATTGCGAAAGGAAATCATCAGGTATGGAGAGTTCGCCCAGGCTTGTTACGAAGCTTTCGACTTCGACCCCTTCTCCAAATACTGTGGTAGCTGCAAGTATCATTTCAGGCAGCTCTTCCATGGCGTTGGGATGTCCGATTACGGCTACGAAGTGACCAAGTATCTCTATGCCACTTCCAACATCAATCTCCCTGGGGTTTTCCAGAAGCCTCAAGTGCAGAAGACGTGGAGTACTCACGCCAACTGGATGGGCTTCATAGCCGTGGCCACGGACGAGGACGAGATCAAAAGGCTCGGGCGGCGAGATATCGTAATCGCGTGGAGAGGAACAGTGACGAATCTGGAGTGGATCGCGGACCTCATGGATTATCTGAGACCCGCGGAATTGAACAACGTGCATCCCCATCCTGACGTGAAGGTGGAGGCGGGATTCCTGAATCTGTATACGGCCAGGGAACACGACTGCCGGTTTTGTAAAAGCAGCGCACGGGATCAAGTCCTCTCGGAGTTGAGGCGTCTGCTGCAGAAATACAGGGGCGAGAAGTTGAGCATAACGATCACGGGCCACAGCCTGGGGAGCGCGCTCGCGATGCTTAGCGCATACGATATCGCAGAGTTGGGGTTGAACCGCTCGGGGAACGGCGATCAGGTGGAGTCGATTCCGACAACGGTGTTCTCGTTCGCAGGGCCGAGGGTGGGCAACGCAGCATTCAAGGATCGATGCGAGGAGCTGGGACTCAAGTTTCTGAGAGTGGTGAATGTACACGACAGTGTGCCGAAGGTCCCCGGGATTCTGTTCAACGAAAAGTTGCAGATGATGAAGCGGTGGATCCATAAGCTTCCGTGGAGTTACTGTCACGCTGGGGTGGAGCTGGCTCTTGATCACATGCATTCTCCGTTCCTGAAGCCCACGAATGATCCGTCGTGCTTTCATAATCTGGAGGCTTATCTCCACCTGCTGGACGGATACCATGGGCGAGGGCAGCGCTTCTATCTGTCTTCTCGCCGCGATCCGGCTCTGGTGAATAAGGCGTGCGATTTCCTGAAGGACGACTACCTAGTTCCTCCCTTCTGGAAACAAGACTCTAACAAAGGATTGATCCAGAACTCCGAGGGTCGGTGGGTTCAGCCGGAGAGAAGCAGAATCATCGAAGAGTCGCATACAGATCACCACGAGTCACTCGATCACCGTTAATATTGGCCATCGGGCATCTGCAGTGTAGTGTCGCAGAGTTTATTTAGCTTTCAAACCGCTTCAAAGCCTTATTAAGGGAAAAATCCACCCTGATTCGGTAATCGCAAATACAGTTACTTACTATTGAATCTGGATCCTTTATTGTTGAATTTAAAAAAAACAAGGGTTTTCTTACGCAGAAACTGATCTCTCTCTCGAATCTGACCTTGTATTGTCAGGTTCAAAAGGGAAGGGAATTGTGTAAATAGGAAAGTAGGAAGGGATAAATCCGTCATCAAGTCAGCGAGATAAACTAAACAACCATATAATGAGAACCCTGTGCTGTAAGTGTTATAATGATTTGGAAGCATATTATATCAAAATAGAGATTTTGATGTTTGAAAATGCATAAAAATGATAATATTCGTCAACAAATTTCAAAATGCTTAATAGGTTAAGACCTTAGGTCTATATCCCATAATAGAATTTTATCAATAGAATCCATATGGGGAACGATTGGAAAAACATTTCTCAAGCCCTAGAACCTAGAAATCTATTGATTGGATATATTGAACACAGTCGTAAGTCGATAGCAATACTGGAACTCTGTTGCAACTACATAAGCATCACATCATGAATGCTTCAAAACAAAATATAACGAGGATATTTGTTTTCGGAACAAAGTTGGGTGGACCGAAATGGAAAATTTGAAAAAGAGATAGAGTTCTTATTGATGAGACCAATCAACTTATTATTGTAGGATGTTAATGACACATATTGTATATCAAATTTATTATTGTATAATGTTAATAATATATATGGTATATTAGTGATGAGAACAAAATAAAACGTTTATTTATTTTTTAAAATTAAAACATCAAACTACTTCTATATAAGTTAATTTTTATATTTTTGGTGTAAATATAATTAAAATAATATAGTTTTATAGAAAATGGTTTCTTTAGGAAGTGAAATATTATTAGGGAAAGATAATCGTATCAAGGTTACCACAAACTCTAAATTTTGGCTGCATTCTTTCATAAATATGTTTTAGAACAATATAAAGCATGAACCTGAGTCTCTATGTTTGCAAAAGATTTTGCAAATACATTCATCACAAAATAATTATATGAATGGGAACATTATGTTGGTAAAGATAACAAAACCATATATTCCAATGTAGACTCCACTATATAACTTGAATATATGGATCACACAAGAAAATGATATATACGCACATTTTGATTAAGATATTTAACAATAAAGCAATTGTCTTCATTATGAAACAAAGGAACCATAAAATCCAAGTTCAGTCATGAAAATTTGATTGGATTGTAACAAGAAAAAAAAGTTTTCCAAAATTTTCTTCCATTGCTTAGAAATAGGTTTAAATTTTATCAGAAGTGATAATGGGAGGTAAAGAAAAAAATTCAAAATTTCAAAGGCAAAAAATAAAGATAATTAGATTCATATTAAACTTTCTAGCAAAAAAAACGGTCCAAAATCAATAAAATCATTTTTAACTGTGTTAAATAGAATTATGACTAATATAGCCATAAAATTATCAATAAAAATATATATGAAAGGTTATTTATGTTTTTAAGTTAAATTTATAGAAATAATATTATATATTATTATTTAAATTTAATATTAATAATTTATTATTTAAAATTAATATATTCACTACTAATTATCCTATTTTAACTAAACAATATAGTATAGCATATATATTCTTATTAACTAAAATATAAAATTATAATAGACTTATTATTTAAATTTATTAATTTATTTAATATTAGTGCAAACTATATTAATTTACATTACTATAAATTTATAGTGTTATATTAGTTATTAATATTCAAATTAATTAAAAATTTAAATTATAATATTTATATTTATATTAATAAATTGTATACTAATATTAATATTAATGTAAACCAAATAATAATATGATATACTTAACCTCTAAATTTATTAATTTAAAATTATAAATTTCCTATTAATATAAATTTATTATATTTACTATTTAAAATTTATTATATTTACTATTTAAAATGAATATTATATATTAATATATCGCACTATATTATAAGAGTTATTAATGTATTACAATGTATTATTAATACAAGATTTATTAATGTATTATTAATATGAATGGGAACTAAAATACTAATTATAATTTATTGAGATTTATATTAATAATATAAAAAATATATTGTAAAATAAAATTATAATTTTTAATTAATAATATAGAATAATAATATATTACATATCAAAATTACTATATATTATAGGGTATAAAATTAAATATAATAATAGTTTTAATTATAAAGCCTAAAATTTAAATATAATAATAATATTTTAAAATTGAAGTTATTATTATATATTAAAATTATATTATGATGATGATGGTGGTGGTGATGGTTAACGTCCACTGAGACTTAACTTTGGTCTATCCTACCTAAAGAAACGAACTATTTAGTTTTGCTTAAGATTTTATTCCTATGCTCAAAAAGCTTGGAGAGAAGAGTCCCCAGCTCACTGTAATTTTGACGACGTAAAAGGCTAGGAAGGTCAGTATTGCAACAAAGGTTTTGAAGCTGAAATCTAATGTGGTTGTACTCGGGGCACTCTAAGAGGAAGTGATTTTCATCCTTGATGTTCGCATTCTTACAGAGATGGCACAACCTTTCCATCCATGGTGTTTTAGGAACTGCCCAACGACCCGTTTCACTATGGAGCTCATGAGAGTTCGTTCTAATCTTGGCTATATTAATTTTCTTCTTTGAGCTAGTTAAAACAGAGAGATACTTTTGATCTTCTAGGGTGGGGTTGATGGCCTCCTTATAATATCTTAATTTTCTTTTAGCTGCTAAATATTTCTCACACCACATTTTTTCTTTGAACTTAGAAATAACAATATTTTTAATCTTATTAATGTTTTGCAATGCAACATTCGCGTCGATCTTCCTGGCCCTGGTGTCTTTATACCAATCTCGTTTGAGCCTTGGGTGGTTTTGGCTGGAATTTAAAGCTAGCTTAGGAAGTCTATGGTCTCCTATGTTATTGAGTTTGTGCTTGTACAACAGAAGCCTAGTCATAGCTAGGCTCTCGATAGGGGAAAGACCCACTGCTATAAGGAGAATAGGATAGGGTGTGTTTCTTTTAATTTTGAGGTTATACGTTATAAAATGCTTCTGGATTTTCTCAATCTTTCTCCGATTCTCTAGAGATGCTACAACCCCAAACCTCACATCCATATAAGATAACCGGAGTGACTAGAGTTTCAAAGAGGAACTTCTTTCTATCCCACATTATGAGGTTTGTCATTTTACAATTATTTTCAAGACCAAAATAAGCTTTCCATCCCCCATTAATCATTTTCTCAATGCTATAGTTCCAGTTGAGCTTGTGATGAATATCAATTTATAGGTACTTGTAGGATGACACTTTTTCTAAGTTACTATTGTCATACATAAAATTAGCGTAAGTGTCTTTCTTGGATTTGATAATCATAACTTTTGTTTTGTCAGTGTTAACAATCATACCCATGGTAGAGCAGAAATCCTTAAGAAGTATAAGTTGCTTATCAAGATCAGATGGGCACCTTGTAAGAAGAACAATATTGTCAGCGTAGAGAAGAAGGATGATGACTATCCCAGCTAAGATCGTGTCAGTACATGCTGCTTCCTCTAAACAACCTTCTAGCTTGTCGATGTAAATGCCAAATAGTTTTAATTATAGGCTCTAAAATTTAAATATAATAATAATATGTTAAAATTAAAATTACTATTATTGAAATAGTAATATGTTAAAATTAAAATTACTATTATTGAAATAATAATATGTTAAAATTAAAAAAATCATCATCATCATCAATGTAATTATTAAAACTATTATTATGAAATTGTAGTGTATTAAATTTATTAACATCAAAACTAATATATAAAGAGTTATAGTAAATAATAAAGAAATATGAAAATTATTAGACAGGTTTTCGGCGATAATCAATTAGAATTCATTTATTGATGTGTTACGAACCAACAAGTGTTGATGATGAATCACACTTGTTGGTTGGAAAAGCGTTGTGGACGATTGGCCACACTTGTTGGTTCAAAAAGCATCAAAAAATGAATTTTGATGTGATAATCAATCATAATTAATTTGTCGACGCATTTCGAACCGACAAGTGTCGATGATGAACCACACTTGTTGGTTCGAAAACATCATCAAATAAATTTTGATATTTTGATGTGATTATCGCACAAAACCTATCTTAAAAAATTGATATGAAATACAAAAGCCTCAATTTAATAAATATGAAAATATTATTATGAAATTTAGTGTATTAAAATTACTAGCATTAAAACTATTATATAAAAAGTTAGAGTAAATAATAAAGAAATATTTTATATATGATTTTGTTATATAAATAATAAGTTTAATAAATTTTTATTTTGTATTATATAAAAAATATCATGTTAAACTATTATTTAATAATAAAGAAATATATATAATAATAAAAAGGTGTATTGGATTTATAACAATGTTATGTATTGGATCAAAATTATTATATTAAAATTGTATATTTAAAAAGAGAATACCAATAAAACAATATCATATAATAAAACAATATTATATTATTGATATTAAACAATTATTAATTATATATAATAATAAAGAAACCTATTAAAATTTTCATATATCACAATTGCATAATAGAAGAGACCTATTAAAACTATTATATGTCAAAGTTATTATTATTATTACGTAATAATAAAGAAACATGTTAGTATCAAAACTGTTATATATATATTTCATTTATCAATTATATATAATAATAAAAAAATATATTAAAATTTTCATATATCACAATTGCATAATAAAAAAAAGATATATTAAAACTATTATATGTTACCATTATTATAAAAAGTATATTAAAAATAACATATCATATTATAAAGGGTTTTTACGGTGAGAAGTTGGTCTGGATAGCTGAGGCTAGGGTTTCAGGGCACTGACAAGACGAACAACCAGGGGCAGAATATGGCAGGAGTGGCCTTGCACAGAGGCGTCGATTTTTTGCTCACGGATCACGGCGCCTTACCATGTGGAATCAGGGTCGACAAGGATGCAGCAATGAGGGTTTTAGTCGAGGCTTTGAAGCCCTGTGGCACACTGATTTCAAAGGTCATGATGCGGAACCCCATCTTTGTCATGATGAAGCCTCTGGACGTAGAAGACTAAGTGAAGATGATTGAAGGGAAGTATAGACACATGCCGTTCTGGAAAACGGCGAGGATAGGGCTATTGGATCTCCTTAGAAATTACATTGTGGCACTGTCATTTGTGGCAGATCACCCAAGGTCCTCACGTTTGTGCATAATCGATGGCTCTGGCCCGAGATCTTGGAAGGAAAAACCGCTATGGGCTACGAGAACAACTTCTCAGAGGAGCAAATAGAAGATCTGAGGGAGATCATTGCAAGGTTCGATCTTGTCCCAGACGGAAACCTGATGCAATTAGAGTTGGGGTTTCTTCTGAGATCCCTGGGATTGAAGACCAGTTGCGAACAAGGGCGAAAAAATAACACGAAACTGAAGAGATCGATTGATCCCGCAGTAAAGGCAGAGGTCACGAATAACCAGGGGCAGCTACTGGTGTAGCTCCGCTCCTTGGTCAGGGATGGTAATGGCTACATTACGGTAGCGGAGCACACGTGGTCAATGGACAAAATGGGCCATGCCTTATTTCTTCAAGCTCTTTTTGAGAAGTTTGCCGAGGTGGATATGGGTGGAAAAGGGAAAATAAGTTTCTTAAAACTCATTGCCGCTGACACTTTTGTTTTAGTCGATTATTACAAAGCATTTTTGATGTGGAGCACATCTAGCAGAATCCCAATGATTGAAACATCAACGAATCGAGGACTGGGTTTTTGTTGAGACTAAGAGCAAGGCCGAGGTGACAGAGGCCGAGGGGATCCTCTCCCGTGGGCAGCTGAAGAGCATCAGATCGTGAGTAACGAAGGAAGTTACACCTCTTTGTGAAGGTTGTTCAAGACTCCCAGAAAATTAGCCAAAACTGCCAAGACGCTGGAGGAGTACCCACAGACTTCAGAGCATTATGGAGACAGAGAAGCTGCACGGCCATGCATGAACCAGAAGTACACAGAACCCCCCTTCGTGGTAAATTCTAATCGCTTTCAAATTTTTATTAAAACCCCCTCGGGGAAATCTACCTTGATTTGGGTCCATGCAACAGACAGTGTTATAATTCTGAAGAATATCATTGCCCATCATATCGGCTACCCGGATGGACAACAACATCTGCTATTTGGGGCAAAACACTACAGGATTACAGATCTATTATGGATTACAACATTATGCCAGAGTCTACTATAACACTCAATCTGAGACTGCAAGGTGGTGCAGCAATAAGTAGCTCAACAAAACAAATAGAAGGAGGCAGTGGGACAAGCACAAAAACAAAAAACAACTCAGAGCCACATCAGCAGCACAAAAATGAAGGAATATCTTTCAAGAACATCTTACAAGGGGGAAAATCTCCTATAGTAGCTCCAAAGCAGGCTGGAACAGAACCCAGTCCATACATAGTGGAGCAACTGAACTATACACCAGAACTAAAAATAGATATATCAGAAATAGATGAGGTATGTAATAATTATGAAATGCAAGCCATCATTTGTCGTTTCAATGGATTTTGGCCAAAACCATTTGAACTATTCCATTGGATTTTCACAAAATGGACTCTACATTGTGAGATTCATCTCTACTCCAAAGGGTTTTTCATAGTCAAATTCCAATCAACAGAGATAAGAGACATAGTGATACAGGAGGGACCTTGGTTCTAGGGATCTTCGGGCCTCTTCATCACACCATGGTTCCCAGAATTTGATGCCAACACCATGGTTGTTTCCAGGATGCCAGTTTGGGTACGTCTACATAATCTCCCAATACACTTCTGGGACCAAAAGGTTCTTGCATGTATAGGCAATACCATCGGCAGATATATTAAAATGGACACACAAAGAGTGGAGGAAAGAATTTTTACATTCGCATGCATCTGTGTGGAAGTTGATCTCAGTAAGGGCTTACCAGATCACATACAGCTGAAGCACAAACAATGAAGCTGGACACAAACAATAGACTATGAAAACATAGCATTTAGGTGCAGAATATGTCGGCAAACAGGACATCTACAAAATACATGCCCAGAATACAAAAAAGACAGCCGAAGGAAGAAGAAAACCAGAAAACACCAAAAGGGTTGGAATTTTCCCCCACCAGATCCTGAAGACGAGGAGGAATTTGAGGTGGAAGAGCCGATCCCAAATGAGAACAATCAACCAGAAACCCAGGAGGCATTTCCACAAGGACCTATGGAATCATAACAGGAAAATACTTCAGATACAATGGAAAACAGTGGAACCAAAAGGCTACATGCATCAGACACCTCTGATTTTGGCAAGGAAAATCCACGACTAGGCACTAAAAATCTACTTGAACTTGTTCCCACGATATCGTCGCAAGGGGAGTGGCGCAAGGTTGAGAAGAAAAAGGGGAGGAATACATGATTTCCCCCCATTTTATGGTGTTGAATCCATTTTCACCATCAAAAACATGATTCAAACACTGCATCTAAAAAAAAATTTGAAATCTTTTTACCAAGATTCCAACCACTTTTAACAATCCAAATAATTTTTCAGCCTTTGTAAATGGCTCCCAATGAAAAACCAATATATCATAAATTCATCATCATGGGATGTTTATAGTAAAATATAAATATATTTATGTTATTTATTCATATTCTCGACTCTCTGTGTTATATTGCTTGCTAAAATATAATTTTATCTAAATGTACCATAAACATTATTTTAAATGAAATTATATTTTTGGGGAAAATTTTTATAAATTGTAAGATGGTCAAACTAATTCTTTTTTGAGAATCTTTGAAACAACATACAACTTAGAAAATTGAAATATATAAATAAACTCAATGATGTTGTTGGGTAAAACATATCAATCGACGAAGAATATGTGAGAGTGCCGAAATGACTTGAGAAAATTTAAAAAACTGTAATGCCCCGGGATAAAATGTAAATATTTTATTTACTGTGGTAAAAATAAACTGAACCTGTTATTATTATTTGTTTAAAATTTAAATATAATTGATTTTCATGTGTATGTTTCCAAAAAGGAGGTAATCCTCAAGGAGGAAGTTGTCCTCTTGAGGTGGAAAGACGGTTGTTGTGCAAGCAACCCTAACTACCTCCCCTAACTGGAAAAGTTTCCCGAGAAAAAGAGGGGAGGGAGGAAAAAATCTGCGCTGTAGTGACAGGCAGAGAAAAGAGGCAGATTTCCAAGAAGGAAAAGCAAGGAGGCTAAGTCTGGTGATGACCAGATAGCCCTGCTCGCTGTACGAGCAACTTGCGGAAGACTGCGGTCTAGCAAGAAGCAAGGGGGGGGAGGTTTTGGTCTCGAAAGACGAACCTCATAGTCGGGTGGATTGAATTGAAGCAGACCCAAGTTTGGGTGACTATTTGAAAGATCTTAACTAGTCGACAAAACCAGGTATGTACAGAATTCCCTTACAACCAAATAGCTGGTAAAGTTCTGTTTTAGAAATACATTTGTATTGCAGGAGGATTTCTTTTCCCTACAACATCTGTAAAATGATATCATAGTCTGCCTGTAGAAATTAGTAAATACTGTGGTATAAATTAGTGGAAAAACCGAGCTTTGGTTGCCCTTAAAATGAACTGAAAGGTAACTGTGAGAAGAGACAGTAGGGATTAAATAAAAGAAAGAAACGTATTATTATACGGTGGAGATTCAAGTACGAACAATGGAAATCATAGGGCAAAAGGCCGACCCTGGGATGGACTATTAAAAACTTATCTGGTAGACAATTGTTGGACATATTAGAGACTGCCACCTAAGCTCAAATAGGTCATGAGAACGTAGAAAACTCAAGGAATAGAGCATGGAGGTTCCAGCGTGGACGACAGGACCATGTACCACAAGAACCCGAGTGAAATAGTTGAAATGGTAGAGGGAGTATTAGAAAGGGATTACAGTTAACTTAAAAAAAAAAACATTCAGAACTATTGTCTACCTCACAGTGTGTGGTAAGGGGTTTTAGTTAATAAAATAATACAGAATTCCCGTCTTTTATTCTACTGTAGATAACCCATAGTGAAATTGAAAGCAAAGTCGATATATATCCATGGAAATAAATAACAGAATAAAGAACTTGTAAATAACCAAACACATGCTGGAAGCCATTCATGCCACAACAACAGAAAGATTATTTTTTTGACATCTGTGTAGTGATATTAAGATTTAGTAAAAGAAAATATAAAGAAAAGTGTGGTACAAAACATATGATGGGCTGGCCGAATGCTAGGGTTAGTTCCGGAGGGGAACGCCCTTATGCATCACAGGATTGCCAGACAGCCATCCTATCTCCATACGGGTGTGGCTTAACCAGAACAATCTAGTAGGTGAATATAAGCATAAACAAACAATACCATGAGACATCCATAGAACCGAAATAATAATTATGCACCGTCGCCATCATTCTAAAACCCTGGAGGGCGACGTTAAACATAAATGTTATAACATTTAATGCAACGCACAGTAGAGAATAATCCAACCCCATTGAAGGTAGTATATAGAAAGGTCGCGAACGCTATAACTATAACTTTATAAATGGAAAAATTAATAGTTGTGCACTGTAACAATAACTTGGAAAACCACAAGAGTCAACCACCAGGGTAAAACCCTGTACTGTGCCCATACAACAGAATTTAATTACAAAGAAATTTCAAATATAGCCAAAGGCATAACCATATTATAACACTGAGAAACTCATGCCACGAATTGGCATAGTTACACCAAGAATAGGCTACCCTGAAACCTGAAGAGTGCAAGGCATGCTGGTGAGGTGTGAGATACTTGCCATTTCCCTGTGTCAACAAGGAGGAGGGGACGTAAGGTCGGGCCACGTGGCCTTCTTCCAAAGAATTTACAGAGAGAGACCCTCTACTCACCATTCAAAGAATAACCACTGGCATTCAAAACTGAAAGTAACCCTACCAGAGATCTATCAATAGGTACATACCTGTGGGTGAATTGGAACTCGGAAGAACCCGACGGAGCGAACAACACTGAGTAGACCTGATGAGTGGATGCTAGAGGTTGATAGCTTCATCCTCGACCATAGAGCAAACAAAACAAGAGAACCCATTAGTTAGAACGAGTAATAATTCAAACTCAAAAACAAAAACAAAAACTATGAGCAGCAAGCTAAGGAAAACAAAAAGAAAAAAACATAATAGGAAAATATTTACAGTATGGGCAACAAGTACCAGTAACTCGAGCTGAATGAATTATGGTGGGTTCCCGGATTCAGTTTGGCAAGATGTAGCCGGTGGCCTCCATGAAGGGCAGAAGAGTCTGGCGGGGCTAGCTGGAGCTGTGGCAGAGCCTTGGGCAAATGATCCTTGAGTTACCTTTCGTCTCCGCATAAACCATGGAAAATCCCTACGACGCAGCGCAACCCTCGGATGCGTTGCAACACATCCAAGCCGTCGATGGGGGTGGTGAATTCGAGGGTGCACATCCCTGGAGTACCAGACCTCATCCCTTCACGTGACTAAGACAACGTTATTGAATGACATTGCCAAGTGTTAGAAGCTGGCAGAGCTAGCAGAGAAACCAGTCATATCCACAACCACCGGAAAGTATTTTTCCGATGACATTAAAGTGAGCATGTTACACTCCAACCTTCAAGTAGAAATACGGATACCGGATATGTATTCTTATCCATACATGCGTGATTACTGCAGGAACTAACCTTGGGTAAAAACAAAAAAATTACGACTCTGTTGCTGGGTGCATGACAAGTGGTATTAGAGCCCAATTTACAAAACCTGTGGCCTCTGGGAACTAAAACTAGAAACTCATAGATAAATAAAGTCATACAATTTGATTTACGCCTCTATTGAGAAGTTACAGGGATAAAAAAAAAATTAACGTTTGATCCTTCTTTTGTTATTTTTTAGGATAAGTGCAGGAAAAGCAGGAGTTGATAAAATGAGAAGAGCAGACAGTGCGTCGCACAAGCATATGGTGGGGCAGGGTCCTGCAGCTAATCCTGAACATAATCCTGAAATATGGGTACAGCTTGGAGACGAGGCTCATAACACAAATCTGGAAATTTTGGAGACGGTACAAGAGTTAAAAAATGAAATGGCCCGGTTGCGGGAAGACAACGCAAGGCTAACTATGGAACAAGAGAGGATTTAAAAAGCCTTTCCGACAAACAGAATCAGCATCCACCGAATCCCAGTGCCGAGCAACAAGGAATGTCAGATGAGCAGAATCATCACATAGAACACGAAGAGTCAGAAGGACGGGAAGAGGAACGATCTGACAATGGTTCCGAACAACAGACATTAAAAAGGAAACGAGTAGAGTTGCAAGGAGAGTTTTCGTAAGATCAAACCGCCACACTTTGACAGAGAATAGGAGGAGGCAGCTGAAGCATGGTTGATCAACATGAATAAATATTTCCAGCTATACGAATATGATTCTAACCTTAAGGCACGGCTGGGCATATTCCAATTACAGGGAAAGGCTACCCTATGGTGGGAAGAATTTAAGATGGTAATAGGAGTAAGTGAACTAAACATCACTTGGGAGAAATTTCAAAGATTCTTCAAGGAGAGGTACCTGACCGAGCGCTTCTATGACGATAAGGCTAGGGAATTCCATGACCTGCATTTGGGACAGCAAACTATGGATGAATTTATCACTCGATTTACATCACTGCTCCGTTACGTGCCTTATATTCGAGAGGAAAAGGCTCAAGTGAAGAGGTTTGTCAGTAGTCTACCTTTGAGCATGAGGGAAAGAATCAAATTTGACAACCCAAAGACAATGGATGAGGCTATTCGTAAAGCTCGAATCTGCTACCAGCAAAACAAGCAGAAGGGAGAAAATCTGGGTAAGAAATGGGTCGATAAGAAAAGCAACAAGCCGGCTGGTAGTACTAAGGGAAATCGTGGTGGAGGAAGCAAAGGATACGCCAAGGGATAGAACAGCAGAGGTATGCAGAAGAATCCGCTCCGATTAAAACTCCCTAATGAGTCTAGAACCACGGAACAACCTGGAAAAATAGACAACGAAGGGACAATAAGGCCTCCAGAGCAATGTTGGGGCTGTGGTGGACCCCATTACGTGAAAAACTGTCCTCAACGAAAATGGACCGAACAGGTTTCCCAATTTTATGAAGCATCTACAGTCAGCGATGTAGGATGAAGCCTACCGAGGATTAATGCTGCTCTTGAGGATCGTCAGGCAAAGTACCAGCCGACCATGGTGGAATTTGAAGGTAAACTCTTAGACCTTGTTGTGACTATTTTAATTGACCCTGGTGCAACATTAAGTTATATTAGTCCTAGAATTGTGGAGCATTGTAAGTTGCAACCTGTTAAGTTTAAGGACCCTTGGCTAGTTTAGTTGGCAACAGGGGCAAAAAGACGGGTGAATGCTAAGGTCAAAAACTGCCCTTTAAAAATAGCAGGACAATCAGTTACAATAGATTTAAATGTGCTTCCTCTTGGCTCGTACAATATATTGATTGGTATGGACTGGTTAGAAAAACACTGGTCCATAATTAATTGTAAAACCAAGACTATCAGTTATAAGGATGAGCTTGGAATTAAGCAGGAAATGCAGGGAATTAAGTGACCAATGAAAATTTGGCCCATAACAGCCTCCCAGTTAGCAAAATGCATTAGGAAAGGATGTCAGATTTATGCCATCCAAGTGGGTTATGCCAACTCGAAAGATAAAACAGTCGCATTGGATAGCATTCCCATAGTTCAGGATTTTGTTGATGTATTTCCAGAAGATATTCCCGGCCTACCGCCCAAAAGAGACATAGATTTTACCATCAAACTGGTGCCAGGAGCAGCTCCGGTGTCCCGAGCACCCTACAGAATGAGCATACCAGAATTAACGGAGTTAAAAATGCAATTGCAGGAGCTGCTGGACAAAAGCTATATTCGCCACAGTGTGTCACCCTGGGGAACCCCAGTGTTGTTCGTTAGGAAGAAAGACGGAACTCTTTGCATGTGTATGGATTATCGCCAGCTGAACAAATTGACGGTCAACAATAAGTATCCTTTACCCCGCATCAATGAACTGTTTGACCAAGTCAAACGGGCAACAGTTTTCTCGAAGATCAACCTGCGATCAGGGTATCACCAAATCAGAATTAAAGAGGAAGACATAGCTAAGACAACTTTCAGAACAAGGTACGACCATTACGAGTTTGTGGTGTTACCCTTTGGATTGACCAATGCCCCCGCAACTTTTATGTGCCTGATGAACAACATATTCCATCAGTATTTGGATAAGTTTGTGCTGATCTTTTTTTATGATATTCTGGTTTATTCCTGAACTATGGAGGAGCACCAAGAGCACCTCAGGTTAGTATTGCAAACCCTTCGGGAACACAAATTATATGCCAAGTTTAGTAAATGCGATTTCTTCAAGGAGAAAATACAATATTTGGGGCATATAATCACTAAAGAAGGAATCGCCGTGGATCCCGAAAAAATAAGGACCATAATGGAATGGCCGGTGCCCAAAGATGTGGCAGACATTCAATCCTTCATGGGGTTAGCAGGCTATTACAGACGGTTTGTGGAGGGATTTTCGAGAGTAGCTTATCCCATCACTTCCTTAAAAAAAAGGGAAGAGTGTTTAGATGTACCCCTGAGTGTCAAAGAAGTTTCGAGCAACTTAAATACTTGCTCATCACCGCACCTATTTTAAGCATCGCTGACCCAAACAAGGATTATGTGGTGTGCACGGACACCAGTAAAGGAGTAGGAGGTGTGTTAATGCAGGAAGGGAAAATAATAGCTTATGAATCAAGAAAATTAAAGGAGCATGAGCAGAAATACTCTGCTTACGATCTGGAGTTGGCAGCTATGATTCACGCCCTGAAAATGTGGAGACATTATCTTATGGGGAGAAAATTTTTGTTATTAATTGTTCACCACAGTTTGACAAATTACTTCAGCCAACCCACTTTGAATGCAAGACAAGCATGGTGGGTGGACTTCCTAAGTGGTTTTGATTTTGAGATAAACCATCTAAAAGGGAAGGAAAATCGAGTGGCGAATGCCTTAAGACGGAAATTGCAATGCTTATACGAGATTTCTTGTAGTGAAGGGAAAATCCCCTTTGATGAAATGATTAAAAAGGTAGCCGAACAAGATGTTGTTTATCAGCAAATAAAACAACAAGTACAACAACCAATTAGCAAAGAAAAACATCCGTTTTATGCTTTGGATGTTGCCGGAATGTTGTATTATAAGGGAAGGTTGTGCGTGCCCAACCAGCACAAGTATCATTTCAGGCAGCTCTTCCATGGCATTGGGATGTCCGATTACGGCTATGAAGTGACCAAGTATCTCTATGCCACTTCCAACATCAATCTCCCTGGGGTTTTCCAGAAGCCTCAAGTGCAGAAGACGTGGAGTACTCATGCCAACTGGATGGGCTTCATAGCCGCGGCCACGGACGAGGACAAGATCAAAAGGCTCGGGCGGCGAGATATCGTAATCGCGTGGAGAAGAACAGTGACGAATCTGGAGTGGATCGCGGACCTCATGGATTATCTGAGACCCGCGGAATTGAACAACGTGCATCCCCATCCTGACGTGAAGGTGGAGGCGGGATTCCTGAATCTGTATACGGCCAGGGAACACGACTGCCGGTTTTGTAAAAGCAGCGCACAGGATCAAGTCCTCTCGGAGTTGAGGCGTCTGCTACAGAAATACAGGGGCGAGAAGTTGAGCATAACGATCACGGGCCACAGCCTGGGGAGCGCGCTCGCGATGCTTAGCGCATACGATATCGCAGAGTTGGGGTTGAACCGCTTGGGGAACGGCGATCAGGTGGAGTCGATTCCGACAACGGTGTTCTCGTTCGCAGGGCCGAGGGTGGGCAACGCAGCATTCAAGGATCGATGCGAGGAGTTGCGACTCAAGTTTCTGAGAGTGGTGAATGTACACGACAGTGTGCCGAAGGTCCCCGGGATTCTGTTCAACGAAAAGTTGCAGATGATGAAGCGGTGGATCCATAAGCTTCCGTGGAGTTACTGTCACGCTGGGGTGGAGCTGGCTCTTGATCACATGCATTCTCCGTTCCTGAAGCCCACGAATGATCCGTCATGCTTTCATAATCTGGAGGCTTATCTCCACCTGCTGGATGGATACCATGGGCGAGGGCAGCGCTTCTATCTGTCTTCTCGCCGCGATCCGGCTCTGGTGAATAAGGCGTGCGATTTCCTGAAGGACGACTACCTAGTTCCTCCCTTCTGGAAACAAGACTCTAACAAAGGATTTATCTAGAACTCCGAGGGTCGGTGGGTTTAGCCGGAGAGAAGCAGAATCATCGAAGAGTCGCATACAGATCACCACGAGTCACTCGATCACATTAAAGGGGTCCACGGTGTCACTATTAATATTGGCCATCGGGCATCTGCAGTGTAGTGTCGCAGAGTTTATTTAGCTTTCAAACCGCTTCAAAGCCTTATTAAGGGAAAAATCCACCCTGATTCGGTAATCGCAAATACAATTACTTACTATTGAATCTGGATCCTTTATTGTTGAATTTAAAAAAAAAAGGTTTTTCTTACGCAGACACTGATCTCTCTCTCGAATCTGACCTTGTATTGTCAGGTTCAAAAGGGAAGGAAATTGTGTAAATAGGAAAGTAGGAAGGGATAAATCCGTCATCAAGTCAGCGAGATAAACTAAACAACCATATAATGAGAACCTTGTGCTGTAAGTGTTATAATGATTTGGAAGCATATTATATCAAAATAGAGATTTTGATGTTTGAAAATGCATAAAAATGATAATATTCGTCAACAAATTTCAAAATGCTTAATAGGTTAAGACCTTAGGTCTATATCCCATAATAGAATTTTATCAATAGAATCCATATGGGGAAAGATTGGAAAAACATTTCTCAAGCCCTAGAACCTAGAAATCTATTGATTGGATATATTGAACACAGTCGTAAGTCGATAGCAATACTGGAACTCTGTTGCAACTACATAAGCATCACATCATGAATGCTTCAAAACAAAATATAACGAGGATATTTGTTTTCGGAACAAAGTTGGGTGGACCGAAATGGAAAATTTGAAAAAGAGATAGAGTTCTTATTGATGAGACCAATCAACTTATTATTGTAGGATGTTAATGACACATATTGTATATCAAATTTATTATTGTATAATGTTAATAATATATATGGTATATTAGTGATGAGAACAAAATAAAACGTTTATTTATTTTTTAAAATTAAAACATCAAACTACTTCTATATAAGTTAATTTTTATATTTTTGGTGTAAATATAATTAAAATAATATAGTTTTATAGAAAATGGTTTCTTTAGGAAGTGAAATATTATTAGGGAAAGATAATCGTATCAAGGTTACCACAAACTCTAAATTTTGGCTGCATTCTTTCATAAATATGTTTTAGAACAATATAAAGCATGAACCTGAGTCTCTATGTTTGCAAAAGATTTTGCAAATACATTCACCAATGTAGACTCCACTATATAACTTGAATATATGGATCACACAAGAAAATGATATATACACACATTTTGATTAAGATATTTAACAATAAAACAATTGTCTTCATTATGAAACAAAGGAACCATAAAATCCAAGTTCATTCATGAAAATTTGATTGGATTGTAACAAGAAAAAAAAGTTTTCCAAAATTTTCTTCCATTGCTTAGAAATAGGTTTAAATTTTATCAGAAGTGATAATGGGAGGTAAAGAAAAAAATTCAAAATTTCAAAGGCAAAAAATAAAGATAATTAGATTCATATTAAACATTCTAACAAAAAAAAGGGTCCAAAATCAATAAAATCATTTTTAACTGTGTTAAATAGAATTATGACTAATATAGCCATAAAATTATCAATAAAAATATATATGAAAGGTTATTTATGTTTTTAAGTTAAATTTATAGAAATAATATTATATATTATTATTTAAATTTAATATTAATAATGTATTATTTAAAATTAATATATTCACTACTAATTATCTTGTTTTAACTAAACAATATACTATAGCATATATATTCCTATTAACTAAAATATAAAATTATAATAGACTTATTATTTAAATTTATTAATTTATTTAATATTAGTGCAAACTATATTAATTTACATTACTATAAATTTATAGTGTTATATTAGTTATTAATATTCAAATTAATTAAAAATTTAAATTATAATATTTATATTTATATTAATAAATTGTATACTAATATTATTAATAAAGATTACTATAAATTTATAGTGTTATATTAGTTATTAATATTCAAATTAATTAAAAATTTAAATTATAATATTTATATTTATATTAATAAATTGTATACTAATATTAATATTAATATTGATGTAAACCAAATAATAATATGATATACTTAACCTCTAAATTTATTAATTTAAAATTATAAATTTCCTATTAATATAAATTTATTATATTTACTATTTAAAATTTATTATATTTACTATTTAAAATGAATATTATATATTAATATATCGCACTATATTATAAGAGTTATTAATGTATTACAATGTATTATTAATACAAGATTTATTAATGTATTATTAATATGAATGGGAACTAAAATACTAATTATAATTTATTGAGATTTATATTAATAATATTTTTTTTATTAATAATATAAAAAATATATTGTAAAATAAAATTATAATTTTTAATTAATAATATAGAATAATAATATATTACATATCAAAATTACTATATATTATAGGGTATAAAATTAAATATAATAATAGTTTTAATTATAAAGCTTAAAATTTAAACATAATAATAATATTTTAAAATTGAAGTTATTATTATATATTAAAATTATATTATGATGATGGTAGTGGTGATGGTTAACGTCTTTGGTCTATCGTACCTAAAGAAACGAATTATTTAGTTTTGCTTAAGATTTTATTCTTATGCTCAAAAAGCTTGGAGAGAAGAGTCCCCAGCTCACTGTAATTTTGACAACGTAAAAGGCTAGGAAGGTCAGTATTGCAACAAAGGTTTTGAAGCTGAGATCTAATGTGGTTGTACTCGGGGCACTCTAAGAGGAAGTGATTTTCATCCTTGATGTTCGCATTCTTACAGAGATGGCACAACCTTTCCATCCATGGTGTTTTAGGAACTGCCCAACGACCCGTTTCACTATGAAGCTCATGAGAGTTCGTTCTAATCTTGGCTATATTAATTTTCTTCTTTGAGCTAGTTAAAACAGAGAGATACTTTTGATCTTCTAGGGTGGGGTTGATGGCCTCCTTATAATATCTTAATTTTCTTTTAGCTGCTAAATATTTCTCACACCACATTTTTTCTTTGAACTTAGAAGTAACAATATTTTTAATCTTATTAATGTTTTGCAATGCAACATTCGCGTCGATCTTCCTCGCCCTGGTGTCTTTATACCAATCTCGTTTGAGCCTTGGGTGGTTTTGGCTGGAATTTAAAGCTAGCTTAGGAAGTCTATGGTCTCCTATGTTATTGAGTTTGTGCTTGTACAACAGAAGCCTAGTCATAGCTAGGCTCTCGATAGGGGAAAGACCCACTGCTATAAGGAGAATAGGATAGGGTGTGTTTCTTTTAATTTTGAGGTTATACGTTATAAAATGCTTCTGGATTTTCTCAATCTTTAACCGATTCTCTAGAGATGCTACAACCCCAAACCTCACATCCATATAAGATAACCGGAGTGACTAGAGTTTCAAAGAGGAACTTCTTTCTATTCCACATTATGAGGTTTGTCATTTTACAATTATTTTCAAGACCAAAATAAGCTTTCCATCCCTCATTAATCATTTTCTCAATGCTATAGTTCCAGTTGAGCTTGTGATGAATATCAATTTCTAGGTACTTGTAGGATGACACTTTTTCCAAGTTACTATTGTCATACATAAAATTAGCGTAAGTGTCTTTCTTGGATTTGATAATCATAACTTTTGTTTTGTCAGTGTTAACAATCATACCCATGGTAGAGCAGAAATCCTTAAGAAGTATAAGTTGCTTATCAAGATCAGATGGGCACCTTGTAAGAAGAACAATATTGTCAGCGTAGAGAAGAAGGATGATGACTATCCCAGCTAAGATCGTGTCAGTACATGCTGCTTCCTCTAAACAACCTTCTAGCTTGTCGATGTAAATGCCAAATAGTTTTAATTATAGGCTCTAAAATTTAAATATAATAATAATATGTTAAAATTAAAATTACTATTATTGAAATAATAATATGTTAAAATTAAAAAAATCATCATCATCATCGATGTAATTATTAAAACTATTATTATGAAAATATTATTATGAAATTGTAGTGTATTAAATTTATTAACATCAAAACTAATATATAAAGAGTTATAGTAAATAATAAAGAAATATGAAAATTATTAGACAGGTTTTCGGCGATAATCAATTAGAATTCATTTATTGATGTGTTACGAACCAACAAGTGTTGATGATGAATCACACTTGTTGGTTGGAAAAGCGTTGTGGACGATTGGCCACACTTGTTGGTTCAAAAAGCGTCGAAAAATGAATTTTGATGTGATAATCAATCATAATTCATTTGTCGACGCATTTCGAACGACAAGTGTCGATGATGAACCACACTTGTTGGTTGGAAAAGCATTGTGGATGATGAACCACACTTGTTGGTTCGAAAAACATCATCAAATAAATTTTGATGTGATTATCGCACAAAACCTGTCTTAAAAAATTGATATGAAATACAAAAGCCTCAATTCAATAAATATGAAAATATTATTATGAAATTTAATGATGATGATGATGATGATGATGGTTAACGTCCACTGAGACCAAATTGGTCTATCGGACCTACAATTTTCTTAATTTTTACTTGTCTGGCTCCTCGTCTTTCTTGGCGAGATTGGTGTTGTAGCTTTCTTTTTTTCTCTACGGTCTTCCAACTTCCTTTATCTTGCATCTCCTTCATCTCTTCTGGTTCTTGGGACATTGGTGTCTCTCCTAATATATTAAATTTATTAACATTAAAACTATTATATAAAGAGTTATAGTAAATAATAAAGAAATATATTTGATATATGATTTTGTTATATAAATAATAAGTATAATGGATTTTTATTTTGTATTATATCAAAAATATCATGTTAAACTATTATTTAATAATAAAGAAATATATATAAAAATAAAAACGTGCATTGGATTTATAATAATGTTATTTATTGGATCAAAATTATTATATTAAAATTGTATATTTAAAAAGAGAATACCAATAAAACAATATCATATTATTAATATTAAACAATTATTAATTATATATAATAATAAAGAAACATATTAAAATTTTCATATATCACAATTGCATAATAAAAGAGACCTATTAAAACTATTAAATGTTAAAGCTATTATAAAAAAATATATTAAAAATAACCTATCATATTATAAAAAAAAGTTTATTAAAACTGTCAAAATTATTATTATTATCATGTAATAATAAAAAAACGTGTTAATATCAAAGCTATTATATATATATTTCAATTATCAAATAAATATATATAATAATAAAAAAGAAATATATTAAAATTTTCATATATCACAATTGCATAAGAAAAATAAGACCTATTAAAACTATTATATCTTACCATTATTATAAAAAAATATATTAAAAATAACATATCATATTATAAAAAAATTATTATAACTAGTATATTATATTATATGTCAAAATTATAATTATTTTGTAATAATAGAGAGACATGTTAATGTCAAAACTTTTATATAAATAATAAGTATATTATATATACTTATTAAACTATATATAATAACCAAATTCTAGCCAAAACCACCTAAGGCTCAATCGAGGGTGGCATAAAGACACAAGGGCCTGGTTAAACTATTGGGAGATCAACGAAAATGATGCATTGCAAAACATAAATAACATTAAAGATATTGTTACTTCTAAGTTCAAAGAAAAAATGTGGTGTGAGAAAGACTTAGCGGCTAAAAGAAAATTAAGTTATTATAAGAAGGTCATCAACCCCACCCTAGAAGATCAAAAGTATCTCTCTATTTTAACTTGCTCAAAGAAGAAAATTAATATAGCAAAGATTAGAACGAATTTTCATGAGCTCCATAGTGAAACAGGTCGTTGGGCAGTTCCTAAAACGCCATGGACGGAAAGGATCTGCCATATATGTGAGAATAGGAACATCGAGGATGAAAACCACTTCCTCTTAGAGTGCCCCGCATATAACCACATTAGATCTCAGTTTCACAATCTTTGTTACAATACTGACCTTCCTAGCCTTTTACAATGTCAAAATTATAGTGAGCTCGGGAGGCTTCTCTCCAAGCTTTTTGAGCATAGGAATAAAATTGTAAATCAAAATAGATAATTTGTTTCTTTAGGTCCGATAGACCATTATTTGGTCTTAGCGGACGTTAACCATCATCATCATCATCATATATGATTCTCTTATATTAAAAAAAGGTGAAGTGTATTGGATCATATATTGTATCAAATTATTATATCGACATTTGTTTTATATTATTATATAAATATTTGTTTTATATTAGATCAAAATTATACGAAAAAGGTATATGTGTGGGGAGAGAGTGTTATAATCATATATAAATTAATCTAAATGTTATTTTAACATTCTATATAATGAAATTATTATATAAAAGATTTATAATTATAATTATGGTCGTACATTAGTGTTGATCTCATGATAATTAAATATGTTTTGAAGTATTTCTATTGTATGTTTTTTTTTTTTTCTTCTCATCATATTGTGGTAATTTAATTTAAGGCATTGAGAACGATATGATTTATGCATGAGTGCCTCCTCAAGAGTCTAAGAAAAGGGAAGAATATGTTAATATATTAATATGGAATTCCATATTTTAATAAAAGGTTTAAATTTGTTTCAATAAAATATAGTAAAGTATAATACACATAGGTATATAAATAAATACATATATAAAATTAAGGTTTTAATATTATTTTAAAATTATATTTAAATTATGGTGTCAAAATCACAGTGACGAAAACATTTATACAAACAAAATACAATCACACTTTTTAAGAAATGTTAATTTTATTCTTTGATAAAAGACCTATAATTCTTTTTTTTGTTGGATTCCTTGCTTTTATGTTTCAGATTTGCAAATTTTGTTTAGCAATAGAGAATTAGAGAATATATCAAGAGAACTAAATAATATATTTACAGAATTTTATAATCATAAACAAACAAAAATCTTTTTTCCTTGCTTGTTTGATGAATGTCCTCTCACACAAACTATCGTTTATTCTGGTGGACTCATATATGGGTTTATGAATTTTCAATAACATTCATAACAAATAACATGAACGTTGGAGAACGGTTTGGATTCCTGCGTAGTAAATTGTTTTTATCGACGTTTCGACCTAAGTATCACAACCCATCATGAGGAGATCTACAGAAGAATTTTGAATTCTCATTTAGCTTATCAACATTGTGAAAAAATGTAAAATCAGCTAAATATTGAGACAATTTAACCCATTTCTTCTCAAAGCATGTAATCTCATTCAACTTATCCCTTCCATGTAGGGATAATATTAGTGTTATTTATTAGGGATAACATGAATGTCGTATTTGGGGGTGCTTTTGAAATAAAATTCATATTCAAAGGGGTGGCAAGAGGGGGAGGGGTGTTGAACCATGTGCTCTACTACAAGGGATCCAAATATTAATATATCATGAAGTATCCTCACTCTCGATGTTGGGAGATTCACTCTTATTAATGCATCACCTAACAAAAGGAACTATCCTAAAAGATGAGGCATTGAATCATATAATGAAAATAATTTGGGACTATGATAATGATATGGACTCGTGAACATTATTCCATGTGTTTAGGGAGTTCAACCAGGAGGTAAATAAGTGTGCAAATGAAGGATGTCATGTTGAAATGAGTAATTTGGTTGTCAATGGGAAAACCATATTTTCTAAAATTCCTTGAGTTATTATGTAGTGTAATTAAAAAGGAAATATCCCTTTGGGCATCTACCATAAGAGAAGATATAATGGAAGAAACAAAAATTTAAGGAGGAACCAAACCCATGTGGCCTCCTCAAGAAAATATATCAATTGATAGAGGTGAATACCCCACAATAAGACTGAGGAAAAATCAATCATAACTCCAAGCATGAGACAGATCAAATGTACAGAGTAGATCCAAAATGCCACCACATTTAGGTGGCTTTGCATTACACAAACTAAAAATTCATTAATGTATGAAGATGAGAGTGGAAATTTCGCCTAATGTGGGATCATATTCCATTCACCCCGACACTCCACACTGCGATTTCATAACAAGGGTAATAAAAGAATGACACAATCCTGGGCATTCAAAGGCTCGCAGGAATTTCAACTTGGCGTCTCTGCATCATCCTGATGGGCAAGTTGTTGATGAAATATAAGGAAGTTGAAATGCACGCCTAGTGTGGTATTTTTCCCCTAGGCTTCCTACACTTCAATTTTTCGGCAAATAGAAATTTGAACTACAGTAAGATGTCATATGGGGCAGGCTTTTGAAAAAATAAAGCAAGTTTCCAGATTGCATCAATGACAAAGATAGATCACCTCCCTTGCAACTTTGGCATGAATTGGAAGGAGCTCCCCCCCCCCCCCCCCCCCAACTCAAAAGGAATGGGAACAAACATATAAGTGGTCATGCAAGCAGATCATTTTAGAGTTTCATTACATTGGTCACATAGTTACACTCAAGGTCGTGATCATTAACTCCTCCACTGCATAGAAACAACTACCCTAAACTAATGCTCTAAGCTAACTCAGTAAAAATTCATCCCATGGAATCCCCTCAAGCATAGTATTGTCAGGGGATGACAAGTTTAGTTTCAATAGTGGAAAGAGACCTCCCCTTCTCCTATCTTTTTAGAGCACCAAGGTGTAGTTAGGAAAGCACGAAGAAGACAATGTAAGGTGAGGAAGGAACCAGATTTGGAGAGTGAGTGGGATTTCTACCTTAATGGACTCTGGAAGTGGGAAAGATTGAGCGATTTGGAAGTTAACACATAAAAATAATCATACAAGAAGGAGGTATTGGTGGAGCAGTTGACAAAGAGAATGGACGCAATGCGAATTATTTTTTTGGATTTGAACTTGAAGATTAGTGAGAAAATAGCTAAAATTTCATCCTTAATTGATAAGCAATAAAAAATGGAACCTCATTTAGGAAATCAAGATAATGAAATGGAGACTTTGCATTAAAAAAATGAGGAATTGCAGTTGAATTTCATGGAGCTCTAGGTAAAATTGAGTAGAATGGAGGATTGTCAAAATGTATCCACCATCTCTAGTGCTCCATCACCAGATAAGATGTTAGCTTTGAATGAGCCTACCTAGCACATGGGGAGTCTCACCTTCATTTCTGATTAGTGGGAAAGTGAGTTGTAAATTTTGTGTCTTGTTGGGCCAACTATGTCGGGTATATGCCTACAAAGAGCCCTTTTTTTGTTTTTCTTATGAAGTCTATGAAGAAATTGTGCTAGTTAAGATACATAAGAGGAAAATGTTAGCAAAATTGGATAAATAATGATGTAATTCCTGGTGATCAACTATGTTCCTAACACTGATTTAATATAAAAATTTATCAACATGGTTAAAAAAAGAAATTAATATTCAATAACATGAATGTTATTTATGGTTTTACAATAATTTCAAATGGTCAGCTAGGTCAAGGTGGCACAATGTGTCATGCAACCTCCATACTCCATAATCCAATGTTCCCATTCCACTTCCCTAATTAGGCCCGATTATCAATGAGGCATAGTAATTTCATTTCCCACCATGTGAAATGATTAGGGGTATAAACGAGGCGTAGTAAACCCACTTTCCATCACTCTGATACTTGGCCTAATCATGGATATCAATGAGTTGTAGTAATTCCACTTCCCACCCCTCAAGCCTAATTAGGGATATCGATGAGGCTTAGTAATTCCACTTCCCACCACTGTTGGCCTAATTAGGGACAATATTTGTTTATATTGTCTATTTCCAACAAAAGTGTGATATGTGGCATTCTACTTCCCAAAAAGCAACATATTAAGGTAAGCTAGTAATTTTTTAAACATGCTTTGTAAAGGGAAATATCAAACCATGGATTAATACATATAAGTAAGTTAATATGACTAATATGATCCATTGATGTAAAATAGATGACTAGGATATGTTAGCATATTTAATTGTAGATCATGTGATCAGGATTTGCAATTAATAGAAAGATTAATCTGTGAAAGTTCGATAGAGGGGGACATTTATGGGCCAACGAATGCACACAATATATAAAATTTACACCACTTGCATTTTGTTATAAATTTAAAGGAAAAATTTTCACCAGGGAATCCTATTAACGCGTAGAATATCGCGAGAGGTTTTTCGTTATATTTTAAAGCCACTTATTACTTTAATTATGCATGAATTTTTTCCTATTAGGAAGTATTCATGGTATCGTTTAAAAAAAATAATGTATGATTTTGATGATTTTGGTTTCATAGAAATAAAGAATCTTAATATATAAGAATGAGTTTAGTTTTTTATTTTATATTGAAGACTGATTTGTGTATCATTAGAAGAGTATCCCTTTTATATTTTTTTATAAATGATTTGTGTATCATTAGAAGAGTATCACTTTTATATTTTTTTATAAAAATTAGATGAAATAATTTTTAATGAAATTGTAATATTTTATTATTTAAATTATATTTCTAAATAAAAAATAAATTTAACCCTTGAAAAATTCTCAAATACTAAAATTGTATAA
Source organism: Pinus tabuliformis (assembly GCA_031772625.1). NCBI lineage: Eukaryota > Viridiplantae > Streptophyta > Pinopsida > Pinales > Pinaceae > Pinus > Pinus tabuliformis. Next base: position 1,519,406,223 of record CM062816.1, read on the forward strand.
ACATAACCACTTTTGAAAATATTACTTTTCTCCTTAAAATAAAATCAACTAGAAAAATTAAAAAAAGCACACCAAAAATAAACCCAATAAATACTACATAAAATTTTGAAATTATTTTATTTAAGTAAAGAAAACATTCAATTTGGATTGTCCAACAATACATGTGACTTTAGATATTCGTAAATCCTCATTTTATACGTCATACTTGACATGAAGCTATCGCCTCCAATAGGTCTTATGATGCTATGGCCTCCAATAGGTCTTATGATGTGACGTTCTCCTTCTAACGGAGTATGAATATATTCATCATTGTCATTGTAACGGTATATGAATACATCCCAATTCTATTGTAAAATAGTTGCACATTCATTTATATATATAAACTTGTGTGTGTATATATATATATATATATATAGAGAGAGAGAGTTTATGTTTTGGAATTTTGAACATTACTTGTATTTATTTAAATTTTAGAAAAAAATTATTGGAATTATAAGTTTAAGTTATGAATTTTCTATAATCTTAGTATTTTTGAATTAGTTATTTGGAAATTTTAAAAAATATTAAATCTATATATATAATTAAAAAAATATTTAAAATAATAAATAAAAATTATTTTACTAAAGATTATTTCCCTTATTTTAACTAAAAATCCTAAAATATATAATAATTAAATAATATTCTTTTAATTTTATATATTAAATTATTTGTTTAAATACAATTATATTTAAATTTAAAATAAATGAATTTAAAATGATTTTTTTAAAAATATAATTGTAATTAAATTTAAGATACATTAATTTAAAATGAATTATTTTTTATAAAACTTTAGGAAGACATCATTGTTCAGTTGACGTACTATGATCCTACACTAAGTTCACCCTGAGTGGGCGTAATTTTATTTAAAGTGAATCTAAGTTTTAAGATATAACTTATGACATTCATAAAAGCTTTGAGTTATCAATTTAAAAATCAGATATAATTGTATAGGTTAAATTTCTTATAAAAATATATATATATAATATATTGCTAATTATTTTGAAATAAAAAAAAAAAAAACAAATTAAATTTATTAAAATATATTAATAAATTAAAAACGCCTATCATAAAACATTAGGTTTAATAAAAATTTATTACAGGTTTAATAAGATATGTCAATAACGCTGGTTATAGTATTAAGTAAGACGTGTCAAAGTTTGTATTGATATGTTTAACAAACCCTTGTACTTATCATAGGTGTTTTCATGATTCATATGTTTTACCAAATAATGTAATTTTTTTTAAAGGTGTTAATGTGTTTTCAAGATAGATATGTTTTAATTTTTAAAATTTATGAACGGGAAATTTAAATTTTCTATGATTTTAATGGGTATAATTATGGTTATAAATTTTATTATTTAAATTAATTTTAATTAAATATATAAAAAAATTTAAATAAAGTTATATTTTTAAATCGGATAACATAGGAAGTGAAATATTTTATATTTATATTTATTACTTTAAAAAATTATGGCTTGGGATTTTGAGGAGTTACATTTTTTTGGATAGTAAGGATTGGTAGGTTAGACAAAATTCAAAAAGTAGAGTGAGAATAAATGTTTGTCGCTCTTATTTTTTATATGGATGTCAGGTTTAGGTTTCAAAGAGTTGTGGAGGAAGATTGAACAAATCCAAAATTAATCTATAACCTACAACCTCAATATTAAAGGAAATAATACTTACCCCCAAGATTAAAGGAAATAAATCTAGGGTTCCTGCAACCTTCTGAGACGGCGCAGACAAGCACGACTCAGCTTCCACCGAGGGCCTGACCTCCTGGTCTCGACAGAGCACCGCAGGCATATCAACAAGGAGCATGGATCCCCCGTAGGGGGGGCCTCAAAGCCCTCCCCCTTGTCCAATACCTCGCTGCCAGGGCAAACGGGGGCGTTGGTCTTTGGATCAATCCAAGCTGCGGCGGATAACAGTGAGAAGCCGAAACAGCATAAACCCGACGCACCTGCCAGTCAGTCTGACAAGAGCAGCGAAACGCCAGAAGGAAAAGACAATCCAAAGGAGCCGATCAAGGTTACCTCGAAAACATGCAAACTGATAGCAACTGAAAGACCTAAGATAGAACTGCACAGTCAGAAGATCAATGAACGAATCCAATATATGACGGATCATGCACTCATCGGGAAATTTATAGGATTCTGGCCGACAAAAAAAGCCTTGTATGGCTGGATCGCTGCTAAATGGAAACCCAAGGGCCATATAACACTGCAGTTAGGACCAAAGGGGTTCTTTACTGTGATATTCTTGTGCCTAGAAGACAAGTTCAGAATCATGGGTGAGGGGCCATACTTTTTCAATTCAGCAGGATTGTATCTAAGGAACTGGGTTGCAAGATTTAACCCGGATAAGGAAGATCTCACCTGGGCTCTAGTGTGGATCAGAATGTATTCACTTTCAGAGGAATACTGGGATGAAGGGTTGCTCAAAGACATTGGGAATGGACTGGGGGAATATGTAAAAGCAGCGGAAGAGACGAAGCTTCGAAGATACACATCCTATGCCCGCATCTGTGTCTTCATGCGCCTGGACAAAGCCCTACCGGACTCGGTAAGTCTCTCTCATGACGACTATGAATGGATTCAACCCTTGGATTATGAACATGTACCTTTTCGCTGCCGCAAATGTCATGCTCACGGGCATCTCTTTAGGGATTGTCCGCTAAATGCCAAAACCACTGCCTCCGATCCCTCTGAACAACAGGCTCAAGATGGTTTTACCAAGGTTCCCAGCCGCAAACGAGCGCACAAAAAACCTTCCACCGGGAAAAAACCCCAGCAAGATACGGCCTCTATCCCATCCACGAGTAATAGCTTTGAAATTCTAGCACAAGCCTCAGAAGAGCAACCCTTGATCTCTACAACCCCCAAAGAGAGACAAAAGGGACTTAATGGGAAAGTAAAGGATATAGAAGTTGAGGGCACTCCAACTAAATCAAGCGGAACTCCCACAACAGACCCGAAAAACCCTGAAGGAACATCCAAAGCCATGGAGACGGATGAACCACAAAATCAATCCTGGCAACTAGCGCTTATCTCAGAGGAAAGCAGTCAAGTGCAGCATATGGAGGAAGAACCGGAAAGTATAGATCTAAAAGGGCTAGACATTTTTGGACTGGAGCAAGCTTGTAGAAAGAAGGAGTATGACAAAATCCAAGAGCATCAGCTCAGCACTCTGGAAACCATATTATCCAGAGCATATCAGCAACAGCAATTGGGAATACAACCAGGAAGTCAATGGGATGGCACCCTCATTCCAAAGGACTCTAAAAAGCGGGGAAGAAAGACTGATCTCCAAAGAACTATAGCAGTAGGGAAAATCCTGGTCGACTCAGGTAGATATGCTAAATTGACAAAGTACTATAGGCCCACTCCACACAGTGATCAATGAAGCTCACCTCATGGAATGTAAGAGGGCTCAACAGCCCTGGGAAACTCAGAATGATTAAAAATATGATTAGGCAGGAACAACCCCAGATATTCTTCCTGCAGGAAACAAAGTGCAACAGTAACACCTTGGGAAGCATTCTTTCAAAAGCTTGGCCAGGATGTCATTCAGTGGCAGTGGATGCATCAGGAGCTTCTGGAGGCTTAGCAATTGCATGGAACACGCAGGCAATAATGTTGTCAAATTTCCACGCATCCCACAACCTCATCCAGGCAACGTTCCATATAATTGGCACCAACATACATGGTCATCTGACCAATGTTTACTTTCCGCAGGACGCTCCCAATAAAATTGCTCTTTTAGACACCATAGCAACTCTCAACTCCAACAGAGAACACTCCCTATGGCTCATAGGTGGAGACTTCAATATGATCACCAAGTCAGAGGAAAAGAAGGGAGGCCGGGCCAAGCTGGATCAAGAAGCGGACCACTTCAAAGACTTTATCCATAACAACATGCTTATCGACATGCAAACTCCCAATGGCATATACACTTGGAGCAATCGTCGGGCTGGGAAGTACCAAATAGCTTCAAAACTCGACAGATTCATCATCTCAGACAACGCAATACATCTCGGGGGCGACCTCTCAGCTTCCATCCTCCCCTATTCCGGCTCTGATCATTGGCCTATAGTGCTCCAATGGCAGCGACTAGGCAACACCACCAGACGTCCCTTCAAATTTGAGGCATGCTGGTTAACTCATCCCGCTTTCAAAGACTTCATCAGACACACTTGGAACAACTTCTCGGCCCCAGAAGGATAAAAAATGTTCCAATTCCAACAGAAACTCAAATATCTGAAAGCCCAAATCAAAAGATGGAATAAGGAGACTTTTGGCAATATCTTTCAGGCCCAACAACACCTCAACAAGGAAATGAGGGATCTCCAACAACAGATAATAACAGAGGGGTACAATGACGAAACCCTGGAACGGGAGAAGCATATACATAATTAAATGGAGGAAAGAAACAAGCAGGAATAAATTCTCTGGAAGCAAAAATCCAGAATCAGATGGCTGAAAGAGGGCGAGAGGAACACAAAATTCTTCCACAGAACCACTATTCAAAGAAGAATGCATAATACTATTACCTTCATCCAAAAGCAAGGAGGGGAAAGAGTGGAGGACCATGCAGAGATCGAACAGGAATTCATCAATCACTTTCAAGAAGTCCTACAAGAACCCCAAATTGACAGAGGGACTGCCATAGAAAAGATCACTCAACTTGTGCCAAAAGTCATCACTGAAGAACACAACCAACTCCTTCTCCGACCTGTAATGCCCGAGGAGGTGGACATAGCCATGAAGTAGCTCAAGGAAGGAAAAGCACCAGGTCCGGACGGCTTTTCCACCACCTTCTTCCACTCATTCTAGGAGCTCATAAAAGAGGAAGTTTGGCAAGTGGTAGAAGAATCTCGTTCTCTTCACTGGCTACTGCCTTCGTTGAATTCAACTTTTATTGCTCTCATCCCCAAAGAAGACAACACCATCACTCCGAACAAATTTCGCCCAATTGCTCTTTGTAATGTCATCTACAAGGTCATCACTAAAGTCATTGCAAACAGGCTGAAGCCGTTGTTACCCCTGCTCATATCGCCGGAACAATCAGGGTATGTTGAAGGTCGACAAATATTGGACGGTATTATCCTCACTCATGAAATCATACACTCCCTCAAGACCTCCAAACAGGCAGGTATGATTCTCAAGATTGACCTCTCCAAAGCTTTTGATAAATTAAGTTGGACTTATATTCAAAAAATGCTACATGCTTTTGGTTTTTCACCAATGTGGGTTCGCTGGGTTCATAGTCTAATCTCCTCAACCTTTTTTTCCATCCTCATTAGTGGCATCCCCTCTCGACCTTTCAGCCCCTCCAGAGGGATTAGACAAAGGGACCCTTTATCTCCTTTCCTTTTTGTTCTGATGGCAGAAGGGTTAGGGAGACTCATCAAGCATGCCCTTCACTCCCAGCTTCTCAAAGGAATTTCCATACACAATACCCCTGCTACCACCCATTAACAATTCGTGGATGACAATATGCTTTTCGGATATCCATCTGTCCAAGAAGCCATCGTCTTCAAAACCCTTCTGAAGGACTTCTCTGATGCCTCTGGTACAAGCATAAACAAAGCCAAATCGCAAATCTTTTTCTTTCACACGCCTCCCATCATTCAACGTGCTATCGCCCGCATTCTTGGTTTTTCCATAGCCTCCCTGCCCTCCAATTACCTAGGCGCTCCCCTCATTGACTCTGCTATTAAGCATGCCTCTTGGCGCAAGCTCTTAGAGAAGCTTGAAATCCGTCTCTCCTTATGGACCTATAGAGCTTTGAATATGGCCAGCAGATTAGTTCTAATCAAAGCGGTGCTTCAGGCAATGCCCCTATACCTCTTCTCAATCCTAGCAGCGCCTAAATGGGCTCTTAAAAGAATCAGAGATCTTCAGCGCAACTTTCTGTGGGGAACTCATGGAACAAATCGCAAATGGGCCCTTGTTAAATGGACAACAGCTTGCAAGCCCAAGGAAAAAGGTGGCTTAGGACTGAGAGACCCTAGTCACAGCAATGAAATCATGGGTGCGAGAATTTGGTGGCAATGGCTCACTGCACCAAACAAGCCCTGGGGAGCCATCTGGACAGCCAAATATGCCAACCACAGACCAGTGGAGGAACTTATCAGATTCACCCCTGTAGAGAAAGGCTCGTTGATGTGGAATGGCCAGTCAACACTTCTCGTTGATCCAACAACACGGATTTTGGGAGATCAGAAGTGGTAATACAGCTCGTTTCTGGACGGACGCTTGGAATCAGCTCCCCAAGCTTGACAGCATTCTTAATCTTCCACCCAGCCATGTTTGGGAGGTACAACAAAAGGAATTGGTCAAACAACAATGGACACAGGAGATTAACCAAGGCTACAGACAATGGAAGCACCCTGACAGACTGATAAGAAATATAGACCATCAGACAAGAGAAAACCTGGAAAGAGAGCTCCAAAAACGAAGGATCAGACACACCGAAGGCAACGATTTATTGAGATGGGGATATACCCCAAGGGGAACCTTTACCACGAAAGAAGCATACAAAATCAAATGCCAAGATGATGCACCTCAAGATCCCATCTGGGGAAGGGTCTGGACTCCGAGCATCTGGCCCAAAGTCTCTATATTTCTGTGGCTCACTGGGCATCGTAAAATCCTAACTTGGGACAATTTAAGAAAAAGAAACATACATGGGCCCTCCATATGCCCCAATTGTCAATCCCAAGAGGAAACGCTACAACATCTCTTGGATTCCTGTTCTCTAGCCAATTAGCTGTGGGAGAAAACCAGTTTCCACTGTCAAAGAAATTGCAGGTCATCTGAGGACATCATCAACTCCATTCGCCTCTGGCACCAAAATCCCTACAATAGCGCTATCCTTAATCATCTATGGAGAATCATTCCCGGCCTCCTTATATGGACTATATGGAAAGAAAGGAACAAGAGTATCTTTAAAGACCAAAGCACTCCTTTAGAAATCATCTGGGACAAGTTCGGCAAGAACCTGGCAGAGACTTTGGCGCTTCAAACCTGGCTCCCATATGACTTTCCCAAGCAAAATAATGAGAAAACCATATGGGAAAATTGGAATCTCCAACTCCCGCAAGGAAGCCCTGATTGCAATCCCATAGGAAATCCAAACATCAGCAAGCATCTTTGGCTCCCCCCTCCTAGACACAGACTCAAGCTCAACTTTGATGGAGCGTCAAAGGGTAACCCAGGGAACGCAGGTTTTGGTGGCATTTTCAGAGATTATAGGGGTTTTCCTCTCTTAATCTACTTTGGCAATATAGGATGGGACACAAATAACTCAGCTGAACTGGAGGGACTCTGGCAGGGATTACTCTTAGCCCAACACCATGGCTACCAGCCTCTGGAGATCGAAGGAGACTCCCAAATCCTCATCACATGGCCAAACAGCTACTCACACATCATGGCAAACACTACTCTACATGCGAAGAGCCACTATTGGAGATGAGGCCAGATTGGAAGCTATAGAAAATATTCTCAACACCAACAAAGCAATTATTTTCAATCATGTCAAGAGGGAAAGAAACAAGGTAGCAGACCTCCTTGCCAACCTGGGAGTAGAAAGCAGGCATTCTCTTCTTACAGGTACCCTAGATATAATACAGAATCATGAACAGAAATAGGAATGCAACACTCTGGTTCAAAAGGACGCAGCTACCCTGGATGCGGGTGCTTCAGATGACAGTTAGGGTGATGGGACAGGGGTGCGGCAATGCTGGACGTCCTGCCAGCCCAGCACCACCTGGAAACGGAAGGGACGAGTTCATTACAGCTGAAGGGGAGATCACATGGCTATGCGCATTGGGACGACGGCATGCACAACCTGGATATGGATCAGACCATCACCTCCGCATGCTTCAGGTCAAGTTGGGCTTCGGCTCCATTTAATGCAGGAGTAATGGCGGGGGATAGCCGAGGAAAGGCGGTTGAATTAAAATTTATGTATTGCAATTGCCTGGTCTGGAAGCTTCATATGCATCGACGGCCTGGCGAAGGTGGGTTATGGGTGTCTGCTGGGTTATACTTGGCTTCTGAGTCGCGCCCTATGCCTGCTCCCAATTTTCTCTTCTGTCCACTTTCAGAGTACCATTACACTCTCTCTGTTCCTTATCCCATCACGGTGAGACAGTGTCTGATCAGCAGAGGGGGCGGCTCGAGGAGTGGAAGCTCTCGACAGCAGGTTAGGAGGCGAAGCACCTCGGGCTCTCCCTCTTCCTCAGCGGAAAATCCTCGCTATCCCAACACCAGAAGCGGATGGGGCTGAGCTGGCCTTTGTTCTGCTCCCTTCCCTCTGCCTCAGCATCCCTCCCCCCACACCACGTTTTTCCACTTCCGCAGCACTCTCATTCAGCCAATTATCACTGCAACCATTGCCATCTCCTTCTTTGAGGAAGCGGCTCAGAACACCCAGGCGCCCTCCCCCAGGAACGATGCGCTTAAAGGGGAATCCAGTCAACACAGAGCTCGGCAGAATGCTAACAAAGATAAGGAAGCTGCGCACGGTGAACCACCCAGTCGGAAAGGGAAGGAGGTTGTGGGGGAACAGCTTGAGGATTCAGAGCCTCAGCTTGCTACGCCAGCCATGGAGCAGCGCAAGGTGAATGAGGAGGACACGCCGCTGGTTGAAGGAAGAGGAGAAGGCGAGCACTCTCAGCCAGACAACCACGAAGATTGGAGTTGCCCGATAGTGGAGGAACCTGCCACGGAGGAGTTCATCAACCAGATTACCAATGCCAGGTGGCACTTCTTTTAACTTTTGGTTCAACTTCTTTTTTGTCCACGCAGGCGTTCCCAGGAGGACGAATTGCTGGTTTAAGGTTGTCTTCTTAGCACTGCCTAGAAAACTGTGGCAAATGTTCAATGATGCACTCTTTTTTGTAATATCTGCACTATCAGACTGGTTTCCCCTCTGTTGGGGCAGTCTTAGAACTAGTTCTTCGGCAAGCTGAGATAGGTTGTTCTTCTGTACAGCCAGTACCACTCTGTAAATAGCTTTTTTCTTCTCTTAATAGATTAATCTTACTTAGCAAAAAAAAGATTAAAGTAAATAATCCCTACCCTATCCTGAAGCAAATATTCCCCCATTGAAAACATTAATATGACTAGTTATCTTATCTATAAGAAGAATTTATACAACATGGATGCTAAGACGTTTCCTAAAATTGTGTTTAACTCTAGCCGAAGCCCCCACCAAGTGAGGTTGGCATAATGATCCCCAATCTTGGCTAGAGCATTGGGGAATAAAGGAGGGAATCATCTTGTAGAATTAAGATAATATTAAAAATATTATTACTTCCAAATTTAAGGAGAAATTATGGGGAAATAATGAGTCAGAGGGAAAAAGGAAACTACGATATTATAATAAGGTGATCAACCCCACTCTCAAAAATCTAAATTATCTCTTTTCTTGACTAGCTCATTAAGAAGAAAATGAATATTGCCAAGATTAAAACTAATTCTTGTGAGACTCATAGTGAAACTCAACATTTATCAATTCCCAAAACACCATGGGATTAAAGTGTTTGTCTCTTGTATAATCCTAAGATGTTCAAGATGAAAAACAATCTTAAATTCTTTATTTTATACTCGTGTTCGATCTAATTTTTAAAATATTTGTCTCACTACCAACTTTGTTTACCTTTTAACTGAGGAAATCTATGGTGATCTTAGAGTTCTCCTCTCGCTTCTTTTTTAGCATAGAAATAAAATATTAAAGAATTATAATTAATCAGTTACCTTCTTAAGGTCAAGTAGGTAGACCATATAGAATTTAATAGACACTAATCATCAATATCATTCTTAAGGTCGGGTAGGTAGACCATATAGATTTTAATAGACATTAATCATCAATATCATTATAAAGAGTTATGTGTAAAAGATTATTGTATGAAGTGTCCATTGAGTTATGTTGGACCATTAATCGAAGAGATCACATCCCTTCGACTTATTATTAGCGCCTAACCGTAAGGGCATCGAGGAGAACTGATCTTATGACCTCCCATTAATGAGGTGCTTTAATGACGAGAACTCAACCAATTGAGCTAACACTTGTGGCTAATCCTATGATCTATTATCCCTTGGATTTATAATATTAATCCTAGGATTTAATAGTATTCCCTTAGGTTTGTAAACCCTTAAGTTTATAATATTAATCCATTGGATTTATAATTTGAATAATCTCTCGGGTTTATCGATCCCTTGGATTTGTAATATTAATAATCACTTGGGTTTATTAATCCCTTGTGTTTATAATACTAATAATCCCTTGGGTTTATTAATATTTTGAGTTTATACTATTTGTCTCTTGTGTTTATAATACTAAACCCTTGAGTTTATAATATTAATAATCCCTTGGGTTTATAATATTAATCCTTTGAGTTTAATATTATTCCCTTGGGTTTATAATATTAATCCCTTGGGTTTATAATATTAATCATCCCTCGGGTTTAATATTATTCCCTTGGTTTTATAATATTAATTACTTGGGTTTATAATATTAATTACTGGGTTTCATATTATTCCCCTAGGTTTATAATCCCTTTGGTTTATAATATGCATAATAATATATTAGGGTTTGTATCTTAGAGTTTGTAATATTAATGTTAGGTTTGATATATTAATTTTAGGATTTGTAATATTAATCCTAAGGTTTAATATTAATCTCTTGGTTTTCAATATTAATTCCTTGGGTTTATTAATCCCTTACTTTTATAATATTAATAATTCCTTGGTATTATAATATTAATCCCAAGTGTTTATAATATTAATCCTTTGGATTTAATATTATTCCCTTGAGTTTATAATGTTAGTAATCCCTTGGGTTTATAATACTAATCCCTTGGGTTTATTATATTATTGATAATATCAATAATATTAGCAAATTATTGTAATAAAATAATTAATATTATAAATTATTATCATAATTATAATATTTTTTTTTCACTTACTGGTTCACGGATACCCGGGTCAGTGGGTAGCCGCTACGTCCAGGGTTTTAAACACTGAGTGGACGCCACCCGAAGGGCATCAACACCCCTCGGCCTATTTACTGACCTAACCCCAAGAGCTTTCGGGATTCGACCCTGTGACCTCCCATTGGCGAGGCACTTGATTTGACCGATTGAGCTAACTCTTGGCTATCATAATTATAATATTATAATAATAATATTATAATTATATTATTTATTAATATCAATGTTAATATTAATATTAAATCTATATCAAATCAAGTTTGTGTGGAAAAAATCTTCACAATACTTATTGGGAAATTATTGATGACCAAACATAATCACATTTTGGCTTGCATATTGTTAATGTTGGGATTGTAGGGTGCATATTTGGTGACCCAAGGAAAATGGTTTTTGGGACATACTTAAAGTTTTAAATGGTAGAGTGCATATTGGGATTGCAGAGTGCATATTTGGTGACTCAAGGAAAATGGCATTAAATTGGGGATTTGTCGAGTGCATATTACACTTGTAACTTCCAAACAAGCACAAACCAATAAGAGCTATTGGAGAATAATTGAAAAAAACAAGGAGATGGAAAATACCTTTGAATATCTTTTTTTTTTTTTTGTTTCCTATTATTAAATACATTTTTAAATATTTCTTCTACTCCTACACTTTATTCATGTGTATGTGTGGCATATTGAGTTTTAGCATAAAAAAAATGCCAAATCTACAACACTATTGAATACCCATGGGGAATATGAAAACCATAAATGGATATGTTAACTCTAGGCCAAAAAAATTTAGTTTTCTATAACAATATTCTCATGTTATGTTCATACTCCTATAACCCAAATAGAAGAGGAATGAAATTAATTATTCAATTGTTTGTGCCTTAAATATCTAAATGAAATTGTTTGCATATATTGACTACAATAAGAAATCATACATCATTTAAGAGGTATAGGTAAATTTTGCAAGTAGTGTAGATGGAATTTTGCAAGTAGTGTAGATAGAATTCCATTCATGAGATATTTAATTGGGAGTTAACAAGCCCCCATTGCCACAAATTATTGAAGTAATGAATCTTTCGTAGACTTTAGACTATGAATCTTGTATAAATAAGTATAAATAAATATAAACCAATAGAAGCGTCCATTGAATACAATGAGTGAGGGAGTGTTATTTCTATATAAAATATTATGTAAATATTTTATGTAGATTATTATTATTATTTTATGTTTAAAAACTAATGATTTAGTGTAACTAGAGAATATTCATCATTTTGAAAACGTTTATTTGCTCTTTCACATGGGACTTCTTAAAATTTAGTTAACTTTTATTTATGTAAATAGAGACCGCATTCAATTTGAGTTGTCCTACATACGTGTCATTATTTAATAAAATGAACTACCAATATTAAAGCAATTACAATTTTAAAGCAAAAACCTAATTGAACTGGCAATCCAGGGATATAGAAAAATCTAATTGAACTGGCAATATTAAAGCAATTACAATTTTTAATACCTGTTTTAATATGAATCATGCATTTTGAAAGCAATTACAATTTTGAATACCCATTTTAATATGAATCAGGCATTTTGAACGAAATCACAATTTTAAATACCTGTTAAGATTCTATGAGGCTCTTCTGCCTCTTCTCCCATCACCATGCTGAGACACATTTGTATATATAATGCATATATATCAAGATTCGAGTACCATCTGGTTTTCAAAAAGACCATGTGTGCAATGACTCCCACATTGCTGCCAAGTATGATCCTATATCTTTAGCCCCGTCCGATTCATTATGACTCAAATGGAATAGAAATATGAAGACCAAAATTAGAACTAAAAAGATTAAAGTGAACAGGTGTGCAAAGTAGAACGGGACCACCAGGTGCGAGTCCTAGTAGTGATGTGGGCATATAAATGCCTGGGGCTGAGAGGACTTGGCTAGGTAATCCCAGGGGAGCCCAAGTACTATTTACCATAGCTCTTCTGTAGCATCCAGGGATATAGAAAAACCTAAATTACAATTATTAATACATGTTTTAATTTGAATCAGGCATTTTGAACGCAATGAGAATTTTAAATACCTGCTAAGATTCTATGAGGCTTTTCTGCCTCTTCTCCCATCACCATGCCGAGACACATTTGTATATATAATGCATATATATCAAGATTCGAGTACCATCTGGTTTTCCAAAAGACCATGTGTGCAATGACTCCCACATTGCTGCCATGTATGATCCTAGATCTTTAACCCCTTCTGATTCATTATGACTCAGATGGGATAGAAATATGAAGACCAAAATTAGAACTAAAAAGAATAAAGTGAACGGGTGTGCAAAGTAGAACGAGACCACCAGGCGCGAGTCCTAGTAGTGATGTGGGCATATAAATGTCTGGCACTGAGAGGGCTTGGCTAGGTAATCCGAGGGGACCCCAAGTACTATTTACCATAGCTCTTCTATAGCATCCAGGGATATAGAAAAACCTAATTGAACTGGCAATATTAAAGCAATTACTATTTTTAATACCTGTTTTAATATGAATCATGCATTTTGAAAGCAATTACAATTTTGAATACCCGTTTTAATATGAATCACGCATTTTGAACGCAATCACAATTTTAAATAACTGTTAAGATTCTATGAGGCTCTTCTGCCTCTTCTCCGATCACCATGCCGAGATACATTTGTATATATAATGCATATATATCAAGATTCTTAAACCGCGATGATATTTAATATTTTTTGGACTCCTAGAAAGGAAATAGAAAACACCACTCCATTAATTATCATTAAGCCAAGCAAGAACTTAATACAACCAGAAAAATGGGTTACACTGGTACCTGCAAGGCTTACAGTTTCGAGTCAGAAAATTGATTTAACCTATACCTGTCATAAAAAACCCACAACAAAACCCTGGTCTGAGATTATAATGGTGTAAGCAAAATGAGAAAGAATGGGATTAGAAAATCCAGTCTTTAAAAAGTGCAGAGAAAAATGGAACTGTTGATTCTCATGGTACAGATGAAACAGTGAAGGAAACAGCAACCAAGGGCTATGAAATTGGAAAGAAGGCAACCCAAGATGTTACCTAAAGGGCTTTAGCGCTCCTTCTCTGGTCTCTTGAGCACTGAACGAACACCTTCTGAACAAAACAACCACTGAACTGTGAGCACCTGAACAAACAACTTCTGAACATGACAATTGAGTTGTAAACAGGGATAGAACAGGTATAGCAGAATAGTGAATCAGCACTGAATAACCATGAAAACCTATCGCCCTAATAAATATAAACCAAATCAAAAAGTAAACTACTAAACTCATTCAAAGGAAAAACCTATCGCCCTAATAAATATAAACCAATAAAGACGTACATGGAATAAAATGAGTGAAGGAGTGTTATTTCTATATAAAATATTATGTAAATATTTTAGGTAGCTTATTATCATTATTTTATGTTTAGAAACTAATGATTTAGTGTAAGTAGAGAATATTCATCATAATGAAAACGTTTATTTCGTCTTTCACATGGGACTTCTTCTTCAAATTTAGTTAACTTTTATTTATTTAAATAGAGACCGCATTCAATTTGTGTTGTCCTACATACGTGTCATTACTTAACCACGTATGTCACGTGACGTCACCAATACAATGGAATACAAGTGCATCCGTCGATTCATCATCAGATGTTTACGTACTCATATATTTCACGTGACGTCACCAATACAATGGAATATTGTAGTTTAAAAATTATGTTTTCTTGCTTTAGAAGTTATGAAAATTTTGGTCATATTTTGAAAAAAATTGGTAGGGATTTTGTAAATCTAAGTAAAAGTTGTTAAAATTCATAATTTTAGTAAAAGTTGTTAAAAATTCATAATTTTAGGTGTTTTAGATTTTTTTGATTGTGCTGAATCCATTTTCACCATCAAAAACATTTCCGCCATCAAAAACATGATTCAAACACTGCATTTACAAAAAAATTTAACGATCCAAATAATTTTTCAACTCCGAATAAAATACCTGTCTCCACCCATATTAACATCAGGTAATATAAAAAAAAAAAATTTTGGGTTACGGTAATAACACCAACTATATATATATATATATATATATATATATACGGCAATAGCACCAACTATATATATATATATACTTATACTTAATCGAAACGTGTTTGCTGTGGAAATTTACCATAACGTATGTCAGTGTTTTGATTTGTTAAATACTGTAAAGTCTTAACGTTAGTACGAAGCATCTGCGCCTCAAATATTATACCATGGATATTTTCTATTACTACACGGCTATGTGTTTTAATACTGTACCGTATGCATGAGCTGGCAATGTCATCTCGGAACACCTGGACTCAGCATTTAAGTTTACTGACTTGTTCACGTGATCTGGGCATGGCTCCCGGATTGGAAACTTTCCCGCTTTTCCTCTTTGGTATTCCCGCTTCGATCTACGGTGAGCAAACTTTGGCAGAGATCAATGGAGGAGATAGTTCCACGTCTCCTAGGTTGGCTCTTTGCATTTATAAGGTGGATCCTCCGGATACTTCGCGATTTCTTTGGTTCTGCTCGGCGCTCCATTGCCTCCACGCCATTCTGTCACTGCTGCGAGTCTATCCCTTGGTTCTGTTCCGATTTTCCTCCAGCATGCAACACCGCCATGGCGCCACCGCTCCAGGGATGCAAGCTACCTAGCTGGCTCGGTAAGTTTTCTACCTGTTTAACAAAGGTTGCAGGTTTCCTATGATTAACTTTAAGGAACGACGGTAATGAACTTCTCTCTCTTGACAGGTTATGAATGGCGGCCATTGGAGCTTATCGGCGGTATGCGCTTTCCCTCAGGTGTTAACCGGCCGGACTTTCCACAGGTGCACAAAGAAATCTTCTCCTACACCCGGTGTATCTTATGGTTAAACAGTATTTGTCTTCTGTCGTAGGGTTATTCTCCGAGCGATTCTGAGTTCCCAACCCTACCTCTTCATGGTTGGTGCAGATGACGGAGAACCAATTTCTTTATGACTGCTGGGTTAAATCCCTTTGCTAGTTACCGCGGACCAGAGGAAGGTCAGTCTCTGGTTCATGAGACTGTACTACTCGGCCGCTGAGAATATGGCTATCTGAGCCTGATTCCTCTCTATGTTATTGTGCTTAAGTTTAAGTTAATATACTTTGTGAATTCTCAGCATATGTTTCCCGGCTCTGGACCCATTATGGGATGGCGGCCCTTTGTTAAAATACGGACATTGGTTATATTTACAGTTAATGACTACCATGTTTTTGTACAGTTCCATGAGGAACGAGATCTCATACATTTCTTGTTTATGTAATATGATTTTCTCGTCATGATATGTATTTATCTTGTTTATAATTTACATGGTTCAATCCTTGATTGCATTTGCTTATTTTCCATTCGGTCTTGGAACGCCATGAGAGGTCGCACCTGCATCCGATTCGATGGTTGCATGGTCGATCTCGGGCTTGAATCTATGCGGATATACAGCTGCTCGGACCATCTACTTTCAACGCATAAGTTATGGTTGTTTCTATATTCCAATCGGAAATTGTTCTATCTGAAACATGAATGGCAGATTCTATAGTTTGCGTGAATGTCAGGGTTTGATATGTATCATTTGTTTGCTACAGCAAGACCTATCTTACGCCCTTACGGCTCTTAGAACAGGACTATCGTTCTTTATAGAGTTATTTCAGCTCGGCACTACGAGGGTTATCATTTATGTTCTTATTGCTCTGTTCATTGTTTATCATTTTAAGTCCATATATGTATATAAGTTCTGTTTGTTTGATCTTATCTATTTCTACAAGAAACAGAGCGGAATGCTCTCGCATGCATTGCATCTTTTGAAATCGAACCCGAACCTTTTGGCTCAGGGTTACGATGCGAGGAATATGTACTATGCTTCTGTGATAGTCTTCGAGCCTCTTCATGAGGGTTTTGAAGAGAATACAGGTTACTGATGGTTATGCCGGTTACGGCGCTGAAGCAGCTAACTCTATGTTTATTGGTTTAAGTCTTTCTTTTCTACCGAGTACAAATTCATTAAATACCGACTCGGTTATTCGTTCAAGATTCTGCTTGAAACCCCGACTTAAAGTTTGATGTCACGGCTCTCTATCTTCTACCTGTCTTTACAGTACTAAGTCAACATACTCTGTCTTGAGGTTATCAGTTACTCAGGAAGTAGTGGTTTACCTTTTTTAATAATACAGGTTAGGGTAACAACACTATAGCAGAACTTTCCACTGTTTCAGTGTGATTTAGTTCCCTTACCCGGCCCTAACTTCCACAGGGACAGGTTACATTTCCCAGAAACCCCATCGGTGGCATTATAGCTTTGCTGCTCCACGAATGGTACACCATTTGGTATAAGGCACTAGTTTCTAATATCACTTTAAATCCACAAATATTAGGTCTTATAGCCAAGGTACAGATTCTAATGTTTGTTCAATCTTTACCCTGATAAGAGTAACAGAGGTTTGCAAGTGTTCTGGTCTATCAGCTTAATACAAGCAACGGCAATTATATTAATCTACCGTTTAAATATAACAACTACAGGCATAATAGGTTCCCGTTACTTACCTGGTCACTGCGCGTAATGTTTTTCTTGTAGCAAGCCTCCTGCAAATTCCTGTGTTAAGCTCATTAACCACCCATCCTTGAGACTTGTCCTCCGGGACCTGAGCCTCCCCCCGAGCTTATCCTTACCGGATCACAATCCTCAGTAAGACAGCACACAGTGCTTGACTATCTGGTCTCTACCAGACTTAGTCCAAAACAAGGTTTTTCCCCTTTTTCCTCCTCTGTCTGTCTCTACAGCACAGAGAGAAAAACTCCACCCATTTCCTTTTTCCTGGAAATCCTTCCAGTTAAGGGAGGTGGTTATTTTCAGTTCCATTAACTGCTTTCCTTTTGGGAAACTCAATGCTCTTTTGAGTAATTCTTTAAACATTACTTTAATGCATAATTTAAATTAACAGATTACTCTTTTAAAAGAAAATAAGTTCTCAATGTCATTCAGTTTTTACCACAGTAAACTTTTAAATAATTACATTTACGGGGTCATCACAATACCCATCAAATGTTTACAGTAAAATATAAATTTATTTACGTTATTTCATTCATATTCTCGACGGTCTATGTTATATTGCTGGCTTAAATATAATTTTATCTAAATGTATCATAAAAAAATATTTAAAATGAAATTATATTTTTTTTAAAAATTTTACATAACCAAAGTTTTAAAGTGTGAGATGGTCAAACTAATTCTTTTTTTGAGAATCTTTGAAACGACATACAGCTTAGAAAATCGAAATATATAAATAAACTCAGTTATGTTGTTGGGTAAAACATATCAATCGACGAAGAATGTGTGAGAGTGCCCGAAATGACTTAAGAAAATTTAAAAAACAAATATATTTAGTCTTTACGCTGGATAGAACTACTAGAACATATAAATATAAATATAAATATAGGAAATATTAATATAAATATAAATCTATTAAACATTTATAATTATAATATATAGCAGTGTATTTATATAAATTAAAAAGTTATGGATAGAACTACTAGAATATAAATATACATATAGAAAATATTAATATAAATCTAAATCTATTAAACATTTATAATTATAATATTAAAAAGTTATTAAATGATGATATGTATTAATAATTTATAAAAATATTTTATTATTCTATGGTTAAAGTTTTAAAAGTTATAAAAAATAAAAATAAAAAATAATTAAATTGTAATTTTAATTTTAATTTAAATTATTATTATTAAAAATAATATATCTATTAAAAATGTATGGAATAAAATTTATAAAGATTTATTTTTATTTTATAATAAAAGTTTTAATATGTAAATTAGTTTTTTTTATCATATTATGGGTAATCAATAAGACAGGTTCAAAAAAACATATTAAGTTTTACTTGGTTGGTAAGATTTTACTTTATGATACTAAGTTTTACTTGGTCGGCAAAATTTTATTTTATGATACTAAGTTTTACTTGGTCAGTGAGATTTTTTTTTATGAACCTAAGTTTTACTTTGTTGGTAAGATTTTATTTTACTTTGTTTCAAAGATTTCAAAATTTTTAAGTAGAAAGATTTAGAATTTTAGAATTTTAATTTAAATAATATTGGAAAAAAATAAATATTATATAAATTATACACTGTTTAATAATTTTTGTATGATACAATTTAAATATTATATTGTTTGAAATGTTTTATTAAATATATTTAATTAATTTTTTAAAATTTTAATTATTTAAAAAAAATGCATGAATATTACGCTTTTTTATGATACAATTTAAAAAACTTTTTTATTAAATATATTTAATTAATTTTTTAAAATTTTAATTATTTAAAAAAAAATGCATCAATATTAGGCTTTGCGGGAGAGTTCACGTTCACCTTTAAACTTCTTGATGTGGTATACATTTTCTTTTCTGTATTTTTGACTTCAGAAAAAATCATAAAATGAGATTCCATGGGCTACATGTCCACATAGTAAGGACCGGTAGGTTGGACAAATCAGATAGCCAGAACCGACCGGATCCTTTGAAAGAGATGTGAAATATATTCGTGCGCGACGTGTTGATTGAATTGCGGTGAACCGATTAATTAACCTTTATGGTAAATAATCATCAATTTCAATTTCAAAGTTCACTTATAATTTAAAATATATGAGGATTTTGTTGAATTCTAATTTTCCACTGGTAATTTCATTCTGAACTCCTAATTGAAATCCAAACCAACCAAATAATATACACCTCAAGTAAATACCTTTTGTTAACCTACGTAAATTTGGGACGCCAAGGTCAGAAATTACTTTACAAACGCTTGCGTTTTAAGGGTAATTTGTGGGCCGGCCTGACAGAGATACGCTGCTTGATGCCGCGTAATGTATAGGAGGATGGTCAAAAGTAGATGAGATTCCAGGCGAAATCAAATTGTAGGACAATCAAAACGATATAGTCCGTGCTTTATAATACGATGACCCGAACTGGTTAAGTTTTGACATACACGCAAATCTCGTGTTTAGAAATCAACGTCCCAACGCGGCGATGTGTAGAATAAATCAGCTGGTTCCTCAACCCTGTCTTCCCATTCCATTCCATTCCTTGGTTTTTCTTTTGCTGCTGCCCCTCTTCAAACATCTGTTCTTCGGTTGCAACCATGAATTCCCCGGCATTGTTAAACCTCTTTCCTTGCGGCTTTACCTTCCGCTTCCGGGATTTCTAAGGTTTCGAATCTTGGAATGTTACGCTGCCATACCCAGCTTTATCCATCGCACTCCGCGGACACCCTGCATACGCTAGTTTTGCGTGATCAGCATCCAGTTAATCGTTTCAGGAAGCAGACTCGTTGTCGTCGCGACCCGACAGCCATCAAAAGAAGGGCGCTGCCCATCAGAAGTGGGGCAGTTGAGTCCCTGACAACCACGCTGGACGCCACCACACATCGAAGAGAGAAACGAGACAAAGATCTCTAAGGCGTCGACGCCCAAGAGAGAACTGGCAGA